>CM042159.1:16766870-16826870 GCA_023376005.1 Doryteuthis pealeii | reverse complement strand
AAGTGAGAAGCCAGAATACTGACTCTACACTAAATATGCAAACAAGCAGCCCTAACCTTTCAGTTGAGATGCTGACATATAGATTATTATGTAACAATTGGTTCCAGATGTTCGGCCGCAGATATGCCCAACCCAGACGTTTCGGCCACGCTAATTTTTTAAAATGAAAATAACTTAATATATTTTTATTCTTTCTATAGTCAGATATGCGGTATACGTCACCCATTCGCGGTTCACCGTTTGCGGCCCCGTATACTCGCAGATTTTGCTCTCAAAGTTTGTTTTTTCATAATTTCGGCAATTTCTTAGGCCATTTTTTAGCAGAATAACGTTCCCATTCACCCTAACTGGTAAATAATTTTAAAATAACAATGTCAGTAAATATGAAATTAAAAAAATTAGAAAAGAGAGATGATACAGTATAACTGGTAAATAATTTTAAAATGACAATCTCACTTAGGAGTTTTCGTTATACTACATTATTACTGTTTTTAATTTATCATTACTACATATTACTACATATTACTACAGTATTACTGTATTAATGATTAAGACTGTCTTTAGAATGTGTTTGGGAAGCATTTTCTTGCGTATATAATATCATACATAGGCGTTTTAAAACTGCATCAATAATTCGCGGATTTTCAGGATTCACGGGAGGGAAAGGAACGTAACCCCCGCGAATAGCTGGGGGGGGGGATACTGTAGATATAATTTGACATAAAATAATCATGATAATCCATGTTATTTTGCTTCACAGATTTATAGATATCTTGAAAACATGTTTACAATTCTTCAATGAACGTATTAGTGTTTATTGTTTTCTAATTTTATTTTATTCTTTATATTAAAGTTTTTGGAGTTTTCTTTTACAAAAGAAAAACCAATGATAGATCTTATAATATATAACCTAATTCACAGTTGTTATCTGATTGTTTTGTTTTTTAGGCTACAAGTGAGAGGACTTTACAGTGGAGATCTCTTGTGTTAAGCAGAGGCTGATCTTTAGTGAATAAACTTTTCGTTGTTTGTTGGTGTCTCTTACTGTTGGATTAGAATCCTTTGATTGCTTCCTCGGTGTCCCTTAGTTTTGAGTAAAATTTTCTTTTTAAGGGAAATTCGCCGTTTGCTAACACTGAGGACAGTTTCCAACTGACACTGCTTGAAATTAGTTCGTCACCACTAATTGCATGTTCTCAACAGTTCCCGACTGGCGACCGCAAACCTTCTTTGATTGACTGATTGATTTTAACGGCAAGTCAACCCGTCTGGGATTACTTTATACCAAGAGGTAGCGTAGTTGCTAATGTGCTGGACTGCGACATCGTAGTAAGTGAGTTCGAATCCCAATCGCGATATTACGCTAACCTTCGGAATAATACTTCCAGATTATGAGTTAAATAGTTCCACTATCTTTCTCCCACAATAATAACTTTGGCATTAGATAACCCAAGAAGGTTGCTATGTTGATAAACAAAGAAATCAATATAAATCAATTATTCGATTTCAATTAATTATTTCTACTAGTACAACTAGTTTTATTCTATGTTATGACGATTTTGGGTAATGTGACGTAAGCAGTGACGTAATTTTTGTTGCAGACAAAAACCGTAAGCGAATCTCCATTATTAATAGATTTATACTCTACAATACCACGGCTGATTCTTAACACAGTTCTTTGATATTATTGGGAGATAGATATATCATTGAAGAATGGAGGGGGAAATATATATTTCATATGCAAAAGAAAGATTTCAACGACCTCTATTCAACAATATAATGGGTTTAAACTAACAGTACAAAGTTACTGAGTAAAACACAAAGTTCTCAGTATTAAATATATACAATAAACTCTTTTTTTTTCTTCTTGGCATTTCAGAAAGTCTTTCCAGCAAATATCCTGTCTTGTATTATTTGGATTATTCGGACTATTGTCTCATCTTTATTGTTGTATGCACAATTTTGCTGCCGATATGCCCTCCGGTCATCTTCAGGGATTTCTTGAGAATCTTCTCGAACTCGGGAATACCGGCCTACCGAGTACTCTCTTCACTACAAAGTACCACCTTCAGGGGTAGATGCAACTGAGCTGCACACACACACACACACACACACACACACACACACACACACACACATATATATATATATATATATATATATATATATATATATATATATATATATAGTCATCCACAGACACGTGTTTCGACTTATCAAGTCTCTTCTAGACATTTGTAAGCTACCTACAACCGGGATTGAAATCCGATCGGTTTAGCATTAGTCGGACAGCTTAACCGCTAAGCTATCGTCACCTACAGAATGCGAAGGGGATTTTAACTGTTTTAATACACACATCTCTATGTATGTAAAGGCCGCCATAGAGTGCTCTGTCCCTTATATTGGAGAGCGTTATATATATATATATATATATATATATATATATATATATGAAATGAAATTAATGAAAACGAATATATATAAGTATATAATGTGCACACCCCATGGCCTCTCTTCCGACTACTTGACCTGGGTGTTGTAATTATAACATTTAATGAAATGTTACCTGGCACGAAGAACTGAAGGAGTTGATAAGCAGCCCAAACAATGACGGGGGTCTTCAGTTGTTTCAAATTGACTTTGTGTCCTTTAATGTAAATGAGTGCCGACACATTTGTAGTGTCAATGTCGTCGACTCATAAGATGATAACGGCTGCTGCTGCTTGTGGTGGTGATGGCAGGAACGTTTGAAAGTTTGGGGGTTGGGTTTAGTCCATTTTCGATTTAGTCTTTGAAATAATCACGTTTCGCTGATTCTTAAGGAAAGCGTCATTTGCAGCTGACGAGGCTTTGTTGGCAAATATAGGCTAATGAGAGAAAAAGACCACCGAGAAGAAGAAGAAGAAGAAGAAGAAGAAGAAGAAGAAGAAGTCCCCGTGGTGTGGTGACTGATGTGCTGGATTAGTACATGATAGTAAGTAAGTTCGAACTCCAGTTAAGAGGAGGGGGTTGACTCTCAAAGGAGTTTTTGATTGTTACGTTTTTTGTGGTCATTTTTCTTGGCTACAAGTGAGAGCACTTTACAGTGGAGATCCCTTGTGTTAAGCAGAGGCTGATCTTTAGTGAATAAACTTTTCGTTGTTTCTTGGTGTCCCTTGCTGTTGAGTAGAATCCTTTGGTTGTTTCCTCGGTGTCCCTTAGTGTTGGGTAAAAATCATTGCA
Organism: Doryteuthis pealeii; assembly: GCA_023376005.1. NCBI lineage: Eukaryota > Metazoa > Mollusca > Cephalopoda > Myopsida > Loliginidae > Doryteuthis > Doryteuthis pealeii. The sequence continues at coordinate 16,823,648 of CM042159.1, read as the reverse complement.
TTGGGCAAAGTCCTTGGCTGCAGGCCCGTTCGTCAGTGGCGTATACGTGCAAATAAATGGCTTTTTAGATCGGTGATTAAATAGTTAACTAACCACGTATTCGAGCGTGTTGATTGGCTGGTTTTAATCCACGCGCAGTGTCTATAAGTTTAGGTGGTGGGTTCCAGCACACCTTATATGCCAAAATAATCCAACAAGTTCATTTGGTCTGAATTCACTGTTGTCCTTCTCCTAGACTGGTTGCCTAACCAAGTTTAAGAAGCCCAGTCTGCCCTGCTATTTACCCATAGTCTATTTCCTACAACGGTAACCATTACACCATGCGCCTCAAATCACGCTATTACGTTCGCTTTCGGACTACTAGACGTCCCATCGTGGTGTAATTCTAGTCTCGCAGATCCATTATTACTGAATTGTGTACTTGATCCTCGCACAAAAGAAGCGACGAAAAATGAATTGGCAACACAATTGTTATCGCGCTTCTCGGTATTTTGGCAAAGATCAAAGTGTAGTATCTGTTCTTATCAGCTTAATATATGATAGGTCCTCCATATGGGGACTACGTTATTAAAATGATTTTTGGAATACGGTGAAGAGTTAAGGCTTGCCCCTTCTTTGCCCCGGGTTGGCCTGAAATTGCAGTATCTCGTTGAATTAAAATTAGTGTTTGTTGTCCAGGTGTCTTGAACTGAACATTTTATGATCTATAATATTATATGGAGGTGCGTGGTGTAATGGTTAGAGTTGTAGGGAATGAACTCGTCAACCCGAGTTCAAATCCTAGACGAGGTTGTCTGCATTTCACATATCGCTAATACCCTTTTGGGAAAGGTATAAATCCATATATTCTCCCTCCAGCTATGAATAAATACAAGACTGTGCTCTTTAACCATGGTTAGGTAACCAGCCTAGAAGAAGGAAAACTCTGAATGTAAACTCCGCTTAAGAAATTGACCTTGTATCGCATATATATATATAACGTAAACACCTTTACAGTGAGATATATACATCTATACATATGTAAAGGACAGTTTATGTATATGTTCGGAGGAAACTATGACCAGAAAAAAATCAATAACAAAGTAAATATATGTATCTATTCTCTATCACCAGATCTTGCTTTTTGAACAAAAATAATGAAGATTTATATTCGTGAAGATAATTAAAAAAATAAAATTTAAATGATAACTGCATATAATTCTTTTTTGCATTTAATGTTTCAAATAGAAGACATTCATTTTTCTTTTAAGAGTGTGTGGATCAGTGCAAGGTCTTTTCTTACGCAGGGATGTTAATGGGGCATCCTGTGAGGATCCAATTCGCCATTCAACAATAATGGATCGGTGAGACTACCTTTTTTACCTCCCTCTTCTAGCCGCTTCTAGTAGAAAATATCTGTTAAGCCTCGATGGAGTATGTTTCAAATTGCCCGTAACTGTTTTACTCAGATATTTAACTTGAGAATTCGTTTATTTAGGTGTTTATGTGTCAACCCATTCTGTCCATCGTATTTCAACGCGATGTTTTGAGGATGGTATATCTTGATGTTAAAGCCATTTGGAGTCAGTGTTCGGAGACATTTTATTTATTTATCTTCGTTTGTTTGTATCATCGCTGTGATATTTTCACATGGTTTTTTTTTATTCTTTCTATAGTCAAACTATAGTTAAAACCATGATCATTTGAGCGGAAATGTTTTTCTAAAAGTATTAGTTTGCTATAATCCATAGATTTAATTCTATGTTTGTAGTTATTCGATCTAAAGTAAAATATCTATTCTGACTTTTCGACATATTGTTTTTGGCAGCGTGTACAGTCCAGAAAATAAATTATATTTTGTTTCTGCAAACAGATTCGTGTTAAATCTTTCTTGTGTTAAGAAGGTCTTACCACCCCCAGATAATACCTACCCACTTGATTTAAAGGGGCAGTGCTGGGTTTATTGCCCAGTGCCTGAGGCGCCCCCACGATAGGAATGCCGACGGGATCAACGCATTTTTGTGCTTACTAACCATGAGCTTCGGCTTGTGGGTGGGTCCACATAAAAATGTCCTTGTGCAGGTCCTCATAAGTGGGATGAGAGGTAAATACCCTGAGACTGCAAAGATTACGGACCCATTACGTGAACCATCTACCTCAATGTTTTAGCACTCTGATGCGAGTTACTCTATGTCTGGCACAAACTGTATTTTATGATCCAGTATTTGGATGTACTAGTATACTGAATATTGTATGATCCAGTATTTGGATGTACTAGTATACTGAACCAGTATTTGGATGTACTAGTATATAACATGTTATTATTCATTCATTATTATTTGTTGCTTACTGTTAGTAGTATCATATTTTTATTTATCTATTTAAATATATGTTAGCAATATTTATTTGCAAATATTTATTAGCAATATTTATTGTGTTAATTCCTTAGGTCTCGACTATGCCTCATGATGTCATCTCTTTCATAGTAAAATGGTTTTGTTAAAGAATCAGCTCTGTAAAGCTTACAGCATATACTTAGGACTTCATTGTTGGAGCTAAGAAACAGGTGCTTCGTCTGATGATAAAACTTATTTTACGCGGTTGACTAGCCCCCAGCACCTCATGGGGGGGGATGTATCCAAAAGCGGAGTGGATTTCTCGTCACGACATGCTGCTAAAAAGGGAAGAGGATTATTTTTTTAGCCATATTCCTTGAACATCTTGACCTGCTGCCATGGCAACGCAGCTGCTGTGCATCTTAGGAAAGAGCATTATCCTCATCATCATCCTCATCATCATCAATTTGAGCTGGCAGCATGTTTAACTTGGTCCTCTCTCACCATTCGTCCCTATAAGTAATCGTTCTTGCAAGTCCTCTTATTTATTTATAGGTGGATAGGAGATGGGATTTCTGATCTCAATAGGCATTTATAGGCATTTATTATTTTACTTGCTGTATGTTACCGCCTTGCCCAGGTTGTATAGTGTCCGACTAAATTTTAAGGATACACTTTTTAAATATCACTATTGACATTTTATATTTAATTTGGATTGTAGTGAATTTATTATACGAGGGGCATTGGGTTATTTCATTATATATATATATTATATATATATATATATATATATATATATATATATATATGTGTGTGTGTGTGTGTGTGTGTGTGTGTGTGTGTGTGTGTGTGTAAATCCAAATGACAGTTAAATAAGGGATGAATCTATTTGAGATCATCGAAATTTCACTGTACAACCATACTGTATGCTCTTGTAGGTGCAAACATATATACTCATTAAGGATTTTTATAAATGCCTAAAAGTGCTCAATGTATAATAATCAATAAATTAAATTATATACAGACCAATTTTGAACTTTCAAAGAAAGAAACATCTAACAAACTCATCCAGTTTTAGTTTTTATTTCGACCAGAAACTCAAAACATGAGTCTAGACTCATCAGACGGGTTTTATACGATGATGAGGCTAGACTCATGCTTTGAGTTTCTGGTTGAAATACAAATACAACGGGATGACGGTTTGTTAAGTTTTCCTTTCTTTGAAAGATCGTTTCCCCGGAAATTTGATCTCTCATTGACCGTAAAATACATAAACAAACCTATGTACTTAATAGTTTAAAAACAACAGTCCCCGCTACAGCTGTCAGTGGACGAGGGGATAAGATATCGGGCTATCATACGGTCAGTCTGAGTTCGACGCTTGCCAAAGATAGTTTTGTCTTGCCACACTGAAGTGGCGTGAAACGCCGAAACACTTGTCTGCGGATGATTATATATTATATATATATATATATATATATATATATATATATATATATATATATATATATATTATGATTTTATATGAAAAAGGTGACTTACCGGTGAAATTGGTCACAATGGTTAGTTGATGCAAGTTTCACAATGATAAGACAGTGATATAACAAATATAAAATGCTTAATACGTGGGTAGAGCAAATTTATTATTATAATGGTAAAACTCTATTATAATGGTGAAACTCGAGTAGGTTATTACTGTGTACCATTATAATATATATATATATATGTGTGTGTGTGTGTGTGTGTGTGTGTGTGGCGGGGGACTGCTATAGACAGATTAACAATCATAGGGAAATCTGATCTCACCCGAAATAAATCGAGAATTCATCCAATTTGTAGTCGTGTCAATACTATATAACACCACCAGATGATGATATTAATACATTTCCCAAAAAACTTAAATATGTAATTACTTCATACTCAGTTTCTCTAACGAAAGTTGATGAGCCAAAGTATCAAGAAAGTTCACAATCATTTACATAGATAGATAGATAGATAGATAGATAGATACATACATACATACATATATATACATATATACATACATACATACATATGAACTAACACAACGAGTAACAGAAAATATTCAATCTAAATCATCAATAATTATAATAATCAAAAACAAAAAACTGATTGAATCTATATACATTTCATTCAACACTATATTTCTCTCAATCAATTCGTTAGATAGATAGATAGGAACATGGGTAAATAGACAGACCGATAGATAGATAGATACGAACATGGATAGATAGATAGATAGATTGATAGATAGATAGATAGATATGAATATAGATAGATAGATACAGAGATATGAACAGAGATAGATAGATATGAGCACAGATAAATATGAATATAGATAGATACATTCTTATTTATGTAGATACATAGATATGAATATAGATAGATTGATAGATAAATGTGAACATAGATATGAATGTAGATAGATAGATATGAACATAGATAGATTGATAGATAAATGTGAACTAGATATGAATGTAGACAGATAAATAGATATGAATATAAATAGATTGATAGATATGAACATAGATAGATAGATAGATAGATAGATAGATAGGTATATATATATATGAACATAGATATGAACATAGATTGAAAGATAGGAATATAAATAGATTGATGAATAGATATGAATCTAGATAGGTTGATAGATATGAATGTAGATAGATAGATATGAACATATATATATATATATATATATATATATATATATATATATATATATATATATATTATAGATAGATAGATAGATAGAGAGAGAGAGAGAGAGAGAGAGAGAGATGGATAGATAGATAGATAGATAAGATAAGAACATAGATAATAGGAATGTAGATAGATAGATGAATCGATAGATAGATAGTAAAATGAATATAGATGAATAGATACATATACAGAACTTATGTGGTGAAAAATACCTGAATACATTAATATATATATATAATATAGTCTAACGATATCTTTTGAAATGATGTCAATTGAATATCAATGATTGAAATTTAAATTGTAATGACTTAATGAAAGGATGTCTCTTGAAAAGATTATTTTTATCCATTCGTAGGATTCTCTGTCTCGATTCAATTTCTTTTGCTGAAATATAAATAATAAATCGAATAAATAGATGTTTTCTGCACTATTTTCTGTGACAATGTTTTTCGATAAAATGACTCGATTTTTACTTAATTTTCATTTTCATTTTAAGGGATATATTGTAAAGTAGGAACATCTAAAATGGTATCCTTTGTTCAATTCAAATCTTTATTCCTTAAATATACTTATAATACTTCATTCAACTTATATCTATTACGATACTAAAGCTGAGCGAATCAATTTTTGTCTCCTAAAAGTTTTTTTACTGTTTATTTCAATGGCACGAATGTTATACTAGATTATTCCTTACTTTTAGCATTGAATTATTTTTGTTAAAAAAATCCATTTTGATTGATTCTAATTAGTCGTAATTTGCAATTAAGTCAAAAACTGACCCGTACTTTACTTAATATTCTGTCTATCACTTTCTTTCTCTCTATGTATATCTTGATTACCTCCTCGTTATATATGTTAGTTTCTCTGGGATATATATATATATATATATATATATATATATATAGAGAGAGAGAGAGAGAGAGGGGGGGGAGAATTTGAAATGTATTTGTATGTTAAATTTCATAAACTGCAACACGTAGCTTAAATTAGGTCAAACGTTACCTTTATTAGAAATCTTACCAAACGATTTTAATGTTTTGTCGTATTCATTTTTTAAAAATTCAATTCGCTTTACAAGCTGACTTTTTCCTAATCTCAACTATTTACCCAGAGCTCAGATCAAGTTTTGTCTTATATATATATATATATATATATATATATATATATATATATATATATCTAATGAGTCAGACGAACCTACTAAAAGTTTCTCTTAATGCTCTTTAGGGCTAAGATCTGACTAAAAAGACTTGGAGCCGACGTCAAATGAACCCCGTCTCCCTAGATTAAGTCGCAACGATTGACCGTATAACTAAGGGCAGAGAGGCGGACTAACGTCGGCGTGCTGGGTTTCCATTCGTTGGGGGATTAAGATAGCGACGGTGTATTTGTTTGTATATGGGATAATAGTGTTATTTAGGGTATACATTAGAACTGATGTGGTAGATTCAAATTTACTTTAAAAAATTTTTTAATTAAATATAATATAATAGAATAATAGATTTAATAGTGTCCTTTGTTTTTGTTGTTTTCTATTGGTCGTTTTAGATTATGCTAATTCAAATGATTTATTTGAATCACGGAGGTAAGTACTATATTTTGCTCCAAGTCTCTTCAGTCAGATCTTAGCCCTGAAGAGCATTAAGCGAAACTTTTAGTAGGTTCGTCTGACTCATTAGATTTATCTTTATTATTTGCTCTACTTAGGTATTGAGCACTTTTTACTTATTAGCTTTAGTTTCCTGGCGGTTTTGTATGTATATATATATCTTATATATATATATATGCATATAAATTGTTTTTTATTTTGGCCAAATATTGTACCAATAGATTATTTTTGGTTGGTACAATTATCTTGGTCTTTTCTTTTTTCCAAATTTTTTTCTCCCCAGTTGGTAGTATATTTTTACAATCAAACTATTTGCTGGGTTTTTTCTCACCGCGAGGATTTACAATAAGTTTGGTATATATATATATATAATCTTGCTTTTTTCCTGTTGTTTCTTCTTTTCATACGTTGTTTTCTTCTTATTCTTGCTTGACGCACGCGCAATTTGGCCAACCGCTGATAAAAGAAATAATCTCTTAAGACTTGACGTATGTCTGAAGTCCTTTATTTCCATTAGAAAGATATTGAATAAAACTGGAAGTGAGACCTATCAGCCAAGGGAGGCAACCACGTCAACACTGAACGTAAGTTCGGCGGGAGCAATTAGAAAATAGCCTATAGATCTCCCGCTGTTCACCACGCACACCTCCTCGGGAATTCGTCGTAGCCTCACATCGGCAGCGATGACGTCATTGCGGGGGCAGTACTCAATGGCGGGAAAGCGAGCAGTGACATCTGAGAATTTTGCATTGCAGGAACACTTCTGTTTTATAGAATATTATTATTATTATTATTATTATTATTATTGTTGTTGTTGTTGTTGTTGTTGTTGTTGTTGTTGACGTTTCACACGAAACATCTGGTGGTATTCGCTGGTAATCAAGTAACAGGAAATCCTTTCAATGTTCCGCCATTTTGCAGCGCTACAGTAAAGCCAATCAACAATGCTGTTGTCTGAATAGTCCCAGTTTATTCTAAATAAGTTGTGTCCTTCATCTAATTCTTTCTTTCTTTCTTTCTTTCTTTCTTCTTCTTCTTCTTCTTCTTCTTCTTTCTTCTTCTTCTCCTCCTTCCCCTTCTTCTTCTTTACCATCCTCTTTCTTCTTCTTCTATCCTCTTTCTTCTATCCCCTTTCTTCTTCTTCTTCTTCTTCTTCTTCTTCTTCTTCTTCTTCTTCTTCTTCTTCTTCTTCTTCTTCTTCTTCTTCTTCTTCTTTCTTCTTCTTCTTCTTCTTCTTCTTCTTCTTCTTCTTCTTCTTCTTCTTCTTCTTCTTCTTCTTCTTCTTTCTTCTTCTTTCTTCTTTTCTTCTTCTTCTTCTTCTTCTTCTTCTTCTTCTTCTACTATCCTTCTTCTTCTTCTTCTTCTTCTTCTTCTTCTTTCTTCTTCTTCTATCCACTTTCTTCTTCTTCTTCTTCTTCTTCTTCTTCTTCTTCTTCTTCTTCTTCTTCTTCTTCTTCTTCTATGCGATTCCCAATTTCCCTAGTCTTTTTCCCCCAAGCCTTTGTGAACCGTTCCAAGTGTACCAACTACAATTGCTATCACCCTGACGATCACGTTCAACACTTTTTCTTGTATCTTTTTTTTTAAGGTGTTTTTTTTTTTACTCTTTTTCGATTTCTTTCCTTTTCACTCTATGATCCACAAGATGACAAGCAAAATCCACAAGTTCTCCTTTCCTTTTAATACTAGATGTGGTCTTCAGTCCGGGATTATTATTATTATTATTATTATTATTATTATTATTATTGGCACCTCACGTGGTGTAATGGTTAGCAAGTGGGATTAGCAGAACATTGTTTGTGAATGGGATTCTGGATGTTCCATACTTCGGGCCTTGCGTCACAACTAAACAAGTAGTAGTAGTAGTAGAAAAAGAATAAGTGGTGGTATTATTATTATTATTATTATTATTAGTAGTAGTAGTAGTAGTAGTAGTAGTATTTTCACTTTCTGTGAGTTTTGAATAGTACTCTTGATTCTTTTTCTGATTTCCAGCTTCTTGGAGATTGTTACAAGGGCATCAACAGTCATCATTATTTCCACTGCTTTTTTCAGTTCTCAGGCATGGTCCAGGTATTTGTCTATCATTTCGATTTCTTTAATTTTCATTCTATAGTCCGCAGGGACAGTAAAATTCACGGAATGATAACATTTTCTTCTTGTTGATTAACAAGCCGGGATTTTATCAGTATTTTGTCAGTATTTGACATTTGTTTAAGCTTTGATGGATGCACAAATAAGATAGTGGAACAACTAACGAGAACTGTTTATTATGTTTACGAATACCTTTGTTTTTTTTCAGACAGTCTTTCTAGAGCCGATGCCATTTTGGCTATGATTTGTAGCGATCAATAAATGTAAACCCGCACAACGGGTGGGGGTCCAGTGGCTTCGGCCCTGGATCTTTACAAGTTAATAGCGTCGATCCCAGGGGCCTTTCCCCCCCCCCAGGCAATACCTGCCCCCTTGACTTAAAGGGGCAGGGCTGGGTTTATAGCCCAGCACCTGATGCGCCCCTCTTGAGGGGAATGCCGAAGGGATCGACGCAATTTTTGTTCTTTCCCACCCATGAGCTTCAGCTTGTGGTAGGCCCACGTTAAAACGAGGCCTTGTGCCCAGCCCATACAAGTGGGGTATGAGGCAAATACCTGTAGCGATCAATAAATGTATAATATGATTTATATAGAAAAAATGAACAGGGTTTGTCTTCATCCGGTTCTCTTTTCTCAATAAAGTTGTTTTTATCTCTCTGTTTCTTTTTAATGTGTTAAAGAAAAGCAAAGACAACAGAAATATAAAGCATTAATGTTCGTCACCTCTAACCTTCTCTAAGTGATGAAGACAGGATTAAAGCGTCTCTTCTGATAATAAAGCCATCACCAACTCAGTCTCGCTTGGCAGACACTCACCACTGTCTCGTTTAAGTCGTTCCCTGCTTATACACTACAGAAGAGAAACAAAGACAAACACACACACACACACACACACACACACACACACATATATATATATATATATATATATATATATATACAAGAACATATATACACACGTATATTTTATATATATATACATATACACATACATATATACACATGTACATATACATACATATACACATACATACACAAACATACACACACACACACCACACAACATACACAATACACATATATATATATATATATATATTATATATATATATATATATATATATATAATCTCTATTATAATTAAACAATAACAAAGACAATATCAACCAAATAGCGATGATCAGTAACACTTCATTATGTTTTTTTCTTTTCGTTTTAATGCAATTATACATTTCTCACTTTGGCTAAACCGACAATGTTCTTGTCTTTTTGGGAGACCTCCTAAGTGCTATATATATATACATATATTTATACATATATTCAATATTCTGATTGGGATTTTATGATTCGTTTGGATCTCAAAGTCCCAAAGATTTTCACGCGTCTCACTTTCTGTGCCAGATTCTGTTTGGTGCATGAACTAATTAGGAAATTTTAGTCTCTTGCACAATTCCCAGTTAATCACCTTTCCCACCCAGTCATATCTAGTCTTTTATTTCTTTTGTACCAGTTTTCTGCATTTGGTAAATATGTGTTTAACTGTTTCATCGCATTCACACAGGACAGAAAAAAAAACCAGGAATTGCTGAATCTAGGAAAGGTAAATGGAAATACATGAACTATATGGAAACTGGAGGAGTGTAGTGTAATGGTTAGAGCCATAAGAAATGGACTCATCAACGCGAGTTCAAATCCTGGACGAGGACGTTTGCATTTCACATAGCGCTAATACCCTTGGGAAAGGTATGTGTCCACTTATTCTCTCCAACTATAGCTAAATAGTAGCGCAGACTGTGATCTTTAACCTTGGCTAGGTAACCAGTCTAGGAGAAGGAAAAATCTGAATTAAAACCTGTTAAACCCCGTTAAGAAATCGACCTTTCGACGCATCGTGCCCGTGCAGAGGGATTTGGTATATATATATATATATATATATATATATATATATATATCCGCAATGTGGAATTTTTTTAAAAAATGAATGATTTTTTTTTTTTACACATTATTCCTCGTACAAATATATATATATATAATTAATTTTTACTTGAAGGCACTTACAACGCATGTATCGCATAAAATTCGATACTTTTTCTTATAGAAAATGAACTTGACAAGTGTAATCCCGGCAAAGGATGGCTCAGTGTGTAGAATACCGTACAGACTGTTTCGACTTTTTATTAAGTCTCATAGCGATATACTAACGATTTCCCTCCGACAGAAATCGAAACCGGACTACAGCAGACACAGTGAAACACTAGTGAAACACTTTTATCGCCTCGGCCAACAGTACACAGCTGACCATCCTAGCGAAATTAAGCTTAAGTGATCTTAACGCCTCTACCATAAGGTAAGGGGTTTATTGAGAGAATTAAGCAAACAGACTTATGTTCGTCGAATTGAATAAGATTTATATAATATATATATTATTTTATTATGTATACTTTAGAAGACGGACGAATAATATTGCGAATGGGATGACTTGGACATGGCTTCAAAGAGGACACCTAAAAAGTGAAACGGAATTATTGTCAATAGCTATCAAAAATAACGTCATAAGAATTATATAAACCCGCAGACTTGACTATACTACGAGGGTGAGTCAAAAAGTAATGCCATTTTCACCTTCGTACTATGAGCATGGAATATTTCTTCATGGACGCGACCGACCATATTTTGAACTATCATGTCTGCGATCAAAATATTTGCCAAAATAAATATTCTCTCGCGAGATTATCTTTTGGCTTCTTCTTTAATTCATGCTGTTATAAAATGTTCTGTTTCGTCGTTGTCGCAAAGAAGATCAAAGATGATTAAAATTTAAAAAAAACAAAAACCGACTGAGGCAGAATGTCATAAAATTGTTCAAAATGGCGGGAAAAGGGATGATGAGAGGAAACAAAAGATGTAGCTGCGCGTTTGAGATAATTTTTTCCCGCTAAAAATGTTCATGTGATAATTCTGCTGATCTTAGCTGATTTTAAGGCTCCCGTTTGTCTGGCATGTCGAGTACTGCAGACATTTTAATGGCGTTTGCAAGCTAAGAATAAATAAGAATTTTTTTTTTCTCTAATTTAGAGGATCAAGAAACTGGATGTAAAATTTATTGGCAGATTATGTCAAAATGGGATATATATATATATATATATTATATATATATATATATATATATATATATATATAGAAAGTCATTTATATATATATATATATATATATATATATATATATATATATATATATATGTATATATAAATATATGACTTTTAGTAGAGGAGTTACTTTTTATTTAAACATGATCAACTGCCAAGAGAAAAAACAATATAAGGAAGGGCCCTTTCGACCGGTAACTCTTTCCAAAGAAACAGCCGGTAAATCAATTAAAAATCAATAGGTATACATTTTAATAAAAGCGTGTAAGAGAAGGTGACAATGGAGCCTCAATAAGAAGGGAAAGAAAAAAAATTCAACAAGCAATTTTTTCCCCAGCAGATAATTCGATAAGTAATTTTTCCCAGTGAAAAATGCTAAGTAATGCTTGAGTCTTGTATACACAAAGATATATATATATATATATATATATATATATATATATATATATATATTAATAAGTCATCTACAGACACATGTTTCGGCGTTTCACGCCGCTTCAGTTTGGCTAGACACAACAACTATCCTTCGCTATGGTTGAACTCAGACTGACTGTTTGCCAGTCTGATATCTTATCCCCTCGGCCACTGACAGCTGCTGTAGCGGGACTGGTGTTTGTAAACTATTAAGTATATAGGTTTGTTTATATATTCAAGAGAGATCAAGTTTCCGGGGAAATGATCATTGCTTATATGCTAGTAGTGAGAGTTAATTTAAATTACCAATTAGAGAGCTCATACCAAATTTATGGGAGCATATACTGTTTTTAGAGAGTCAGTGTATGGTTCTTTGTAGATATATGTGATGGATTTTGGGAAATATTTTGGGTTGTATTTAAAGACTGGAAAAAGTGTAAAATAATAAATGATAACAACAGTTCTAAATGATAAATATTATGTTATTTTTAGTCTTATTTTTAATCCTGATATTTCAGGCGGACATTTGCCTTTTGTCAATGAATTTCGAAGAATGATTTTTTTTTCTTTTTTCTTCTATTGTAATTTTAAATGTTCACTTCTTTGGGTGCTCATGTCAGTTGATTGGTTTCTCAACTAGAAAAAAAAAACAGTTATTCTAGAAAATTATTTGACAAAAGGCAGAGGTTTGTCTGAAATAGCAGGATTAAAAATAATTTGTACTTTTTCCATACTTCAAAAGCTTCCCAACATCCTTTTAAAATAATACACAGACACACACACAGACACACACACACACACATATATATTATATATATATATATATATATATATAATATATATATATATATATATATAGAGATTTATCCAAAACTTGGTAGTAAGGAATAAATTTATATGGGCCCCAATTTTTGTCGAAATAAATTTATTATGGGATTACTGTATTGAGTTCTTCCTTTATTGATATATATATATATGTGTGTGTGTGTGTGTGTGTGTGTGCGGAGGCGTTGGTAAATATATATATATATATATATATATATATATATATATATATATATATATATATTTACCAACGCCTCCGCACGAGCGGGATGCGACATAAGGTCAATTTCTTAGGCGGAGTTTAACAGGTTTGAATTCAGGATTTTCCTTCTCCTAGACTGCCTGCCTAACCAAGGTTGAAGAGACCAGTCTACCCCACTATTTACATGTAGCTGGCGGGAGTATAGTTGGATTCATACCTTTCCCAAGGATACTAGTGCTATATGAAATTCAAACAGCCTTGTCCATGATTTGAACTCGGGTCGTCGATGTTACCCTCTTTCATGGGGCCGAAGAGAGGCATCATTATTCCAGTGACGAGAAACGGTGACTATGTTGAGAAGTAGGGATGTGATCCACAGAGGACAAGCTTTATTTTGATGCATGATATAGTTGGTAATTATACTTGCCAAAATGGCATTACTTTTTGACACCTTCTTGTATATATATATATATATATATATATATATATGTGTGTGTGTGTGTGTATATATATATATATATATATATATATATATATATACAATATATATATATATATATATACAAGAGAGAGGGAGAGAGAGAGAATGAGAGAGAGGGGGAGGGACGTAGACGGGCCGACAAATAAATCTATATCTGAAGACTTGGATAGATAGATTGATTGATAGATAGATCTGAAGGTTTGTACAGACATAAAGACAGGCATATATATATATATGAACAGACGGAATAAAGCGAGTAAAGAGAGAATGAAATCTTCAGGAGATTAGCAACGATAGACCGATTAACTGACTTTAAAGTTGCAATGCAATTAGACGTTAGCTAAGCCGACAGACATGGCCGCCCAAACAACACCGTTGTATGAAGACCAAATACTGATTCAGGTTATGTGAAGCACAAAAGGTAGACGCGGGAGTGGTCATTGATCTGGTTACTATTGTTACACCGACCATTGTGACTAAATATCCTCATATTTACAGAAGATTGCAGATGAACCACGTACAGCGCTCGACATTAGAATACTTTTACACGGTTTGGTTTTGTTGTCTGATCGTCCGGGAGGATGGCGTCTTTCCATGAATTATTCAGAATTTCTAGAAATTTCATATTTGTCGCAATAGATAAAAGAATACAAAAGCCCGACCAGTTCAGATGAAGATAGTGTTCGTTTTTCTTTCTTTCTTTTTATATTTTCTTTCTTTCTCCCATCGTTTCTTACCTTTATTAATCGAAGCGTCTTTCCGCAGTCTGTATACCACCGTCTCTTTATCTATCTATCTAGCTAGCTATCTAGCTATCTATCTGTCTATTTACCTATTTATTTATTTAGATAGATAGATAATAGATAGATAGATAGATAGATAGATATGAAGACCGAGACAAAGCAACAGACAGTACACACACACACACACACACACACACACACACATAAGAATAATGTTTGCCTCTCAAACCCTCTTTCATGGGGCCTAAGAGTGGCAAACATTATTCCAGTGATGAGAAAGTGAAATCCTTAGTGAAGAAGAACAGTCAACAGAATTTTACGGGGCAGGGATACATTGTATTTACCTCGTACCCCACTTGTACGGGTTAGGTGCAAGGCCCTATTAACGTGGGACCACCCACAAACTGAAGCTCATGGGTGGCGGGTGAAAAATTGCGTCGATCCCGTCGGCATTCCCCCTCAAGGGGGCGCCTCAGGCACTGGGCAATAAACCCAGCCCTGCCCCTTTAAATCAAGGGGGCAGGTATTGCCTGGGGGGATATCCCCCTGGGATCGACGCTATTAACTTGTAAAGATCCAGGGCCGAAGCCACTGGACCCCCACCCCGAGGCGTGGGTTTACATGCTCTCATTCGAAGGTGGAACATTGCTATTGAGAGAAATGGTGACTGCTTTGGCCGAAGAGATGATAGTCTGAGGCAAACATTATTCCACTGACGAGGAAGTGAAATTTGTAGCAGGGATACATGCTCTCATTTGAAGGTGAAACATTTCTATTGAGAGAAACGCTGACTGTGGAGAATTAGGGATGTGATCCACAGAGGACCTGCTTCATTTTGATGTATGATATATGTTCCTGTGTAGGTAATTATACCTGTCCTAAACAAAATGGCATTACTTTTTTACTCATCCTCGTATAAAGCAACCTGAAAAATTATGAGAAATATTAAGTTTATTATTAATATTTAAATTAAGTTTACAAGGATTTTACAAGAAAAAATGCACTTCCGGCTGGAAAGGATTTGCTTTCACTGAAGGTCATGATTGGAATAGGCAATAGTGTTTGCTGCCCAAGATAAAATGAAATAGGGGGTAAGAGGTGGAGAGAAACAGATTGACAGGCAGGGAAAGTGGGAGATATTAAGTGTAATAGATAGATAGATAGATAGATAGATAGATAGGAGGAGTGGAAATACATAGACTGGGAGACATGTATACAGTGGGATAGATAGATAAATGGGAGAGGGTGGGATGAGATAGAAAGACACATAGAGAGAATGAGAGACATAGTGGGATAGATAGATAGATAGATATAGATATATGCTGAATGAGATTGATTGATAGATAGATAGATAGAAACGGAGAGATACTGCGATAAATAGATAGAAATAGAGAGATATCTGAAGATACTGAGATAGATAGATAGATAGATAGATAGATAGATAGATAGATACAGAGAAATAGATAGATAGATAGATAGATAGATGTAAACAGATATAGATATGAATAGACTGAGATAGATGTATAGATAGATAGATAGATAGTTGAATGAGAGACATCTACAGACTTCGCCAAAACACCTGCCTGGTGACTGTTGTTGTTAAAAACATTGATGGTGGGGAGGGATGAAATGATTTTTTTAAAAAACAATTGCTTTTCCAAATCTCCAAAAACACAATTATTAGACCGGAGGTTAGGGGGGGGGAACAATAAATTTGTTGATTTTCTTTTAAAAAAAACAACGAAAAAAACAAACATACTGCTTAGCAACAGTTGGCATGGGGAATGTGAGCTAACGAATTATTTTAGTTTTTATACTGCTCTGCATGTCGGCACCTGAGAACTCTATTTCTATCCACGTTCTTAAACGATTGTTTTTTTTTTTTTTTTTTTTTACCGTTTTTATTTATTCGCTGTTTATATCAATCGTTCTTTAATCGTGCGAAACGAGTTCGAATTTCAGTCACGCTATTATGTTCACTTTCGGACTAAGACTCTGGGGAAAGGCATGAACGCCCTCACACACACCCCATCCATGGTACTATTTAGTATCACTACTGTTCTTCAACATTTTACTTTTAAATAATGTCTGACAAAAACTTGGAATAAGGAAACAACGAGATCGCACGGAGCTTGTTAATTTAACATAGTATTTGCTAATTACTCTGTTCACCTTGTATCTTTGATTAGCAAACCATTTTCCCAATACCATTATGTTTGTGCCCATTATTTCTATGTAAACTCTTATGCTCGAGTTACAGCTTGTTATATGCCATTAAACAAAGAAACTAGACTATTTTACACGCAAATGGCAGGAGACGAGAAAGGCGTTAGCGCAAAAAGAAACGCAAAGAGCCTCTAATTATTCTAGATTATATATATATATATATATATATATATATATAATATATGTGTGTGTGTGTGTGTGTGTGTGTGTGTGTGTGTGTGTGATATGTCTAGTAAACAATGTTCAGTAAAAAAAACTTTATTATCTTAACTTTTAAACCTCTCTGTCCACTCATGCACACTTCTACACAGTAGTGCACTGTCCCCGTATTATACTAAAAGCCGCCGATGAATTTTAGCCCCTGACAATCCTTCCGGTCTGAGAAATCGAGCCACTTCCTTGATGCGTATTACTAGTGGAGTGGGCATGTTTACACTGTAAATACAATAAACAAGATAGCGAGATAAGTCTTTGTTTAGGTATAGGCTTTTCGGGGACACTTTGGATCAAAGTTAAAGCAAGGTTAGGCCTTGAAACAATTACCTTATAATGATGTTACCTTAGATATTTATTCAATGAATTTAATTTTAACTTGGCTTTTGCAGTTTTCTCGGATGTATATATATATATATATATTATATATATATATATATATATATATATATATACTTTGAAAGGAAGAAAACTCAATAAACCGTCATTCTGTAATAAATTTATTGCGACCAAAACATAAAGGCTTTTAGAAATTTAAATAAATTCCTAAAACTCCTTAAAATTTCAGTCTCATCAGACAGGCGGCACGGGTAAATATTGCTCTGTATTTAATCTAAAATAGATTATTATACATTGAGCTCTCTTTAGGGATTTATAAAAATCCTTGTATTTGCACCAACTAAAACATGCAATATACAGTTACCATATGTACTATTTTATACCTTACACACACACACACACACACACACACACACACACACACATATATATATATATATATATATATATATTAAGAAATCATCTCATATAAGACACACCCCACCCAACCTCCCCCATTCAAATACCCCTCTCAAACTAAGATACCGATCCCCTCCCCAAATTGATAGATATAAAAGCGATGTTATTTGGGGAAATTTCAGTAAGAGTCATGTTCTTGCGATTACCTGAAGATGCTTCAGTAATGCAGTTGAAATAAAGTATTGTAATGAAGCAAATTTAAAGTTGTTTTCCTTCATTTATTGAGTATATATATATATATATTCATTAAACACTGTGTGGTGATTGAACTTTATTATTGAAAAATCGGGCTTATTCCCATTTGTATTAACTTGAGTAGAGTATAGGGTTGTAATATCTCATCCACAGAAAGCGATGTTAATACACGAATAGGAAAGGCATGGTCGGTTACAAACAAATAATTAGACATATGGAAATCCGATCTCACTGACAAGTTAAAGTGACAATTTTTCCAGGCCGTTGTTATATCTGTACTGCTGTATGGCTGCACCACTTGGACCCTAACGAAGCGCCTTGAGAATAAGCTGGATGGGAGCTGCACAAGAATGCTGCGTGCAGTCTTGAACAAGTCGTGGAAACAGCACCCCAAAAGGAAGCAGCTGTATGGCCGCCTGTCCACCATCTCACAAACCATCCGAGTGAGACGGACTAGGCATGCTGGACACTGCTGGAGAAGCAAGGATGAGCTTATAAGCGACGTTCTCCGGTGGAAGCCAACACATGGACATGCTAATGTGGGCTACCCACCAAGGACCTACATTGACTAACTATGCGAGAATGCTGGTTGCTGCACAGAAGACCTCCCAAGGGCAATGAATGATAGGGAAGTTTGGTGAGAGATTGTCATGGATATCCGTGCTGCTTGCGCGACATGATGATGATGATGATGATAGGGTATAATGATAAAAATATAAATAATAAATAAAGATTAAATTAAAATCAAAATCAAAATGATTTTCTTTTAAAATGACAAGAAATCTATCTATCTATCTATCTATACATATATAAAGGTCAGTTGGTGTGTATGTATGTCCAGAGGAATCTACGAAAATAAAATAATCAATGACAAAGTAAATATGTATACACAGTAAATATCACCAATTCTTCCTTTTTGTGCAAAAATTGTGAAGATTTGATATATATTCGAAGGTATTAAAAAATTAAACTTTACATAGAAATAGCATTGAAACTCTACTTAAAAATATCCAGCATTTGCGAATCTAAAAATAAACAACACAATACAACAGGTATTTTTCCTTACCTCTCAATCGAGGTGATACTGGCTGGCTGCTTCTAGTAGATATATAAATGGCAGTTAGTGTGTATGTATGTCCGGATGAAAGTACAAAAATAAAACAATTAATGACAAAGTAAATATATATATACATGATCACTATCACCATATATTGCTTTTTTATTTTTTAAAAATAATAAAGATTTGATTTATATTCGTGAAGATATTTGAAAAATAAAATTTAAATAATAAAAGCATGGATTTTTTTTCAATTAATATCTTAAATAGAAAATATTAATTTTTCTTTTCGGAGTGTCTATGCACTTTTTTTTCTGACGGATCAACGCAAGGTCTTTTTTTTACATAGGGATTTTTATGGGGTATCCCACGAGATCCCAACTCATGATTCAGTAATAATGGATCAGCAAGACTAATTTTTTGCTCCCCCCTTCCACCATCTACCCAGGTGACGCCGGGTATCCGCTTCTAAGGAAATATTTTCATTGCCCTAATGCGTAAGGAAAAGGTTGAAAAAATGGGTTGAAATATAAAGTTGTTAATGTGGGCATTATCTTCCCTTTGCCTAGAAGAGTTATCTTCCCGCTGGGTTTCCGTGCCGGCCACCAGGGAGGTCTGATATTTAAGCGCGAGGTTCAAACTCTTCTGCCTCTTTTGCTACATCTTCTCGTACGAGCACATGGGTTAGAGACATTGCCACACCCTTCTCGGTGGGGGCTTCTGCCCCAACTCTATGCAACTCTCATGGGGACTTCGGCCCCTCATCACTAGTAAGTGACTTTGAATGTATGGACTCTCCAGTCCTTTAATCTCTATTGTTGTATGTTCATGTACATGTATTTCATTGTTACTGTATTTTATGTCTTATTTCTCTGCTATATACAAGGTCATGTCCACACAGCGTGTCGGAGTTGTATGTTTCAATAATAACTTTGAATCTTACATTAATATCGTCTTTTGATTTTGTCTTTTTGTTATTGTTGAACCTGAACTAAGTAAGTATGGAAGAAGGAAGTGATAGGCTAATGGATACATAACTACATCAACGCTTAAGAAGAGATACAATAGATAGCCCATGACAACACAGTCTCCTTGAAACAAATTTCAGATACACACATGTTTTTGAATAAGGGAGAAAAAAGGTCCACAGCAAAAGATTTGTACCAATCATTTTTTTAAGGTGATTTTTAAAAAAATCCAAACAATCACAGAAAGTATACAGAGAAAATATACAGAGAAAAATGTTCTTATTCGTTAGGTGTTAACCAAGTTATTTTGTGTTAAGAATTATTCTTAGGTAGACCTTTTTTTAACAACGGGATGTTAAAGTTGATCTGGTTCAAATTGAAAGCTTAATGTACAATAATTTAGGAATTATACACAGAGTAATATATTTGGTAAAGAAAAAGGGTTGAATATCTGTCATATTAGCTGTTATAGATCTATTTCCAGTCATATGTAAATCTACATATGGATGGAAATAGATCCAACTGCTAATATGAAGGGTATTTTACCATTTTTTACCATATTAATACACACACACACACATATATATATATATATATATATATATATATATATATATATAAATATATATATGATAAGTAGATACACAAGCGATGTATTTATGATATGGCTTTTTTTAGCCGATAATTTTTTGGGAGAATATGTGCTTAATTGAAGTCGTACCTAATTTTGAAAGTTAATTAATTAATAATTAATTAATTAATTATGCGGGCATACCTATTAAATGTAAGGCTAAAAATCGAGAAAAATCAATCTCTGTATGTACATTTCGGCCTATTAGGCCACATCAACAGAGCTATAGATAGAAAGACCGCCTTGAGCGTGATTCGAAACCCGACTGTCAAGCTGACAGCTGACTAATTAATTAATTATTAATTAATTAACGTTCAAAATTAGGTACGACTTCAATTAAGCACATATTCTCCCCCCCCCAAAAAAATATATATATATCATAAAGAAGATAAATTACCGGGGAATAAAATATCAAGTTAATTGCAATATTTATCGGTCGATACAAGTATTAACCGAATAGATATTGAATATGAAGTGCTCAATGCGTTAGTTGAGCGGATTTAGTATTAAGGTGTATATAGAAATATCCAACTCAAGTTTCACCATAAAGGATCTTCGGGATTAAATGCAATGAATTAATCAAGATATTGATTAATCATGAGTAATTGCGGAAGTGAATAATGCAATTATGGCATTTTTACTGCGAAACTGTTATCAACGGTCATAAATGCATTATTCACTTCCGCAATTACCTGTAATTAATTAATATCTTGATTAATTTATTGCAATTAACCCTAAAGATCCTTTATGGTGAAACTTGTATTTCTCTGTTTATTTGGTTTTTTTAAGGTGACGTGATTGGTACAAATCTTTTGCTGTAGACCTTTTTTCTCCTTTATTCAAAAAAAAAATGTGTGAGTTGAAATTTGTGTCAAGGAGAATGTGTTATCATGGGCTATCTATTGTATCTCTTCTTAAGTGTTGATGTAGTTATATATCCATTAGCCTATCACTTCCTTGCGTGTAATTAATCAATATCTTGATTAATTCATTGCATTTAACCCTAAATATCCTTTATGGTGAAACATGAATAGATTATTTCAACATAAACCTTAATACTATATATATATATAATGGCTGTCAACTCGTGTTCGAGTAAGACCATTTCCTGCTGTTTTTTGTTTTTTGTTTTTTGTTTTTGTTTTTTATCATCATAGTTGGGTGCCTGTAGCATTTGACACTCCATCTTTGTGTTTTCTCAGATGACTCACCAGGCCAGTCCTGGAGAGACATACTCTTCCACATAAACTACATGTTGCAACTTCTCCACTTTGAATATATATATATATATATATATATATATATATATATATATATATATATATAACTAGCTGATTTCTAAGTGTTAAGGTATAGTTGTAATTCAAAATAACCAAGAAGCCAAATCAACATTAACAGAGTGACAATTTATCAGATTAAAAAGAGAGAAAGAAAGTGCGGTTCATTCATCTGACTTCTCTTATCAAGTCGGTCGATAATCCTGCATTGTTGTAATTTACAAATGAAGGTTTGAACATGTTGCCAATGATAGGTGACACTGATATCGCTATTATGAAAATACACTGGAAAGAGAACGGCTTAAGATAAGCAATGCAAAGTGTTCATTCAGAGCCTCTCATCGGCGCTGTTACGAGAAGCGGTCTGGCGTCGGCTTCCGCATTTTACGCGCCAAATACAGATAACAACAATATCAAATAAACTGACCTTGTGATGACTGTATGAGGGGGTGCTGAAATAGTTATCGGAGGAGGAAATAGATAGGTGAGGGAGATATACTTACTGAGGAATAGATAGATAGATATAAGCAAACAATATATATATATATATCTATATATATCAAAGAAAGTTTGGTATATATGTACTTGTCGACTTATAACTCAGAAACGAGATGTTATTCAGATTCTAAATCTTGCATACACTTTCACATTCTTATAACTAAGAAACACACTAAATTTCGGGTATTGATTTTTACTGATTAAGGGATATAATTAATTAAACCAAAATCAAACGATTTGCGATAATCGTGGCATAGCTGCTGCTGCTAATATTTTTTTTAAATTCGCTGGCTGCTGCCTGTATCAGCAGTGATTTAAAATGGCGCCAATGGTGGTAATTTGAAGTTGACAAATTTGTGCCCTAATCGTTTCAGCTCGGAATATCTCGCGTATCACTGTTCTAATATTAGAAATATTTTTTTTTTTGGTTAGAAAGAACATAACATAATCTTTCTAAATATGTAATTTGTATGTGGTTTTATCGATTGAATTATTTTTTACAGCGAAGTAAATAACAATAATAAACGAAAACATCTAATTTAACGATTAATAATTACTCAACTTTGTTTTTATTATTAATACTTTCATTTTTGAACAAAATATATCCATTTATAATCAGTATTTGATTTTTTCATATGTACAAAAAAGTTTTTAAAAAAAGGAAAAAGAAAAGAAAAAAAAAGAAATTATAATATGAACAATTGTAAGTATTTAATACTTACCATTTTATTGTTACATTTAAATACGGTAAAAACAGAAGGAATGAAACGAATATATTTCATTTCTCGCTTATTAAAATAAACGAATATTATAATACACTAATTCTTAGCTTTGTTTATCGTTAAATCTTTAATAAAGTTTAGGAATGCATTTTTATCTTAAATGTAAACAAAAAGAAAAAAATCGTAAAATGAACAAACATTCTACTCGGCGATTTTTTTTTATTTGATAAATCATGTTCCTTCCTCTTATTTTCTCACTTACTCCTGTTTTCTCCTCACCCACTCTTTGGTGTTCCTAATTTTTTTTAGTCTGGTCATGGACTGGGTACTTTTGCTAATATATTTATATAATGTTTGCATATATCTATCTAATATATATATATATATATATATATATATATATGTTCCATGTAGAATCATACTATATATATATATATATATATATATATATATATATATATATATATTCCGCCTAATTCATTATTAATTAATTAATTTTCAAAATTAGGTACGACTCCAATTAAGCACTTATTCTCCCAAAAATTGTCGGCTAAAAAGCCATTCCAAACAAACCGTGTTTACAATATATATATATATTGAAAAAACAAAGGATGTTTACAAATGTTTACAAAGGATGTTTACAAATGCATGGGCTCATCAGGAGAGAATTTGTTTTTTCAATATATCATATTTACACTGTCGGATTAAGTTCCAATTTTATTTCATATATATATATATATATATATATATATATATATATATATATATATATATATATATATATATATAAGGTACCCAAAACTGGTAGTAAGGGATGATTCTACATGGGATCTTCAAAATCTCACAGTATAATATATTGCATGTTTTAGTAGGTGCAAATACAAGGATTTTTATATAAATCCCTAGAGAGCTCAATGTATAATAATCTATATTTTAGATTAAATCCAGAGCAATATTTACCTTTGAAAGAAAGGAAAAACTCAATAAACCGTCATTCTTTAAAATTCTTTAAATTTCTAAAAGCCTTTTAAGTTTTGGTCGAAATAAATTTATTACAGAATGACGGATTATTGAGTTTTTCCTTTCTTTCAAAGGTATATAATATATATATATATATATATATATATATATATATAGCGATCATTGGATAGATAGATAGATAGATAGATCGATGCGAGCATTAGATAGAGATAGATAGATAGATAGATAGATCTGAAGATTAATAACAAAAGCGATATGACGCCGGTTTCCACATTACTGAATTTCACAGATGTTTCGACTAAATGAGAAGGTGCTGAAACGTTCTTGGCACAACCAAGAAGGGTTGATACTTTTAAAAAGAAAATATTGATTATTTTGAAAGAGTTAAAGAAACATGAGAATCGATGAGACATATTAACTAATGAGTGGATTTTACAAGAATGCAACTTTAATGGATGCGGAAGAGAAGATTTGTGCTTCCGGGTGGAAAGGGTTTGCTTTCATTGAAGGTCAGGATTGGAAATAGGCAGTGGTGTTTGCTGCCAAAAATAAAAGGAAATAGGGGGGGGGCGTAGAGGGAGAGAAACAAAAATTCAGACAGGTAGGGAGGCATAGATAGGGTTAGATAGACAGATAGATAAATATGAACAGAAAGAGATAGAGAGATAGAGAGATATAATCAGAAAGAGATAGACAGATAGATGTGAACAAATATGGATAGATAGAAAGATACATACATATATAGATAGATAGAAGCGAGAATTAGATAGATAGATCGATAGATAGATAGATAGATAGATAGACGGAAGTGAAGAATAGATAGATGGATAGATAGATAGAAGCGAAAATTAGTTAGATAGATAGATAGATATGAACAGAACAAGATAGACATAAATAGATATGATCAGAACGAGATAGATAGATCGATAGATATGAACAGAACGAGATATATAGATATGAACAGAAAAGATATATCTAAGACTAGAACGAGATAGATAGATAGATAGATAGATAGATAGATAGATGTGAAGACTGGGACAGACATATAGATATACAGATATAAACAGAATGACATAGATAGATAGATAGATAGATAGTTTGATTTGTTTTTGTTTCGTTGTTTAATGACATATACATTTTCATGGGTTATTTAATGCCAAAACCATTCTAGTAAAATTTAACCCATAGCTGAGATAGACACGATGAAGGAGATGGATGGATATGAACAGACACACAAAAATCTATCTATCTATCCATCTCTGTTCAATATATATATGGTATTTGTGGAAAAAGTAACTTACCGGTGAAAATGGTCACAATGGTTAGTTGATTTATTTTTATTTTTATTATATTTACATTGTTTAAAATAATAATAAGACCATTGAAATGGTAAAAATACACCTCCATGTGTGCATACATATATACACATTCTATTGGTTTTAATCAAAATAAATAACTTTATACATACATTATTAAAACCACGTTTAATCACTACAGACTCTATAATGATATAGACAATCCTCATCATTGTCGTAAACCTTTAAAACAATAGCACAAAGCGGATTTCTAACAATGTTTATATTTTGATCCTTTGAAAAAAATGCAATTTCCGCTCTTTTCAAATTTTTGAATTTAAAACCAGCATTCTTCGACCGCGGACCTATAATCAACCGTTTATCGCGAGAAAAAAAAACACACGTGCAATCGACTGCAATTAATCAATATCTTGATTAATCCAGTGATTTAACCCTGAAGATCCTTATGGTGAAACTCGAGTAGGTTATTACCGTGTACCTTTATGATAATATACATCACTGGAAAGAAATAGAATCTCATTGTGTCTTCTTGCTGCATTGGATTATGCATAAATCTTGAGGCGGTCAATCGATATTTGTTTACGAATATCAGATTTTGCAAACTGATAATCTCAAATTATTCTTTGGGTCCTCCCTACACCACAGAGACATACAAGGTGTTCGGGATAAATTTGACAGTTTCATAAGGAAAAAGAAAAAGTTCTTGGTAACTACAAAATGTAATGGATTGTAAAGAAATTCAACAGCCACGGAAATGACACTACTGTCAACAAGTTTCATCAAAATAACCGCCATTAGTGTCGATCACAGCCTCAATCCTGCTCCGGAACCTGGAGAAAGCTGATGTTACAGTAGTTTAACAACCTTAATTTTGTCGATTAACTGGGCTTTTGTAGTACTGGCGCGGCTATTGGGATCTTTCTCAACAGCGCCACATACATAATAATCCATGGGGTTAAGATGTGGGGAGTTCGGAGGCCAAACATTGGGACTGGTGTAGTCGGGAAAATTCACCGACAACCATTTTTTACTTTTCCCAGAGGTGTGGCAGGAGGCCGAATCTTTCTGCCATACATATGGCCTACCATCGGCTACCTTAGTTGTACAGGGCTTGACTACAGTGTTTAGCAACTCCACGTAGGCATCTGAAATCAACCTGATCTCCTTTCTGCAGATGTTCGAGGAATTCTACTGTACGAACACAATCAGATCATCTGTTATGTTGCTTTCTTCTAGCCACAGCCTTGTAGTCTCCATTGCAATTCTCCAGTTCATGTCTGATTGTTTTTACAGTGTTCAGGGAGCATTAGGCAACAATCATAATCCCGTTATTTTCATGGCCAGCGCAGATCATCAGGATACAAGTTATTCTTTTCAATGATTCGGGTGGGTTCCAGTCATCTATTCTATGTCATCACGTATATGAATGAAGAAGGGTCCAAATTTTTAAATGATGCGTAGTGTGCGTCAATACCTCCGACCTACGGAGAAAATTAACCAAATATACGTATATCAAATTTATCCTGAACACCCTGTATGTATATTTAAAAAAAAGCAATTGAAAATAATTCAACCAAAAACTGGATTTCATTCAATAAATGGATATTCCATTTCACCAGAACATTTTCCATCCCTTCTTTTGTGGCTAATCAACTACTTTGAAGACTTTCTTAAAAACTCACTAAAAACATTTTTTCACAAAACATTATATATACTAGCAAATATATATACCCTCCGGGTGCAAGTATTTAAATTTTAATGTAATAATATATTATATTAAATTAGAAATGCTAATGAAACTAAATAAAAATGCAGTTAAAAAGATTTGAAACAGAAGGGGGTATAATCGAAAAATAGAACAACTGAAACTTACTCTTCAATCACTCTCGTCTTTCATTGTTATTTTTTCTAATTTAAGTATTTGGTTAACAGAGGAAGTAAAGAATGAAATGACAGATATTTTTTCTTGTTAATGGATTTCATTTAAGATTCATTGAAGAGATTTTTGCTGATATTCATTATAATAAAACCAAACAGTTAGAAATCAATAATACCAAGCACATATTTATTAAAATCACATTTTTAATATCAATATGCAAATTAGCTTTCCTGTTCACACGGTAAACCGCTGTTTTGTTGTATATATAAATATAATTGCATGTTGTTAGTATGTAGATATGGTTAACAGTATTAATATTGTAAAGCAATTTTATTAATAATTGAGGTTTGAATAAAAATAAAATCATGGAGAATGTGATGTAAATAAGAAAGGGAATTGTGACTTGAGTAGTAATTTAGTTTCGGTTACAGACAGAAAAGCACACAATCTCCATTATAATAACTAGCAAATATATGCACCCTCCGGGTGCAAGTATTTGAATTTTAATGTAATGAAATATGTTAAATTTGAAATACTTTTGAAACTAAATAAAAATCCAAATAAAATGATTTGAAACAGAGGGGGTATAATCGAAGAATAGAACAACTTTGAAACTAAGTCTTCCATCATTTTTCATCACTCCCTCCTTTTATTGCTGAATTTTCCTAATTTAACTATTTAGTTAAATTAGGAAGTAAAGAATAAAATTACTGTTATTTCTTTATATTAAAGGATTTCTTTTAAGATTTATCCCGAGTTTTTTGCTCATATTCATTAAGAAAAAAACAAACAATTAGAAATCAATAATACCAAGCGCATATTTAATAAAATTAAACTTTTAATATCAATATGCAAATTAGCTTTCCTGTTCACACTGTAACCCGCTATTTTGTTGCATATATAAATACATTGCATGTTATTAGAATGTAGATAAAGTCAAAAGTATTAATAAGGTATAGCAATTTTATCAATAACTGAGGTTTAAATAAAAATAAATTCATGGTGAATGTGACGTCAATAACTAAGGGAATTGTGACTTGAGTAGTGATTTAGTTTCGGCTTCAGACAGACAAACACACAATCTCCATTATAATAAGATATATATATATATATATATATATATATATATATATAATGCTCAACTTGAACAACCACTCCCAAAACTAATAAAATCATTAGCCTGGTGCTATGATAGATTCGCATCTGATGAGTCGGGAGAGTTAGACAATTTGTTTAAGCTCCCTGAAATAGACTATAATGCTAAATCTCTAAGTCTTTTGTTATTTCTTTACTTATATATTTGCTCTGTGACTCTAACATTAAGAGCACACATTGAGCTCTCAAACTGCGACAGGTTTTTTTAAATAAAACTCTTGTGTCGTAAGGAAGATACTTTGGATTATATATATATATATATATAATATATATATGTATAATCTTGCCCTTCTATAGCTTTACCCTCATAATATTTTATTGTTATTTTATTCATCTTAGTTTTATTTGCTTTTTATTCCAACTCCAATTCAGTCATTTTGTTATCTTAACTAAAAAAAATGAATCTGAAATCAGACTGAAACTCATATTCCTATCAGAAGAAGCTTGACTTTCCAGAACAACTGCCTTACCGATTAGAACACAAGGGCCAACTGATAGCAGTCATTCCAATCTAGTTAAAGAAATGTGCTAACTTCATAATTCTTGCCAAGTGTTTTACTTATAATGTAAGTGTAATGCGAAACAGGAACTTTACTTTGTATTTAAACTGAATCCTCATCAAGTTGATAATTTAAAATAAAAAAAAACAGCAACTCCTTAAAAAAACTTCTAAAAAAAAAGCCAGCCTAATTATTTAATAGACCGACCTAGTAGTGTACTGGGTATGACGTTAAACTGCATCTAATAGTGAAGTTTCAATTTTAGAGCTCTGGGGAATGTGGAGTACTCCTTCATTGCTATTACTCCCCAGAAGGGTAGTACTTGATAGGGTCCCATCTATGGGTTGAATAGAAAAAAAATGAGTGTAAAAATGTGTTTAAAAAGATTGAGTTTGGAAAAAAAATAATACCCATCAAGAATGAATAAAAGAAAACGTCTTCGGCATAAAATAACCTAACAATTGTTGACATGCCCTAAAATCTAACCAATGGGTTGGTATACCGTTAAATCAATTATTCCTGAGCAGGATTACTTGAAAACTTTAGAATTTTAGAATTTCTTAGAATAAGAAGGTTTCCTGGGTATGAAGTTAAACTAAATCTAGTGGTGAAGTTCTGTAGCTCTGGGGAATGTGGAGTACACCTTCATCGCCATTGCTCTCAGATCTACCCTGACCCGAGTGGTAGTACCTGTTAGGGTCTCATCTATGGGTTAAATAGAAAAAAAATGAGTGTAAAAATGTGTTTAAAAAGATTGAGTTTAGAAAAAAATTGAATACCCATAAAGAATTAATGAAACAAGACGTAACCCAACAAGGGTTGACATGCCGTAAAATCCAACCATCCAACCAACCAACCGATCTTGTAATAAAAATAACCAGACAAACTGGTATTAATTATGGCCTTGATTAATGAACAATGATCCAGACAGGCGACATCTGTCCTGATCACCGAAAAGGACCAATGCAGGACGGAAGTGTCCGGTCATGGCGGCTGCAGATGAATTTAGATAAATTATCTGGGGACTCGAGCTTACAAGACAAAAAGTATAAAGATAGGGTTAATATGGAGGTGTGTGGTGTAATGGTTAGAATCGTAGAAAATGGTCTCGTCGACCCGAGTTCAAATCCTTGACAAGGCTGTTTGCATTTCACATAGCGCTAATACCCTTGGGAAAGGTATACATCCATATATATATTTACCAACCCCACCACACGAGCAGGATGTGACACAAAGGTCAATTTCTTAAGCGGAGTTTAACAGGTTTGAATTCAGAGTTTTCCTTCTCCTAGACCGGTTGCCTAACCAAGGTTAAAGAGCCCAGTCTGCCCTGCTATTTATCCATAGCTGGAGGGAGAGTAAGATTCATACCTTTCCCAAGGGTATTAGCGCAAAGGGAAATGCAATTACCACATCCAGGATTTGAACTCGGGGTATACATCCATATATTCTCCTTCCAACTGTGGGTAAATAGTAGGACAGACTGTGCTGTTTAACATTGGATAGGTAACCAGTCTAGGAGAAGGGAAAATCCGAATTCAAACCTGTTAAAATTCGCTTAAGAAATTGATCCTGTATCGCATCCTGCTCGTATGGAAGGGTTGGTAAATATATATAATATTGTAAACACCAGATAGTGAGATATATACATCTATACATATGTAAAGGACAGTCTATGTGTATGTTCGGAGGAAACTATGAAAAGTCGCACCATGTTCGTGCGGAGGGATTGACAAATATGTACATATTTGTTTGGTTTGTTTTACAGCATATGAACCTCAGTGGGTCATTTAATGCTGATAAACTTTTGAAATAAATTCATTCTTAATGGATAATCGATTTTTTTTATATACACATTAAATATATACATAAAGAGAGGGCTGTGGCTTAAATAGTTCCACTACTGTTCTTCTACAAGGTTGACTCTAGCATTAAATAACCCACAAAGACTGATATGAAATTAAACAAAGAAACCAACCTGAATTGATCTTTTGAGTAATATCGTACCTGAAAGCAGCGTCCAACAAAAAAGCAGTTGTACGGCCACTTGCCTCCGATCACACAGACCATCCAAGTAAGACAAACAAGACATTCTGGGCACTGCTGTAGAAGCAGGAACGAAAACATTGGTGACATTCGGATGTGGACACCTACACTTGGACACATCAGTATTGGCCAACCAGCAAAAACCTATATCAATCAGCTCTGTACGTATTCTGGATGCTGCGTGGAAGACCTTCCAAGAGCAATGACCGATAGGGATGGGTGGTGAGAGAATAGGAGTTAGTGGTCTCAGCGTGATCTGATGATGATGACTCATTTCAAGATGGTGCTTATAAAGAAAGGGTTTATAAAAAAAAGGGATTAGAAGAAAGGGTGTATAAAGAGAATGTTATGCTTAGGTGACACAGGATTCAGAAACGATACAAGCGACGGCTTATAAAGCGAGTACTGCAAAAGAACGCTTATGAAGAGAGGCTTCCAAGAGAGGCCCTATGGAGAGAGGGCTTCCAATATAAGGCTTATCAAGAGATGGATTAAAAAAGGGGATTTTAAATAGAGGATTTATAAATAGAGGTCTTACAAGAGATCTAATAAAGAGAGTGCATGCAAGTGAGGGATTATAAAGAGAGGGTTTCCAAGACAGGGCTTCCAAGATAGGGCTTATAAAAAGAGGGCTTCCAAGATAGGGCTTATAAAAAGAGGGCTTCCAAGAGATGGCTTAAAAGAATGGGATTTTAAATGTAGGATTTATAGAGGTCTTACAAGAGATCTTATAAAGAAAGTGCATGCAAGTGAGGGATTATAAAGAGAGGGTTTCCAAAATAAGGCTTATCAAGAGATGGATTAAAGAAAGGAATTATAAACGTAGGATTTATAGAGGTCGTACAAGATATCTTATAAAGAGAATGTATGCAATTGAGGGATTATAAATCAAGGGCTTATAAAGAGAAGGCTTTCAAGAGTGTGCTTATAAAGAGAGGGCTTATAAAGAGAGGACTTATAGAGAGAGCTTATAAAAAGGGCTTACACGAAAGTGCTTATAAAGGGAGGGCTTATAATGGAAGTGCTTTTAATGAGAGGGAATAAAAGAGCGTACTTATAAAGAATGGACCTACAAGTGAAAGTTTACAGAGCGAGCTGATAAAAAGGGCTTACAAGAGTGTGCTTATAAAGAGAGGGCTTATAAAGAGAAGGCTTATAAAAAACGACTTACAAAAAGAGCTTAATAACACGCGTTCAAATAAAGGGAGGTTTAGGATTAGGTGAATCGGGTTTCAGAAACCATACAAGATAGGGGACAATGAAACTAGACCCAACTCCCAAAAAAGGACATTCAGTAACCCGATGAAGATTTGAGTCAAAAGACTCGACGAAATACGCAACAATACAGATTCTTGACTCTTTTTTTTTCTGGCAAATGACTCGTGCATGTTGGACTTGTCTGAATTTCGATTCTCTCTCTCTCTCTCTCTCTCTCTCTCTCTCTCTCTCTCTCTCTCTCTCTCTCTCTCTCACACACACACACACACACACACACACACACATAAACACTCTCCCTCGTTCTATCTCTCTCACACACACAATCTCTCAATCACTCTCTCTCTCTCTCTCATTCTATCTCTCTCTCTCTCTCACACACACACACATAAACACACACACACAGAGAGACAAGTAATGGCAGAAATTGAACGAGTCTATAATGGAACAAAATGATGACGGTTATTTGAGAGAGTGGTACTAGGGCGGGGAGTGGGTGGAGATAGATTCGTGTATGCGTAACCAGCGTTACGGGCCTCCCGCCAAAAGCCATGGCTTGGGCACTCTCGGATCGATTATTGAAAAATAGATAAAACGTAAAATAAAAACCGACTTTCCATCAGGTATAATATTTCCGTTATTTGGGTTACACTGCGCATGCGTCTTTGATTTCTTTACAACTCGATTCCAGTTTCGTTGGCAGGCGAGCTCTCTCTCTCTCTCTCTCTCTCTCTCTCTCTCTCTCTCTCTCTCTCTCTCTCTCTCTCTCTCTCTCTCTCTCTCTCTCTCTCTAGGATAACAATATGACTGAAGCAGCCAGTATCTTGCTTAGGTCGGTGTTCGTTGCGAACTCTAAAGAGAACTTTTTTTCTTTGTACATGTTTACCAACCCCTCCGCACGAGCAGAGTACCTCTGAGATATTTGCTCATATTCAATAAGATAAAACCAAACAATTAAAAATCAATAATTCTAAGCACATATTTATTAAAATCAAATCTTTATGATCAATATACAAATTAGCCTTCCCGTTAACACTGTAAACCGCTATTTTGTTGTATATATATATATAACTTCACTTGCATGTTATTAGTATGTAGATCCGGCCCAGTCGGGGGTCCAGTGGCTTCGGCTCTGGACCTTATCAAGCTAACATCATTGATATCAGGGGCAATCCCCAGGAAACACATGCCCTCTTGATTTAAAGGGGCAGGGCTGGGTTTATTGCCCAGTGCCTGAGGCGCCCACTTGAGGGGGTATGCCGACGAGAATCTACGCATTTTTTTGCACCCGCCACCCATGAGCTTCGGTTCGTGGATGGTCCCACATTAATAGGGCCTTGTGCCTAACCCGTACACGTGGGGTACGTGGTAAGTATCTAATATGTAGATACAGTATTAATAATGTAAAACAATTTAATTAATAATTGATTATTATCTCCATTATAATAAGATATATTTACCAACCTCTCCACACGAGTACGATGTGACACAGAGTCAATTTCTTAGGCGGAGTTTAACGGGTTTGAATTCAGAGTTTTCCTTCTCCTAGACTGGTTGCCTAACCAAGGTTAAAGCGTCCAGTCTGCCGTGCTATTTACAAATAGCTGGAAGGGGAAGCAGGTTGATGCATATCTTTCCCAAGAGTATTAGCGCTATGTGAAATGTAGACAGCGTCGTCTAGGATTTGAATTCGCTTGCAACAATATCGCAGACCAGCAGGTCAGCCATTACGTAATGGCGTCTCCCTACGACTTATGTGAATTTTGGCTTGTACTAGCTCGTCACTACGCCATAGGAACTCCTCTCTTATAAGATAACAACTTTTGATTGATTGATTTTAAAGGCATTTGAGGCCGTGTAGGATCATTAAATGCCTAGTTTTTACACACACACACACACACACACACACACACACACACACACATATATATATATATATATATATATATATATATATAAATGGTTTAGCTTATATTTATTATCATTGGAACAATTTTGCTACCATTTGGTTTCTTGTTCTGCGGCAGTCTGGTAGCAAAAGTGTTCCAATTATAATAAATATAAGCTAAACCTTTTATTTATTTATTCATTTATTTATTAACACTCTATCACATATATTGAGTACTCTTCTAATAACACTGTACGTTGGATTACTACCGCTTCTTCAAGTATAATAGTGCCAACCATACACACACACACACACACACACACACATATATATATATATATATATATATATATATATATATATATATATGGGTTTTGTGGAAAAAGTGACTTACCGGAGAAAATGGTCACAGTG
Source organism: Doryteuthis pealeii (assembly GCA_023376005.1). NCBI lineage: Eukaryota > Metazoa > Mollusca > Cephalopoda > Myopsida > Loliginidae > Doryteuthis > Doryteuthis pealeii. The sequence continues at coordinate 16,789,117 of CM042159.1, read as the reverse complement.
GTTAGTTGATTCAAGTTTCACAATGATAATGTATATGTATAACAAATATAAAGTGCTCAATACGTTAGTAGAATAAATTTATTATTATCATTTATGATAATATATATATATATATATATATATAATATATATATATATATATATATATATATATATATATATGCTTCTCTGTCGATGAGTCTAGATTAAAAACATTTACATCTAAACACGGACCTATTTATCATTATGCTCTGATGATGATTTTTATAAATCGAAATATTGTCAATATTAGCAATGAAAATGATATAAAAATATATTCATTTTAACAACATTGTGTGTTTTCTCTATACATATACCGTCGGATTCGTTTCCTTACTTTTAACTCATATATATATATATATATATATATTATATATATATATAGTTCAATGAGAATTATTTATTAATTACGGGAACGGTATTACAACCAGCGGTTTCTTGCTTAGAGCATTCATCGGGTAATACGAAAAGTTCCTTTAAAAATGACAGAAATTGTGTAAATGGTCAAATGTGTGCGTTTTTTTAACTGTATTCTCGTGTTTGCGTGTTTACGTGATGCGGAATGTTTTTTTTCTTCTACGTGTGCGTATTTTTGTTTGTGCGTATGTGTATGATGTCATGCGCGTTTGCATGGAAATGCGTGAAGGCTGTGATGATATGATTGTGTCCACGCGCGTGTGTGCGTATTTTTGTTTGTGCGTATGTATGTGATGTCATGCGTGTGCGCGTGGGAATGTATGAAGGCTGTGATGATATAATTGTCTCCACGCGATATTGAGCACTCTTCTAATAACACTGTACGTTGGATTACTATTACTTTTTCTAGTATACTAGTGCCAACCATACACATTAATATATATATATATATATATATATATATATATATATTATGTGTGTGTGTGTGTCTGTGTGTGTATGACCTGTTTCATAGTCGAATAATCCGTGTCTAAACCGGTAACCCCACAGATTTTATCTGGTGGCTAGATACCCTGCAGGACGAAAACCAAGACCTGTACAAAGGGCGGTGGAAGTTATTGGCTCATCTGCCTTCTAGAACATTATTTCTGGGAGTGTTGGGCCCCTTATTCCTTGTATTTTATCCAAGTGGGAGAAAGACAACTCTGACTGAACACCTGTGATTGACATGATTACCGGTTATCTTGCTTCGGTTTTGTCACTGGATAATAATCATAAAAATTTAGAGAGTGATACAAGCATTTACCACTATAATACAATGATGTACAAATGTTCCCTTGTGTTGGAATATTTTGGTGATATAATGTATGCTACAATACACCACTTAAATTTATAGACTAAGCGATGTCACGTCGTTTAAATCTCAGCCAATCAACAGCCTGAATACGTGGCCGGTTAACTACTTAATCGCTGATACTGAGAGACGAAGGACTTGCAAGACTGAGAAGCACCAAGGAACAACCAAAGGATTCTTTACCAAGGATCGCGCCCTACTTAACACAAAGGATCTCCGCTGGACAAGCGCTCTTTGCTTGAAGTCTAAAGGATGGCCATCAAAATCGTAACACCTTGCTTTTTTTCATCTTTTCATATGTATGTATATGTGTATATGTATGTGTGTGTGTAATTGGGAAGACATATTTGATAAATAGTGCAGACATCTTTTGTCTACATATTCTATTTTCAATCCTTTCAAGTTGCCGGATGGATGATACAATATAATTTTTACAAAGTTGTATTGCTTTTGTAAACCTCTCTCAGGAGCCGGTCCTTACTGCGCATCTTTCTGTATTTCCTGCAACTTCTCGTATTTCTAACTTTACTGGCCGTGTGGAGGCCTAGTGTACTCGGTGTTTGAGTGTATGAAGAAAATCCGAGTGTCGTATCCCAAAATTTAAATGTATGAGACTACGGAAACTGCATTTCCGTAGTAAAAAGATCGTCTGTTAGCTTGACCCTCACTTGTGTCCGTAATACTACCTCGGGACTCCCCCTCCAAGAGGTTTAACAATCAATAATCAAAGAGAGAAACAAATAACACAAGACAAAACAGGGTAGGGTTCACATTCAAAATGGCAGTGAGAGGGTGTAGAACTTGCATTCATTCTTCTCCAATCATTCTTCCATTATGTACTGTTTAAAAGTTTGGGTTTTTGTTGTGATGTTAGTCCCAACAGTAAAAAGAAGTCAAGTCGAGATAGGGTAAAATAAGACAAGTGTATTTACAATCATGGTACATGTACGACTAGCTTGTCGTTAACGGGAACAGTACGACCTTTCCACTCGGTGTCTCACTATTTATAGTGAGAACCGGTGCATGTTCTCCACTGTAGGAACGGCCGGTACAACAGTTTTAAATGCGGATTTTCAAAGCAGGCTCTTCCTTCTTGAACCCCTCTCGCTAGATAATTAGGATCAGTAAAAAGCGAATGTGCAAAGTGAATTATATTTTTTAAAAAAACATACGGCAGGAGAGTTAAAAAAAAAAAAAAAAAACAATAACAACATACGGCCGAGAGTTAAAAAAGTCATTAAAATCATTTTGTAAGATATCTACGAAAAAACGTTCGAGCTAATTTAAACCGAAATAGATCATGGACTTTTATTAAGCTACGGGTTCGTTGCTGAGGAATTTCTGCTAAATTTGACTTCTACTGGACAAGTCGCCGGTTCCAACTTTGGTCAACACCGTTCTCAACTGTTCAACTGCTTGATTCTAACTCCTAACTGACTTTCAAATTTTTCTACTTCACAAATCTCATTTCAACTCTCATCCTCCGAGATTTCATCAACTCCCGCGTGATTTTGAAAACTCTTTGTTCAAGAAAAGACCACCAACATAAGTTAAATTTTTATTGCTGATCACTATCTGTCTAGTATCAATTCAAAGACAGACCAAGTTGTCTCTTATCTATTTTTATGGCCTTCTTGACCGAGCATTCACATGCATCAAGCCCCTCTGATTGTCAAAACCATATACACATATATACACACTCACATATACATATATACCCACAGATATACATATATACACATACATGTATACATACATATACATACACGCACACACATACGATCCACTATCTCCAGTCTACACACGCACACATATATGTACTTATATGTGGCTGGTTTATTCATATAACTCTATGTATTCATATAACTCACTATACAACTTATTATATACACACGCACTTGCATGCGCACAATTGTACTTTTGGTGTAGCATCATAGTGTCATACTTTTGCAATATACACATACCCCAATTATGGATTGTGAAAGGAACGAAAGTACTTGGGAACAAATTAGTTATGACAAATTCATTAGCCAATTCCAACAAGATATTGTATCATACATTCGGTGACTGCAAAGGATTGAAAATAGAATATGTAGACAAAGGATGTCTGCACTATTTAATATATATATATATATATATATATATATATATATATATATATATATGCGTGCGTGAGTGTGTGTGCGTGTGTGTGTAGTAAACAATGAAAGTGCTTTAGAAAAATATGGGACACGTTCTCTACAATTCGGAACCTTGGTATTCAACCAAACCTGTTTAAATAATAACTTCCTATCGAATATATATATTATATATATATATATATATATATATATATATATATATATATATATATATATATATATAATGCCCCATGGTTTGTTTTTATGATGGGAAGAAATTCCGATTCCACTATATTTTTGTCAGCGTAGATAGAAACGTAATGGATAAGCTAAAAATCAATAACGCATGTTGATTACTAGGCGAAGAGTTTGTTGTTTGTATTTTTCGATTTATCGATCCGGGATGACAGTCGAGACATTTTTAATTCAATATCCATTCAATAACCATTTGTTCCTCAATCGACTTAAAAGAGAAAAACAAAATACACAAGTAAATGAATCATACATGTCTTCAACGGATAAAAAGTTGGGACTACGATTTTTGGGGTTTAAATATATACTTTCAAAATAGGTTTACAAAATAAGAATTCTTCACTTTTAATCGATCTATCTATCTCAGTCTGTTCTTATCTATCTATCTATCTCAATCTGATCGTATCTGTCTCAGTCTGTTCGTATCTATCTATCTATCAATCTATATATCTATCTATCTCAGTCTGTTCGTATCTATCTAGCTGTATATCTATCTCAGTCTGTTCGTATCTATCTATCTATCTATCTATCTATCTATCTATCTATCTATCTCAATCTGTTCGTATCTATCTATCTATCTCAGTCTGTTCGTATATATATTAATAATATATATAATATATATATATATATATGTTCGTATCTATCTATCTATCTATCTCAGTCTGTTCGTATCTATCTATCTGTCTATCTATCTCAATATGTTTCTATCTATCTATCTATCTATCTATCTATCTCAGTAGCTTTATATATCTCAGTCTGTTGATATTCAAACTTTCTAAAAAAACAATTTCCTTCATAAGAAATTTTCTCCTGACGTCAAAACTAGTTGAGAACACTTGAAAAATAAATAACATAAAAAACATATTCTTAATTTTTTTATCAATATTTGTTCACACACACACACACACACACACACACACAACACACACATATATATATATATATATATATATATATATATATATATATATATGTAGGCAGGTGGTATTAAACAACATGGAACATTTCTTTTTCATGATCTTGATTTGTATCTTTTCCAGTCTTCTGGGGATCATTCTAATGTTAGGATCCAGTTGAAATAGGATTCCTCCCATACTATCAGCCCGAGCGATTTCGACTGCTTCTTCACTTGTCATCAGGGAGATATATGATTTGGTGTTAGTTTTTTTTTTCTTCTCGTTCCTTTATCTATTTTGTTTTTAAATTAGAAGAGTCCATTATTTTTAGAGGGTTGCGTGATTAGTGTATTAGTTATTAAAGATAGCTAATATATTATGACCGATGTTGAATGCTATTTTATTAAAGTTATTTTTATTCATATTGACTCAAAAATTTGTAGGCGTTTCTTATTGTTATTTTTATAGATGATTTTAGTGTTTTCGGTGAGAATTTTCCTAATATCGGAGCAGGTGAATTTATCTAGATGTTTTGTAATTAAATGTTGTTTCATGGCACTAGTATCAGAGAGTTGGTATGTAAGGCGATATATATATATATGTGTGTGTGTGTGTGTGGAGAGAGAGAGAGAGAGAGAGAGAGAGAGAGAGAGAGAGAGAGAGAGAGAGAGAACTGGTTGCCATACCAAGATTAACGTCTAGTCTGCCCTACTATTTACCCATACTTGGAGGAAGAATAGTTGGATTCGTAACTTTTTCAAGAGTATTAGCTCTATGTTAAATCCTAACAGCCGTGTCCAAGATTCGAACTCGCCTCGGCGGATCCATTTCCTACGACGGTAACCATTACCCCACGCGCCTACAACTTATTATTCTTATTTGTCTATTATTTATCTGAGATGATGAAGGATCAATATGTTTGAAGTATCCATAAAGTTGTTTTTCTTCTTAATTCTGTTTTCTAGATTTTTGAAATTGTTTTTCTGTTTGTTATTATTTCTATTGATATTGTCTCTGTAATAAGTATTTCTTATTGGTAAAAAAAATTAATCAATTGACCACTTAGTGTCCGGTTGTCCAATTCGAGCTTCGATACAATATAAACAAAGACATGATAAATAGCAAATGAGATTCAATACATCTAAATGTAAGGTACTTCACGTAGGAAGAAATAATTCAAACCATGTATACTCTATGAAAAAATATTTCTCTAATGAAAGAGAAATACTAAAAGATACAGAGTTAGAAAAAGACCTTGGTGTGAATGTGGACCCCGAATTAAAATTTTCCAAACGCATAGAACTTTGACCTACTAAACATTGCTCAAAATATCAATACCAGGGGTCATAAATTAAAACTCTTAAAAAATGTTGTAAAGCAAATGCAAGACAAAATTATTTTAGTAACAGAGTGGTGAATACATGGAATAAACTACCATCATCAATAGAGAATGCTCCATCTCTAAACTCCTTTAAGGCAATGTTAGATTCTGTGGAAAGATTATTAATATTCTGTGGAATTAAAATGGATTTTTATAAGGAACAGCTGACAGGTCTCAGACCTAAAATATTAGCTGAAAAGATATTATTATTATTATTATTATTATTATTATTATTATTATTATTATTTAAATAAAATAAAATACAAAAAAGGCCTGTAAAAATAAATTCATTGTCACATGGTTTATATTTTAAGTAAGTAAAATCATCAAATTTATTAAAAACGTAAAAAAAATAAATAAAAATAAAACAATCTGAAATAGAAACTTAGTTCTGTCCCCTTCAAATGAAATGTTGCGTGCATCTATTAATTATTAATTAAATAATAATTTTGAATATTTTGCCCATAAATTTAAAAAGTAGGTATTTATTTATTTGTAAACTTTGTCGCTAATTTCTTGTTACTGAAAAAAAGGGGCGAAAATAAAAACAATTTTTAAAATTGCTTACTGAAATTTTGAGTGTATATAACACATGACTGTTCTTTATTCTATGTATTAACGATTTTGACTATAAATTAAATACTTATTAATCATCATGTCGCGCAATTAGCACGGATATCCATAACAATCTCTCGCCAGCCTTCCCTATTATTCATCGTCCCAGGGAGGTCCTCTGCGCAGCATCCAGCATCCTTGCATAGTTGGTCAATGTAGGTCCTTGGTGGGTGGCCCACACTAGCACGTCCATGTTTTGGCTTCCACAGGAGAACGTCGCTTATGAGCTTGTCCTTGCTCCTCCAACAGTGTCCAGCATGTCTTGTCCTCACTCGGATGGTTTGTGAGATGGGGGCAGGCGGCCATATAGGTGTTTTCTTGTGCAGCTCCCATCTAGCTTATTCTCAAGGCGCCTCGTTAGGGTCCAAGTAGTGCAGCCATACAGCAGTACTGATATAACCATAGCCTGGAACTTAGGCAATCATTGAGAATATAGTGACGTAAGCTGTGATGTAGTTTTGGTTACAGACAGAAATACACACAATCTCCATTGTTAATAGATTAGAAGATATGCAGTACTATGGAATACCGAAGAATGGTGTATGATTCAAAGTTAATAATTTAATTTAAGATTAAGGACTATAAAAGAAAAACACGCTTTTTTATTGATATATCCAAGTCAACAGATAATAACATATCATATACAGACGAATCACCTCATCCCAGCCAAAAGAACGAACCTAAAAAGGATTATCAATAAAATGAGAACTTGTAGATTTTGCATCGAGGCAGCATTGGTAAGGTCGGCTAGAATACTCAAAACACTTCGAGAGACCTGAGTATACTTGCTGTCACTTAGACTTCAGTTAAAGACCATCAGCTTATGCTGGTGTGAAAAACTAAGTAGTGGAATAATAATAATAATAATAATAATAATAATAATAATAATAATAATAATAATGGGTGAACTGGAAATCAGAAGAACCTAGACCATCCAAACTACAGCACTGTTGGGATCGGCTAGAATACTCAGAAGAGTCCTGGAGACCTGAGGAGACTTGCTGTCACTCAGCCTCCAGTGAACCACCAGTTACGGCAGGTGTGAAAAACTCATAATAATAATAATAATAATAATAATAATAGGCAAGGCGGTAAATTATTTATTTCCTGATTACTTGAAAAAAAGAAAAGCTGTGATGAAACAAGGGATTTGTTTTGTTTTTTTCTTGGGGGAAGTGCTCCCCAGTAACGGTTGAGATGAGTTAGCGGCTTAAGATAGGATCATAGTTGTATGAGACCTGCTGTGAACGGTTTACGGTGGGCACAAAATTAACCTTGGTATGGCAACCATTCTAAGAGAAGAAAAACGCAGAATTCAAACCTGCTAAACTCCGTTTAAAAATGACCTTGTGTCACATCCTGCTCATACCTGATTGACTCTTTGTCTACCAAATTTTCCCCACAGCTGGACCACATTTTCTTGATATTATTCAATTCAACTGGTTCGTTATTGCAAAAAGATCAAATACAAATCTCAGGGCGGGTTCATAGACAAAACGAAAAGATGGCAGGGGTGTTCACGTGGTGAATTTTTCAGTATAAATAAGTGACACGTGCGAGAGCCACGAGCAGCGGATTACAGTAGGATCCCAGTTGTGTTGGGGGGAGCAGTGAGTGGCTTAGAGTTGGCATAGTGTTAAAAAGGATTTATTATCTGTTTTATAATCCGTAATGAAGTAATCCAAACGAAGCCAATTCGCATTTTTTTTCTTCCATGCTACATTTCCGGTACACAACGACATTGATTTCATTATGATTCATTCACCTCACAATTTTTTATTACATTTTTTTCCCTTTTCCTTTTCTCCCTTTATTAAAGAAAGTTATGTACAGTACAGTAGCGGTTTAAAGAAAAAGTGTATTGATTGGCTGTTAATTGGGAAACCTTTTTTTTTTAATTTAGACAAATCAGGAACGACACAACCACTGGATAGCTTGTTAGTATTTTCTTGTCACGTATTGAAATGATACTTCATTTCAAATATGCCAGGCTGATATTGTGTCATTGAACATTAACATGAAGAAGTGAAAGAACATTGCAAACGATCGCTATTGCTGGATAATAGAATTGTACAGAAGCCTAAAAAGGCAACAAAAAAGAAAAGAAAAGAAAAGGAGCTAAGGCTTAGAATTTATTAAAACAGACATCTTAATTCAATATTCATTTTGTGTTTGTTGTATTACAATGATCAACACTAACTTTATTGTCAATAATAACGTTTTTAGAGTAGTTTTTTTAGTAAGTTTTTCTTAGTTGTAGCACAAGACCAGATATTTGGGTGCCCAATGGGATATGAATTCACCAGAGAGAAGGTTTTTAGAGTATTTTAAATTTTATCAATTATATTCTAATTTTATTGCCTAGTATACATTTTTATAGTACTTTTAATTTATTGTCAATGATACATTTTTAAAGTATTTTCAAATTTATTGCCAAGTATACGTTTTTAGAGTATTTGCAAGGCTATGGCGTAGCATGCCAATGGCTATGATTGCTTTTGCCATGTGTGGCGCTCATTGGCGGCGGCATAATTAGTAAAAAAAATTGCTTACGTAAATATATTTCCCATGATGCAAAAAAATAAAAGAATCGGAAAAGGTTTTTGTTTGTTTGTCCATGTTTAAACTGATTTGAGCTCAACCAATTACTTCATTCCTTCATCAATATTATCCGAACTTACTTACGATCATAAACTAAGAAAGAAATGAAAAAGGATTCCAGACTGACAAGAAAGACTTTAGAACTTGGGTTTCTCTTTAACCTCAAAAGTAATCCAAGACTTCGTCGCTTCTTTTATTTAACAATTGTTGTGTTTTTAATATGTGGAAACGCACACGTACCCACTCCATATTTCACCTGAAACCACCATAGGTTATGGTCACATATACGTTTTTAGATTACTTTACATTCTATAGTCAATTATACATTTTTACCCGTTCAGGTAAAGTCAGTGTCAGGTCAACTCGTATATTTCCAGATTCTTTGGCATCGAAAGAGCTGGCTATTGAGGAATAAAAAGAAAGGTTATAACTTGTATTTAGAAATTTTAACTATAGAATCTGATAGTATAATGGGAAAAATCATAATCTGGGGACTGTCATGTCTGTTTTTGATTCAGCATTATTAAAATACCCTAAATATGTATAAGAATCCTTGGCAACTCAAAAGAGAAAAAAGAAATGAAAATAAAGATGGAGAGATTGTTGAGCTGAGTCCAATTTTTCACTGACTACATGACCCCACCCCCTCCCCCAAATTGGCAGTGAGTCGTTTCAATTTTGTCTAGACGTCTTGGCAGCAATTTAGACATTTGGACGTTATCTTTTTAATCTTGAACTCCCTCAGCTGTGTTGACTTCTTCATTTGAATTTTTCTTAAGTCCCAATGTTACAGTATCGATACTTATATATATATATATATATATATATATATATATATATATATATATATATATATACATATTACCATTAAATGTATGTATATGTGTACGTATATGTATGCATATATATATTGTGAATTTTGCATCAATATATATATATATATATACAGACACACAGACAGACACACATATATATAAAAAAGTAATATATATATATGTATATATATATATATATATATATATATATATATATATATATATATTATATATATATACCATTAATATATGTATATGTGTACGTATATGTATGCATATATATATATGTGAATTTTGCATCAACATATATATATACACACAGACACACACACAGACACACACACACACACAGAGACACAGACACACACACACACTCACACACACACACACACACACACACATATATATATATATATATATATATATTATATATATATGATATGGCCAATATATGGAAATAATGCTAATAACTCAAAGAAACTGGTGAAAAATGTATTTACATCTAAGACCGTTGGAATTGAACCATCCCAAAAATTAATATTTTGCAATATTTCGAAGATCTTATCTTCTTTGCCCAGTGACAAAAATATAATTGGCATGTACCCCAGGGCACATGCCCTCGACAGGAAGTGGCTGTCCGGTCGCTGAGTATGTATCTAAACTTGTATGTGTTTTGGATGCTTAAATTCCAATGGTCTTAGAAATGAGTACATTTCTTTTTCCAATTTGTGTATATTTTTTATTTATATATATATATATATATATATATATATGCAAGACGAGTGATTTTAGTTTTCCTCTGAAGCATTATGTTAAAACCTAAATTTTATCTTGGTTATCATTGTATTGTTTATGTCACTAAGCTGACGCTAAATAATGCTAGCGTTTTATTTTGGAAGATCTAAATTATAATTCTTAAATATATTTTACGTATTATGCAAACGTGCATTAGAATAAAATTGTTATATATATATATATATATATATATATATATATATATATATATATATATATGAATAAAGGAATAAAGGATAGGAGTTGAAGACAGCTGACGGATAGAATTACAAATTACTTTTGCCTGATATGCGTATGGAAAACTAATCTTTATTTCAAAGGGAAACAGTTTAGATTTAAAGAATGAATTTCATACTAATTAAAAGACAGAGAGAGAGAGAGAAATAGAAAATAATTTTAGACCAAACAAGTATATATATAATTTTTTAGTTCTCCTGAGGAAGGTGTACCTTAAAACACCGAAACCTGGTAGAGAGAAAAACTTTTTCTACATATATATATATATATATATATATACATATATATATATATATATATATATATATATATATATATATTCTGTACGTGTTTCCACAATCGCACTAAGATCAAAATGGCCTATATGATGTTAAATCATTAATATACATGATCAACGTACAGTCTGTATTATATGTACTAACAAATGCCGCTCATTCCGATTGTGGGATATCTAATTTGCATATTCTATAAAAAGCACTTTTTTTTTAATGAATAACTTCGGTTCGACCATGAAACATACATACTACTCCAATCGTTTCCTTAACCGATTCAAAAAATTAAAAGAAAAAAATTGTTTCTTTATAACAATGTGGACTCACTTCTGAGTGGTACCACCTGTTAGGGTCCCATCTATAGGGCAAATAGATCTGTTTATTATTCGTATTTGATACGAACAAAAACAAAACAAAAAACTTTTCAGAAACAACTAAACAAAAATGTGAATATGAACTCACAATCAACGCGATTCTTTAACATCTAGGCATAGAATAACCCTAATGGGTTGACATGCCGTTAAAAATCAATCTGTTATAAATTATTACCTACCAGAACACAGTCATCACGATCTGATGGAAGACACTTTTGTTAATTTATCTATCATATTTTCTCAAGCATGTATACAAGAAAAGTTGCTACCGACATGGAAATTCTTGGATGCGCGTGGTGTAATAGATAAAGTGATGGGAAATGGACCCGTCGCCCCAAGTTCAAATCCTGGACGTGGAAATTATATTTTCACTTAGCGCTAATATCCTTGGGAAAGGTATGAATCCTACTCTCCCTCCAGCAATGGATAAATAGTAGGGCAGGCTGGACTCTTTAACCTTGGTTAAGCAACCGGTCTAGAAGAAGGAAAACTCTGAATTCAAACCTGTTAAATTTCGTTTAAGAAATTGACCTTGTGTCGCATCCTGCTCGTGCGGAGGAGTTGGTAAATATATATACATGGAAATTCTTGAGAATTTGGTCATTTTTATTTATATGTTTAAATTGTATTTGTAAGGATTTTAACTCTTTTTTTAGAAGTATAATTTCAAAGTATATCAATATATAGTAAATTTCATATATATATATATATATATATATATAAATAGGTACGTTGTGTAATGGTTATCGCTCTAGCAGATGGACTATGCGACCCGAGTTAATATCCGTGATTAAACTCTTTAACCTTGGTTAGGCAACCAGTCGATGAGAAGAAAAACTCTGAATTAAAACCGGTGAAACTTCGCTTGAGAAATTGACTTTGTGTCATTTTGTACTTATGTCAAGGGGTTGAAATATATATATATATATATATATATATATATATATATATATATATATATATATATATATATATTCAATTCAATTAAATTAAACTATGCATGCTAGGGAAAGAATTTTATGATATCTTGCTGAATATTTTTTTATTCCCAAAGCGTAATTTATGATTTTTTTTAAATTCCCAAACAACGCTGGGTAATTTTGCAAGTGTATATATATATATATATATATATATATATATATATATATGTGTGTGTGTGTGTGTGTGTGTATATATATATGTATATGTGTATATATATTTTGTGTGTATATATGTGTATATATATATATATATATATGTATATATGTTTGTGTATATATATATATATATATATATATATATATATATATATATATATATATGATACGGTATCCTAGTTTAACTGTAGGCCATGCCAGCGAGTACAAATGAGGTAATGCAGTGTTTCTTTGCTCAGACGACTCAGTTAAATATATCACAAGAGATCAATCAAGTTTCAAACGCCGACGCATACGTGCATGCACGCTCGGGCTCAAATACACCCCCGCGCATGCGTAATCGCTCATCATCAATTAACTCTCTAACTCAGAAGGAACCATATGCAACAGCTCGCATATAACTTGCCGTTCTCTCAAAATATTCAACGTTCATTAGTCCATTTCATTGGGAGGTTCACCGTGCAGTACTAATAGCCGGTGCGAGTAGCCATATCGTTTTATAATCAGTATTAAGTTGAGAGAAAAAACAGCAGGCGTTTTGAGCGGGAGATTTTGCCGCTGGCGGGAAAATGGGTTGGAGAAAGTAAAAAAAAAGGATCAAGAGGTAATGGCGTCTAAATTAGATGTTTGAAAATTAAGGGATAGGAAAATGGCGGTAAGATGATGCGAGAAGAAATGACATGAAAGAAAAGAAAGATAAAATGAAGGAAGAGAAAAACGCATAATAGCAAGGAATAAGGAAAAGAAACGAATTGAAGAAAGAAAATAGGAAAATAGAGAGAGAGAGAGAGAGAGAGAGAGAGAGAGAGAGAGAGAGAGAGAGAGAGAGAGAGTAGCTTAGGAAGAAAGAGATGATCAAAGAAAGGAAAAAAAACTGAAAAGGAAATAACTTTTTTTTAAGTCAGAAAAAGGAGAAATAGAATGAAAAAGAAAAGAAAGAATGAAAAAAATTGTTTAAAGACAAAAAGAAAGTCAGAAAGGAAAAGGAGAAAGAAGGAAAAGGAGAAATAAGAAAGAAAAATGGGAGGAAAGAAAGAAAGAGAAAATCCAGAAAGAAAGAAAAACGAACTATCGGAAGAAAAAAGAGAGAGAGAGAGAGAGAGAGAGAGAGAGAGAGAGAGAGAGTAACTAAAGAAGATAGAGAAAGAACAAAGGAATAAAAAACGAAAAAGAAAATAATAATAAAAGTCAGAAAAAAGGAGAAATAATAGGCGAAAACGAAAAAGAAAAGCAGGAAAAAATCATAATAAAAAAGAAAATCAGAAATAAAAGGAAAGAAAAATGAGAAGAAGAAAGTAAAGCTAAAAAAAATAATAGAATTAACCGAAGAAAGAAAAAAGGAAAGAAAAGGGAGTAACTAAGGATAAAAGAGAAAATTAAGAAAAAGCTGAAAAGAAAATAACGAAAAAAGACAGAAAAAAAGGAGAAAAAAGTAAGAAAATGAAAATGATGAAAAAGAAAGCCAGAAAGAAGGAAAAAAGAGAAAGAAGGAAAAATAGAAGATAAGAAAGTAAAGGAAGAAAATGAGAAACCAGAAAGAAAAAAATGAACCGAAGGAAGAAAAAAGAAGGAAAAGAGAAAAGGAAGTAACTAAGAAAGAAAAGGAGAAATAAAGAAGAGAAGAAAATCTAATAAGAAAATAACTAAAAAGAAAGAAAGAAAAAATGAGAGAGAAAAACAAAAGGAAAAGAAGAAAACCATTGAAAAAAGAAAGATAGAATGAAAAAAACAGAAAAACAGAAAAACAGAAGAAAAAAGAAAGAAAAACAGCGGAGAAAGTGGAGAAAAGCCAAGAAAGAAAGAAAATGGAATAAAGACAAAAGAAAAAAAGGAGAGGAAATAACCAAGAGAGAATAAAGAAGAAGAAAAAACACGGAATAAAATAACTAAAAAAAAGCAAAAATAAATTAATGACAAAGACAGAAAGAGTCAGAAAGAAAAAAGAAAAAGAAACAAAGAAGAAAGGGGGGGTCATTAAAAAGAAAGACAGAAATAAGGTAAAGGAAATGAAAGATTAGAAGAAAGAAAAAGTAAACGAAAGAAAGAAAGAAAGAAAGAAAGAACAGAATAGCCAATAAAGAAAGAAAATTAAGGAATTAAAGGAGGGAAAAGTGAGAGGAAATAATGAAGAAAGAAAAAGAAAAATATTAAAAAAAACAGCGAATAGAAGGAATCAATGAATGAGAAAGAGAACGAAGAAAAAGAAAATGAAAGAAGAATATCAATAGAATGATGAATGAGAAAGTGAAAGGGTGAAAGAAAATTAAAAATAAAATAAAATAAAAATGAGAATCAATAATGAAAGAAAGAAAGAAAGAAAGAAAGAAGAAAGAATGAATGAATAAAAGCGAAATGTCTAAAAAGAAAAAGAAATAAATAGAAAAATAAACCTACAAAGCAAAAATGGTTTTAAAATCGTATAGTTGAGAAACTATCAGTTACCATGCCCTATTGACTTCACATATCCGGTCCCCTAATATAATACGAGGGTGGGTCAAAAAGTAATGCCATTTTGTTTAGGACAGGTATAATTACCAACAGAGGAATATGTATCATACATCAAAATCACTGGAATAAGGCTTGCCTCTCTTCGGACCCATGAAAGAGGGTTTGAGAGGCAAACATTATTCCAGTGATGAGGAAGTGAAATCTGTAGTGAAGAAGTGGCTCAAAGAACAGTCAGCAGAATTTTACGGGACAGGGAAACATGCTCTCATTCGAAAGTGGAACATTGCTATTGAGAGGAACGGTGAATATGTGGAGAAGTAGGGATGTGATCCATAGAAGACCAGCTTCATTTTGATGTATGATACATGTTCCTGTGTTGTTAATTATACCTGTCCTAAACAAAATGGCATTACTTTTTCACTCACCCTCGTACATATATTATACGTGGTAGAGTCAAATATTATCCGCACTTTCGCCATAACCTATCTTTATTATTGTCACATTGCAATCAACGCATGCGTGTTAATAGTTGACACTGTTGTGTTCACGAGACCGGAGTTTGAACTTAATTATACCATTTTGCTTGTTGTCTTTACAGTATAAACATGGTCGCTTCACTAGCAGTATGCAACAAGGATGTGACCCGATTTCTCAGGATGAAGAAAAAAATGGAAGTAAATCCAACAATATGTAATGTTGTAAAAATTGAAAAAACACAAGTCTCATTAACGAACGATGTTATTAAGCCAACGCTGCAGTGTTTCGGCCTATCGAAACAGACCGAAACACTGCAGCGTCGGCTTATCAAACATCATCTGTTAATGAAACTTGTGTTTTTTTAATTTTTACAACATTACATATATATATATATATATGTGTGTGTGTGTGTGTGTGTGTGTGTGTGTGTGTGTGAACCCAAATACTGAAAAACAGACACTGCTGCTTTTGTTTCTGTTTGCTGGGGGTCTGGTTTATACTAAAACTTGTGTCGCCAAAATAACCGTTTCTTAGCAACCCCAAAAAGATTTCTGATTACCTTAATATATAACTTTACAACGGTAGCGATTTTTACTGAGTTACAAAATCTAGAGTATACAGGGAGACGAGGTCAAAATCTGGACGTGGCCATTTGCATTTCACATAACAATAATAACTTTGAGAAAGGTATGCATCCAACTATTCTCCCTCTACCTATGTATAAATAGTAGGACAGACTGGGTCTTTAACATTGGTTAGGCAACCAGTCTAGGAGAACGAAAACTCTGAACTCAAACGTGTTAAATTTCCGTTTAAGAAATTGACCATGTTTCACATTCAGAGGGTTCTATTTCTATTTTTTTGTTACATAATCAGTTGTTTTTTAATTGATTTTATAAGTTATATTTTATTTTTATTTTCAATCTCTCTCTCTCTCTCTCTCTCTCTCTCTCTATATATATATATATATATATATATATATATATATATATATATATTATTTTTGTAATTAATTCTTTAATATCTTTATTTTTTCTATTTTTTTATTTTTCATAAAAAAATAGAAAAATAAAGATATTAAAAAATTAATTACAAAAATAAAAAAGTCTTTTCTAAAAATCCGTTGCAGGCTT
This sequence comes from Doryteuthis pealeii, assembly GCA_023376005.1. NCBI lineage: Eukaryota > Metazoa > Mollusca > Cephalopoda > Myopsida > Loliginidae > Doryteuthis > Doryteuthis pealeii. Next base: position 16,772,277 of record CM042159.1, on the reverse strand, counting down.
ACCGTCAACGGTTAATAATACTGTTTGAATAAGAGAATTCGTCTGGTGTCGAACTTGGAATATGTCTTCCTTTTTCAAAATCTGTTACATTAAGAGATACATGGATTGGTGACCGAGATATTTGTGGCGGAAGTGCTCATATTTGAAACTACAACATAATTTTTTTTTTGCAACATCAAGATTTTCGTTTTGAATTCATATCACTGGACTATAACATTTTTTTTTAATCTGTTTTCAAATGCCTTTAAAGTAATAAAGAATTCATCATTCGCATCTAATGAGTCGGGAGAGTTAGACACTTTGTCTAAGCTCCCTGAAATAGACTATAATGCTAAATCTCTAAATCTTTTGTTATTTCTTTACTTATATAGTTGCTCTGTGACTCTAACATTAAGAGCACACATTGAGCTCTCAAACTGCGACAGGTTTTTTTAAGTAAAACTCTTGTGTCGTAAGGAAGATTTCTTCTCTGGACTTTTGGATTATATATATATATATATATATATATATATATATATATAGACAAAACGTGACCCGTTGGATCACCCATTGAGCTCTGGATAGATAATTGGGATTAGGGAAAAGGGAGTTTGCAAAGTGAATTAAATAAATAAATACGACCGGAGAATTAAAAAAAAACAACAACAAAAACATTAAAATCATTTTGTAACATTTCTAAGAAACCGAACATTTGACCTAATTTAAATTTATTAAGAGCCATGATGTTGGCCCGGCTGGCTATTTATGAAACGTAACATACAAATACGTTTCATAACTCTCCAATATCTCCCTCTCTTTGCTCACTGAGAGACTAACATATATAACAAGGAGGTAATCAATATATACATAGAGAGGATGAAAGTAACAGGCAGAATGTCAAGTAAGAGACGGATCAGTTTTTTACTTAATTGCAAATTACGACTAATTAGAACCAATGAAAATGGATTTTTTAAACATAACTCAATCCTAAAACTAAGGAATATTTTAGTATAACTTTCGCGTGATTAAACTAAACAGTAAAAAAGGCTCTAGGAGACAAACATTGATTCGCTCAGCTTTAGTATATATAATAATAATAATAATAATAATAATAATAATAATAATAATAATATATCGAAACCATCTAGAATACTGCACTGCTGCAATCTGCCAGAATACAGAGGAGATTTGTTGCCACTCAGACTCCAGTGAAAGGCCATCAGCTAACGCTAATGTGAAAAACTCAATAATAATATATATGTATATACATAGATAGATAGATAGATAGATAGATAGATAGACCGAGACAGAAACAGACAAACAGACAGACAGCGAGAGAGAGAGAGAGAGAGAGAGAGAGAGAGAGAGAGAGAGAGATGGGGAGTCGTAAAGATTGAAAAGACAAATAAATTATAAGTTTTTAAAACTAATTAAAAAACAACTTATATGTAAACTATTAGAAATGACCAATAGAAAAGTAAATAGTTTTATTTCAATAATAAATACAGACTGAATGTTTTGTCGTTCCTTTTTCCTCTTATTGCAAACAAAGTGAGGCGCATAAGGTGATGAAGCCACTCGAAAAGATAATGACATTTATGGTAGACATTTTTGATTCGCTCCCTCATTAATCGAAATGGGGATGACAATCAAAAAACTTTTGGTCAACAAAATCGAGAGTCTGTTGGATTGATGAGTACACTAACTCGCAGCTGGGTCCCTCAATAATATCTTCCAACCCCTCCCCACGCACATACGCCCCCCCAAAAAAAGTTATTGCAAACAAGACTAACACATAAGAAATGAATTTAAATATGAGGTTGACTTTGTAGATTCCTGAAGTCATGTCAATGAGAGAAGAAAAGAAAGAAAGAAGGAAAAAAAAAGAAAGAAAAAGATAGAAATATAGATAGATAGAAAGAAATATAGATAGATAGACAGATATATAGATAGATAGAAAGAAAGAAAGAAAAGAAAGAAAGAATATGTTATGACAAGAAATAACGAATGAAAGAATTGACATTTTGATAGAAAAGAAAGTAAGAAAGATTATATCTCGTTTACAGAAGAAAAAAAAATGAATTAGCAAGAAGATAAGAAAGAAGAAAGAAAGAAAGAAAGAAAAAGAAAGAAAGAAGAAAGAAAGAAAGATAGAAGAAAGAGAAAGATAGATAGATAGATAGATAGATAGATAGATAGAGAAAGAAATATAGATAAATAGATAGAAAGAAAGAAAGAAAAAGAAAGAAAGAAAGAAAGATGGAAGAAAGAAATAAAGATAGAAGATAGATAAATAGATAGATAGAAATAAGAAGAATAGATGGATAGGTAGATAGATAGATAGAAAGAAAGAAAGAAAGAATAATGACTTATGATGAAAATTAAAAACTGAGTACAGAATCAGGAAGAAAGAAAGCAAAAAGAATACATTGACAGATAAGAAAAAAAAAAAATAATGACTGAAATATATAATATATAATCACAGAAAGAAAGAACGGGAAATGAAAAAAATCCTGACAATGCGGAAAGTGATGTATGAAAATGTGTATTAACAAAAAAGACAGAATATCCTTGGCTGATAATCTTGAAATAAGTTTGGTTAGATACCCGAAATGTAAGTGGATATCTTAAAAGTCGATTTATCATTAAATTAGGACCATATGACCTTTAGACACCCCTTTTGCGATCTTGTTTCATAAGGACATTTTTTTCATTTACACCGTCAAAATCCGGTTGTTTGTTAAAAACGATTTTTAGAGTTTTTTTTTTCAAATTATAAAAGTAACCCCTAACCCTAACCCCTAACCCTAACCCCTAACAAACAACCGGATTTTGGCGGTGTAAATGAAAAAATGTCCTTATGAAGTGAGATCGCAAAAGGCATGCCTAAAGGTCATATGGTCATTAAATTGGAACCATTAAAAGTGAAACCATTTAATATTTGTCATAGGAATGAAAAGAAAAGGAATCTAATTGCGAGTTTGGCGACAAAACTAGTTGAAAATTCCAGTTTTATTGTTGAACTCCAAACGTTTCCGGTGACTGGAGAGAGAAGTGTCAAACAGCTGCAATACAAGTGTTTCATTGCATTGTGTTCAAGACGACGCCAATAATATTTTATGTTTGCTTCTTTCCTTTTGTAATGTAAACCGTAAGTCACAAAATTAACCATTTAAGTCGGTAGTGATTATTTTGTTGTCATTGTTGGTTTTTTTTTTTAAAGAATTCTTAAAACTTTGCATAGTCTGGCACACAGGCCTCAGCTTGTTTACAGTACTTCCGGTTCGTGAATAGTCACCTAATTAAGTTAGCACAGATACCTTCATTCGCATTGCAGTCTCGAAAGACTATAATATAGTTTTTGCCCCCTGAAGTTACAGCGCTTCCTGTGACTGTGAAATCGAATGTTCGAAAAATATTTCGACCACAGATGTTGCGTGTGAAAGCTGTCCCTGAAGATGTTGATGTGCCGGTGCTTTCTTACACAAAGAGACGGACAAAATTATGGATATACAGGTAAGTCAAATTTTGCTTTGCATAACAAACCTTAAAAGGATGATTTCAAAAACAATAATAATTATAAGAATATTTTTTTTTTATTATTGGCATTTCAGTCTCGGAAGACTATAATAAAGTTTTTATGTGCCCCTGAAGTTACAGCACCTCCGGTGATTGTGAAATCCGATGTTTGAAAAACATTCTCGACCACAGATGTCGCATGTGAAAGCGGTCCCTGAAGTTGTTGATGTGCCGGAGATTAGTTTGTTTAATAATGCGGTGGCTTCCTTTTTGGTTGCTTGTTTCCTCGGTTAAGGTACATTTTCATACATGTAATAGACACATGTGTATGTGTGATTTGATTGATTGATTGATTAACAACATGTCAACCTATCTAAAGTTATTTTTTGATTAGAGGTTAAAGAATCTGTAGCGTAATTATTATGGCCTACGGAAAATTTGGTGATTTCTAGGATAAAGAGGGAAGAAGAAATAAGAGCAGACAAAGGTTAAAATTTGGAAGAGTAAACACACAACGGGGTGCCAGTAACTTGATCGAGGAATGACCCCGGAAGGGATTTGAGAGTAAAAATGGAAGTTCCGGGTGTTGACCGGAAACGGGTGTGACGCAGCGACGAGAAACGGAGAAAGAAAAAAATCTGTATCTTTTCCTTTCGGGCTAGTAGGAGTCAGACGTGTTGGTCCCGGTCCCTCTTATTGGTGGGACAGCAGTACACAACATGATACTATGTTAGGGGATAGAATAATTTGACGATACTCCCTCTCTTTCTCTCTGTCTTTCCTTCTCTCTGAAAAAGAGTTCACGAGCCTAGAAATAAATACAAAGCCCCTTGTGACTATACAACTTGCGTGTATGTTGTTTCTAACCTAACGGCTACTAATAACGACTGCTACTACAACTTGAGTTGGCCTAGGTGACATACCTCGTTCTGATACATATATTGTGCATTCATTGTACATTTGTGTAGCTGATTAATTTGCTTCAATTTTGCACAGTTATATGATATCAAGTATTCAGATCTATTTGACTTATATATTTGGGGAAGAAATAGAAACACTATTACTAGTTTGTATTAGTGTTTTATTTCAACCCTATTTTCAGTTGCGTTTTTCTCACAACAAGAATTGTCATTTCTACGACAGCAAAGGGCAGCGGATATTAGATAGGTTTAGGTGGAGCTTAAAATATACTGACTGTATTCCCTACAAAGGCGTAGGGTCACCCTAACAATGGGATGTCCTGGGTATGACACTAAACTGCATCTGGTGGTTGAGGCTCTTCTAGAACTCTCGGAAGTGTGAAGTATCCCTTCGTTGCCATTACTACCAGATCCACTCTGACTTAGATTGGTTGTACCTGTTAGGGTCCCACTTATGGGTAAAATAGATATGTTTAAAAGTTGTTTGTATTAGTTTGATTTGGTTCCTTTGTTTAATGGCATATCAACCTTTGTGGTTTATTTAATGCCAAAGTCATCCCTGTAGAAGAGTGGTAGTTGTGCTATTTAACTCGTAGCTGGGGGATGAGTGGGTTCATGCCTTCCCCGAAGTATTTTTGCGTGAGATCTTTTAACACTCAACTGTTTTGGCACTGTTAATATATTTTGAATAGATTGATAAGATTGTAAGGACTGGCCAAATCTATTAATAATGGAGATTGTCTGTATTTCTGTCTGTAACAAAAACTACCTCATAGCTCTATGTCACAGCTTACGTCACAATATTCTTATGCTATATACACCCAAAATTTGAGTAAGCAATTTTAAAAATTGTTTTTTTACACTCGTTCTATTTTCTTTTTATAGTAACAAGAAGTTAAGTAAAAAGTTTACAAATAAATAAATACCTACGATTTTGTGTAAAATTCATTTATTTATTGTTTGATTATTGCATGCATGCTACATTTTAT
>CM042159.1:16684370-16761870 GCA_023376005.1 Doryteuthis pealeii | reverse complement strand
CAGCCAATCAGATGCGCGGTGCCCCATATTTAAATGGCATACGTAGCCAGAAACACTTTTCTCCGTACAGATTACGAGGATTAGATGATTAGGTAAGTCAACCATTCCTTAATAATACTAGGAGAGGAATGATTTAAATTTTTCCCTCTCTTCGGTTTTCTTTACCTGCTTCTCTACTCTACTTTTCGTCTCCTCGAATCCATATCGCCCTGTGGCGTAACTGACAATGATCATAGATGTTGTTAAGATACGTTTATCCACCGATCCATTTGCTGTTGTTTTGAGAATTTCACAAATGTCACTGTCAAACTCGTGCCAAGCCTTACTGTCCACGGCTGCTGGCCATTTGATTTTTTTTCCCAATGTACTTATTGTGTCAGGTGGATTTTGAGCATCAGCTTCGAGGCTTTTGGGCGCTGTGGTGGGCTTCCCGGTCCTGCACCTCCTGCGTCTCACCAGGAGAAATTCCTGTGCGCTGCGTCTGGTTATTTTCCCCCTGACACTTCATGCGAGCCTGATGTATTTTTAGGCCGCGTATATTTTTGCATTTCTTTCCACATGGGCATATCATAATCGTTGTCCGTGAATGCGAAGCTTGGTTTGTTGCCGTATTGTCCGTCCTAATGGGGATCTCATTCTCCCCCCCTCTCGGGATCCCCTGGGGGTATTTAATCATGTATTTGTCTATAGCTGTATTTTCTTAAATACACACGTCGGGTTGCTGACCCGGCCGCGCTTCCTTTTGTGGTCTCTCCTCTCCGTCAATTGTCTTTCCAATTTGTCAACCAGTCTATTCTTAGGTAGTCAATCGGTCTCTTTCCGGTTGTCACTATTTTTTTGCAGATAAAAATACTTTAAATATACGCTCCTACATTTGGGGCGCTGGTGGTTGTCGTCAGTGATATATATATATATATATATATATATATATATATATATATATATATAATATATAAATAAGTAAGTAAATAAATAAATACACACACACAATATATATATATATATATATATATATATATATATATATATATATATATATATATATATAATCTTTTAAATTTTTGTCGAAATAAATTTATTACAGAATGACCGTTTATTGAGTTTTTCCTTCCTTTCAAAGATATATATATATATATATATATATATATATATATATATATATATATATATATATATATATATCATTGAGCGTCGAGAGTGAGCGAGATTGGGGTTTGCGAAACCTATTTGTATGTCAAATTTCACAAGCTGCAAGCCAGTAGCTTCAACATCTTGGCTCAATAGATCTAAATTAGGTAAAACTTTCCTTTTCTTAGAAATCTTACAAAATGATTTTAATGTTGTTGTTTTTTTTTAATTCGACCGTATTTATTCATTTATTTTTTTTAAAAAATTAATCCACTTTGCAATCTCACTTTTCCTTAATCCCAATTATCTGCCCAGAGCTCAATGGGTGACCCAATGGGTCACATTTCGTCTAGTATATATATATATATATATATATATATATATAATGCTTGGCTGTTACTAATTGCTGGGTTCTGGTCCTGTGCTACTATTATTAAGCACTGTCTCCGCCGTCACTCTAGTACTTTCTAGCCATCGATTGGTTTTATATCTATATCGGCATTTCTAATTCTTTGTACGTATTGTCCACATAGGGCTTTTTGTTTCCTGGAGTTTTTTTTTAATTGATTTACTCCTTGTGCTTTTACTTATTTCTTAATGTTTTTTTCTTCTTCTATTACTTGATCTTTTGTTTACTAGCAAATATATTTATATATATGGTGCAAGTATTTAAGTTTTAATGTAATAAAATATTATATTAAATTAGAAAGGCTAATGAAACTAAATAAGAATGCAGATAAAGAGATTTGAAACAGAGAGGGGTATAATCGAAAAATAAAGCAACTGTAATTTACTTTTCCTTCACTCCCGTCTTTCATTCCTAAATTGTCATATTTTAACTATTTAGTTAAAATAGGAACTAAATAATGAAATTACAATTATTTCTTCATGTTAATGGATTTCTTTTAAGATTTATCCCCGAGATTTTTTCTCATATTTATTAGATAAAACCAAACAATTAGAAATCAATAATACTAAGCACATACTTATAAAAATCAAAATTTTAATATCAATATGCAAATTAGCCTTCCCGTTCACACTGTAAACCGCTATTTTGTTGTATATATAAATACAATTGCATATTATTACTATGTAGATAAGGACAACTGTATCAATAACGTAAAACAATTTTATCAATAATTGAGGTTTAAATAAAATAAAATCATGGGGAATGCGCAGTAAATAATTAAGGGAATTATGACTTGAGTTGTAACATAGTTTCGGTTACAGACAAACAAACACACAATCTCCATTATTATAAGATTTCTTTTGGTGTGCGACCGTAAATGGTACATCATAGCGAGAATTTTAATAGAGAAGTGTTCAATAAGCGTGCTCAGCTCATCTGGTTCCTCTCCATTAAACCATTTGTCCGTCTACTGAAAGAGAGGCAAACAAATTCTTTCCAATCATTAATATAGTTCTAAGATACTGGCTACATCTAAAAATAGGCGGTCGCTGTTTTGCCTAATCTAATGGTAAATTGAATAAGCAGTTAAACGGTCCGCATCTTTTCGCTTTGTCATCTGTCAAATCCTCTTCTGATTTCTACTCTAATGCATAAGCCATAACAGTTTGAGTTCAAAGTTTGCTCTCCGCAAAAATGTTTGGTATCCATTAGTGAGGCCAATTTGCTACATTGTTATTTCGTGGGCATCTTTAGTTTTATATATATATATATATATATATATATATATATATATATATATATATATATATATCAACAAGTTTCACTCAAAAGAACCGCCATTAGCGTCGATCACAGGCGCAATCCTGATCCGGAACCTGAGTACTGGTACGGCGATTGGTGTCGTTCTCAACAGCGCCCCATACGTAATATTACATTGGGTTAAGATTTGGGGAGTTCGGAGGCCAAACATTGGGACTGGTGTAGTCGTAAAAATTCGCCGACAACCATTTTTGACTTTTCTCAGAGGTGTGGCAGGGGGCAAAATCCTGCTGCAATGCATATGGGCTACCATTGGCTACCCTTGTATCCAGAGCTTGACTACAGTGTTTAGCAACTCCACGTAGGCATCCGAGGGTCATCTAACACATCTTTCTGCAGATTTTCGAGGAATTCTGCTGTACGAACGCGATCAGATCGTCTGCTATGTTGCTTTCTTCTAGTCACAGCCTCGTAGTCTCCATTGCAATTCTCTAGTTCATGCCTGATTGGTTTTACAGTGTTCAGGGAACATTGGGCAGACCATAATCTCCTTATTTTGATGGCCGGTGCATATATCATCATATACAAGTTATTCTCTTCCATGATTAAGGTGGATTCCAGTTATCCATTCTGTGTCATCATGAATATGAATGAAGAAGGGTCTAAGTATTTAAATGATGCGTAGTGTGCGTCAATACCTCCAACCTACGGAGAGAAATAACCAAATATGAATATGTCAAATTTATCCCGAACACGCTGTATATATATATATATATATATATATATATATATATATATATATATATATATATATATATATAAGTGTTGTTATGAGTCCAACGGGAAAAAATTAAATATTTTATAAAAAAGGTCAGCCAAATGGATTATGTTTTTTTTTTTAATTTTCATTTTTATCTTACATTTGCGACACGTGTTTCAGATCTTCTGATATCTTCGTCAGCCATTAATTAAACGTAATTATTCTGCCAGAATATGTTTATTAACTTATATATTATATATATATATATATATATATATATATATATATATATATATATATATATGTTTCAAATTTTTTACTATAATAACTTGATATTCGATTGGATACGCATTGAATTGATGTTATATTTAAAAATTATTTATTGAATTTTACATATTACAAAAAATGTTAATTAAATAGATATTTTGAATTTAAATACGTTGATTGAACATAGGACTTCGCTTTAACTTCAGGCACAAGAAATATATAGTCTTCCGAGACTGCAATATCAATCTGTATATATATATATATATATATATATATATATGTGTGTGTGTGTGTGTGTGTGTGTGTGTGTGTGTGTGTGTGAACTTTTCAGCCCACTCTTGTATATATATACATTATGTATTTGTGGTAATCTGTCTTGTAAGCATAGAAATTATAGATGAATAGCCTGTCCTTCGATAAATGTCTGCCCACGTTGACCATTTTCTTACACAACTCCAAATTAACGCTGAAAAGAGTTCAGGGCTTGGCTCGATTGAAGTTGACCGTTAATTCGTTGAAGCTCGTTGACTGTATCTTGAAAAATAGACATTTATATTCCCATCTAATGCTTTCATCTCACTAATTTCATTGTTTTTCCTTTTTTCTTTTTTTCTTTCTGTCTTTCTTTCTTCCTTCCTTGCTCTCTCTCTCTCTCTCTCTCTCTCTTCTCTCTCTCTCTCTCTCTCTCTCTCTCTCTCTCTCTCTCTCTGTCACACACACACACACACACACATTTATTGTTATTGTTATTGTCTTTTTTTTTTCAGCAACAATGTAAAAAAAGTTTCTCTGAATTTTTTAGATGAGGCTTCATGATTAGTATTATTTGTATTATTCGGACTATTGTCCAATTGGACACATGGCCTAGTGGATGAAAGAACTAGGTCAAGACAGTTCTAAGTGACAGTTATCTCTAGACTCAGGTTCAATCCTGGTCAGGGGCAGCAGTAACATAGAATAATAATTAACACAGCTTAGCGCCTCTATCCCAACTATGGTTAGTGGAATGAGAACAGGATACCCCATTGGACTGAAAAAAGGTTTGGGTTCAAAGTTCAATTATGGCTCCCGATTACGACAAGAAGGTTACCGAGTCCGAAAAGAAGGTTCCCGAGTCCGAAAAGAAGGTTCCCGAGTCCGACAAAAAATACCCAAAGAAGGCCGAAGGGCACATCGGCCGAAACGTTGTACAGATAACAATGAAGATGAGGACAATAGTCCGAATAATACAAATAATACTAATGTAAAAAAAAGGTTAAACATTTTTGAAGCTTTATACATAAAATCTAGACAGCCGATTATTTATAGAAGTGACTATGAAACCAACAATGATATTCTCAAATGCTTTAAATAAATTGAACACTTTTTCTAAATCAAGTTTGCCTAGCACGTTACATATATTGTTAAAATTATATTTTAAATCTTACAAAATAAACCGCTAGCGTTATTTAGCGTCACCTTAGAGACAAAAACAAAACTTTCTTCTTTTTCTTTCTTTCTTTCTTTCTTTCTTTCTTCTTTCTTTCTTTCTTCCTATTTCTTCTTTTCTTTCTCTCTTTCTTTCTTTCCTCTTTCCTTTCTTTCTTTCTTCCGTACTTTCTCCTTCTTCCTTTCTTTCTTTCTTTCTTTCTAAAAGGAAGAAAGAAAGAAAGAAAGAAAGGAAAGGAAGAAACAAAAATCTTACAAAATAAACCGCTAGCGTTATTTAGCGTCACCTTAGAGACAAAAACAAAACAATAATTTACACAAATGATAGAAAATGAGAACACACTTTATCAACTTTGATAATAGTTTAGAAGAATACTGAAATTACTCAGATTGCACATAAAAGCTCTTTTGAAGATGATAAAATTAACAAAAATTGTTAGAAAAATTAAAATAATTATTGTTAGTTTTTCTCCCATGGGATCATCAGACCAAGCAGTTATGCATATAATGCTATGTGGGGCATGATAGATTGGCTGATCTAGTTTTCAGGACATTCTGGAAGAGGCTGCCTGGTTATTTTCGTGGCTATATTAGATTAATTTAGCGATTAGTTAATTTATTTACTGTTTTGTTTCAATTATTATTATTATTATTATTATTATTATTATTATTATTATTATTATTATATTATTATTTATTTATCTTTTTATATGTTATCTATATCCATTTCTTTTTTCTTTATTAGTCTATGGAGTCATTAGATTTCAGGTGGCTTAGTAGGAATTTATTTTCATTCCTGCATTCGTGTATATATATATATATATATTATATATATATATATATATATATACATACATCACACACACACACACATATATATTGTGTGTGTGTGTATGTATATATATATATATATATATATATATATAATATATGGGTTATTTATTTTCTGTTCGGACACTTCATGCCGTCAAAAAAACTTGCAAAGAACGATGACCGACACGAACGGATGGCAAGAGAAAGACAGTCAAAGGGATCCGTGTTGGCTGTCGATGATGATGATGATCATCATCATCATCATATATAATGTGTGTGTGTGTGCGTGTGTGTGTGTGTGTGTGTGTGTGTGTGTGTTTTTTAAGCATAGAAATTAGAGATGAATGGCCTTATACCTCAATAAATATCCACCCACGTTGATCGTTTTCCTACAAAACTCCAAATTAACACCGAAAAGAGTTCAGGTCTTGGCTCGATTGAAGTTGATCGTTAATTCTTTGAATAGACTTTTCATATTCTCATCTCATGCTTTCATCTATTCTTTTCATGTTTTCCCTTTCTTTCTCCTTCTCTTCTTCCTTTCTTCCTTTCATTCTCTTTCTTTATTTCTTCCTTCCTTTCTTTCTTCCTTTTTCTTCTTCCTCCTTTCTTTCTTCCTTCCTCCTTTCTTTCTTCCTTTCATTTTTTTCTTTCCTTTTTTCTTCCTTTCTTTTTTCTTCTTTTCTTCTTTCTTTTCTTTCTTCTTCTTTCTTCTTTCTTCTTTTCTTCCTTTTCTTCTTTTTTCTTCTTTTCCTCTTCTTTCTTTCTTTCTTCATTTCTTCTTTCTCCCCTTTCTTTCCTTTTTGTCTACTTGTTTTGTTTTCTTAGCCTTCTTCATTCATTCAGACCTTTATCATTATTCTGTTCTTTTATTTCAATCTTTTTAGATACTTTTGACCAATCAAATTCATTTGTTCTTTATTGTGTTTTTCATTTTTCATTTCTATCGTCTCCATTTTTTATTAATATTCATATGAGTGACAGCAAGTCTCCTCAGTTCAGACGGAAATAGAATCTCCACACCTTAAATGCAGTTGATTTTTTTTACCATACATCCCACGTATGCAGGTCAGGCACAAGGCTCTATTACGATCCAAAGCTCATGGGATTGCAGGTACAAATAATGCGTAGATCCCGTCAACATTCCCCCTCAAGAGGCGCCTCTGGCACTGGGCAATAAACCCAGCCCTGTCCCTTTAAAACAAGGGGGCAGGTGTTGCCTGGGGGGATTGGCCCCTGGGATCACGACGTTATTTATTACTTTACCGGTCCAGAAGCTGAAGCAACTGGGCACAGGCCCCGAAGGCCGGGTAAGTAGTTAAATTCATCGACGACATACATTTTACAATATAAATATTTTGTTCTACGGATCTCTGCCATCTTTGAAACAAATTCCTATTCAATATGTGTGATAAGTTTTAGCTATCCTGTCAATAAATAGCTTCCTATCACTTCCAGAAAATTGCATTTTTCTCAGCCAGGGACAGGAATAAATATTCATCCAAATAAACTGGAAGATATAGTGTGTATGAACAAAATAAAATAACCGCATACATATATAACAATTTGTACCAAATAAAAATTCGGTGTGGTAGAATATTCTGCTCTTTCCAGTTGCTCTCTTATTTCCGTCTGATGATTGTGGGATCCGCATACAACTTCAAGAAACAGACTTGAAGAGTATATGATTTGGATTTTTACGAACTTCAAGAGTACATAATTTGGATATTTTAAGACTTCAAGGGTACAATTTTGACATTTACGGACTTCAAGGTACATGTAATTTGGATATTTTAAGGACTTTAAACATAATTTGGATATTTTACGGACTTCAAGGTACGATATTTCAAGGGGTAGGGACTTTACAAAATATTTTAAGACTTCAATATATTTTAAGGACTAAGGGTACATTTTAGATATTTTACGGGTACAAATTCTTCAAGGGTACGGACTTCAATTTGAAAGACATAATTTAAGGACTTCAAGGGTACATAATTTGGATATTTTACACTTCAAGGGACTTCAAGGGTAAGGACATACAAATTTGGATATTTTAAGGAAGGTACATAATTTTTCAAGGGTACATAATTTAGATACTTAATACTTAATTGAACATTTTTATGGATTTTTTTTTCAAAACATTTACTACTACTATTTGAAGTTTAAGCTAAAACACTTCGTGACAGTGATTAACTGTTTCATCTCTATCCTCACATAACCTACACTCGATATTCTCATGTGTATCATCTATTTTTATCCTTGACATAATTAATTCTTATGTCATTATTAGATATTCAGTTTCTCTCATTAAGATTCCTCTTCGTAACATGTCCAGTTCATCTTCTGTTTAATGTTCTTAGTTTGTCGTTTAAAGTATCCATATTGTTGGTTTTCTTCCCATGTTTTTTTTCTTTTGGCTATATTTTTTATTTTTGTTTTCCAGTTATTATTGCTGTTATTGGCTGCTGTAACCATTCTGTCTTTTCTCTTGTTTATATATTATTTGGGTTCTTATATTGCTCCATCCACACTTGCGAAACCTCAATGCTTCCGAGTCTTCTTCCTCCTACTTTACTGTCACATAGACTTTATCGATGTAATCTCTTGAATAAGGCCTTGTGCATCGTTATCAGTTTTTTTCTTTGTTCTATTTGTCTGATTTCAATCCAGTATGAGAAGGGTCCAGAGTATCTTACAAGGGAGACGGTTTAAGTATTAATTTCTTTGAACAACAACAACAACAACAATAAATAATAATAATAATAATAATAATAATAACTGGATCTTGCCAGAGAACTTAGGAAAACTGTGGAACATGCAGGTGAAGGTTGTACCAATTGTAATTGGTGCCCTTGGAACGGTCCCCAAAGCAGCTCAGAAAAAGAATTTGGGTGAATTAGAAATCAGAGGAAGAATCGAGACTATCCAAACTACAGCATGTTAAGATCAGCTAGAATACTCATAAGAGACCTGAGGAGACTTGCTGTCACTCAGCTTCCAGTGAACCACCTGATTGCTGGCAGCGGTTAAAACCTTAATAATGATAATAATAAACTAGACTAGGCACGACTGGGTGGAAAAGGCGCACCACTAGGAATTGTGTAAGAATTAAATTTTGAACACGTAATCAAATGGTATATGAACAAACCGAGGTTCATCATAGAGAATGAGGTGTATGACATACTGGGAATATTTTGTGATATTAAGTGTGCTACAATTCACCCCACCCCTGGATTTATAGACTAGCCCGAGATCATATGGGGTTTATTCCCTTCGCCAATCACTAGCATACTGCAATGGCTACTACACTATTAAACACTTGATTACTTGGCCATAAGTCTACTACGCACTCATGAGGAGGGAGCTTAAACAATACTCAGGACTCTTTACCAGAAGAAAACCAAAGGATTCATTATAAGGAGGATTACTAAGGATCCAATTCCACTGGACAAGCGCTCTTGCTTAAAGACTACAGGATGGCACATAAGATTTGAACATAACATTCTCTGGACTTTGAGAAAATGTAGCTTCTTGCCCAAGTTCCAGTGAGTCATTGTATCCACTAGTGTTTGTTATTGCATCCATTTTGTGCTAGTTTGCTGCATTCACTTACAATGTGATTAACTATTTAATTTTTCCACATATATACCGCCGACATTTACAATTTGTAATATCAATTCTTTCTTTTGGTTATAATTAATCCCTGATGGTTTATTTTATGCTGTTATTGATAAATAGTATCAAATATTTTTGTCTTCCTGTTTATTATTATTTACTGGCTGTTGTAACGAGTCTCTCTTTGTTTTTGTTTATATAAATTCGTATTCCTTGGTTTGCTCCATCCACGCAATGATTCCTCCTTCAGAGGCAACAGGAAATACTATTGACCGCCGGAAATATCATGCAATTGCTACCACGTCATAAAGAAACACGAATTACCCACCCACCGAGGGGCGTAGATAAACGTCACGTACAGAAAACAATGTAGAATCATCCTAACAAAATTGCGCGCTTGTATCGAATACAAGCTGTCAGTCGTAAGTGTCCCAAACTAGGAATCCACAAGGTAGATTCGATACCGGCCTCGCCAACCCAGAGTATGAGTAAAAAAAAAGTAAGGACTAAAGGTAGTGTTGCGTTCCACCTCAGACGCAGAACAAGTCCTTGTTAGCGATAACGTTACTATGACCCAGCCACAGGCAATTATGTGGAGATGGTAGATCTACGAAATGGGACACGGTCAACCAAGGTCAAAATCCTGAAGAGGTGTTTGCATTTCACATTTAGCCATGAAAGACGGGAGTGAAGAAAAGAGTAAGTTTTCAGTTGTTCTATTGTTCGGATTATACCCACCTCTGTTTCAAATCTTTTTATCTGCATTCTTATTTAGTTTCATTAGGCTTTCCAATTTAATATGATATTTTATTACATTAAAACTTAATTGCACACATATATTGCTAGTATATATATAATATATATATATATATATATATATATATATATATATATATATAATCCCGTCGCGCTGATAGAACGGATTCTCTCTCTCTCTCTCTCTCTCTCTCTCTCTCTCTCTCTCTCCTCTCTCTCTCTCTCTCTCTCTCTCTGATTTTTTCCTTTTTTTATTTTTTTTTTTTTTTTACTTTTACTTTGTTTTTTTTGTTTGTTATTATATCTTTTCTTTTCTCTTTATCTTTCTTTCTTTCTGATGATGATGATGATGATGATGAGGATGATGATGATGATGATGACAATGATTTTTTTTCCTTACTTTTTCCTTTTCCTTTTCTTTCTTTCTTACGAAAGTATTAGCCCTCCAGATATATTTCCTATCAATTCTATCTATTCTTTATTCTTTGAAGCATATTGCATATCTCAAAGAAACCTAAGATTTCGTTGATATATATATATATATATATATATATATATATATATATATATTCTGCTTTTGGTTTTTTTGTTTTGTTCTTTTTGTTTTTTAAATTAAAAAAATCTTTTAAGTCTTAGTCGGATATCCAAGTGTAGTGAACTGATTTCCCTGGAACGAACAAGCTGGATAATGAAAAGTCCACCAGAAAAAGTCGAACTGGTGAATTTCTCTCTTTCACGACGGATGAAAGGAGATGAATGAGTGAAAAGAAATTGAAATTGAGAATTGCGTATCAGTTGGAAAGAATACACACTAACCTCACAAAAAAGATAGATGCAAATATGCTAGATCCCCTCCACACACACACACTGAAAACTAATATCCCCCTCTCTCTCTCTCCTCTCTCTCTCTCTCTCTCTCTCTCTCTCTCTCTCACTCTTTCTCTCACTCTGTCTGTCTGTCTGTCTCTATCCTATCTCTGTCTTTCTCTCTCTCTCTCTATATATATATATATATAAAAACACTAAATAAAAAGCACTCAAAATAAATAAACATCACACACACACACACAGATGGTGGGACAGATATATATATGAGCGAGGCTTATTTTATAGTTAAAAAATTAAAAAAGAACTAAAAGAATTTCGAATAAACAGCACGAGCACATATACAACAGACCGACATGCCATCACGGAAAATCCCGAACATTTCAAATATCTGGCGTTCCTCCAACTTAATAACAACAAAAGATTACACCGGCTCGGTACTTAAAAAATTTTTTAAAAAAACACGGATGCTTCTGCCTCTGAAGATGAGATTTTCTCGAAAATATTTAGGTAAATAAACATCATTTAACATTGCATTGTAAATTGCCTTCAATTTTATATTTATATATATATATATATATATATATATATATATATATATATAAGTCGGGGCGGCCTAATGTCGGTATCAGCCAGACAGCGAGGGAGTCTATCACCCTTTCACTGGCACGAGATCAAGGATATTATTTTAGCATTTGAGGTGGAGTGCCACACCTACCATCATCTCCTCACTTACCGCACAGATGTCCTGTGCTACTCATACGCTGAGTTGGCGAGGGCTGGTATTGAACCAGGAACATTGTGATTCCTAGCCGAACTTCTACCGACTGAGGTAAACCGGCCCTGTGTTCTTATTCTGTATATTTCAGATCGTTCATCTATGTACATATGTGTACATCCCCCCTCTGTCTCTCCCTCTGTGTGCGTGTGCATGTATACATATGTATCCATTTGTGCATATTATGTATATATCAGTCTGTTCATCTAACTATCAATGTACACACACGCGCGCACACGCACACGCACACGCACACACATACACACACACAAACACACACACACACACACACACACACATATATATATATATATATATATATATATATATATATAAGTCGGATGGCCTAAAGTCGGTATCAGCAAGACAGCGAGGAGTCTATCCTCTTTTCAACAGCGCTAGACCAAGGAGATTGTTTTTTAACGTCTCAGGTGGACCTCCACACCTACCATCAGCTCCTCACTTTTCCGCACAGATCTTTGTGCTATTCATATGCTGAGTTGGCGAGGGCCGGTCTCGAACCAGGAACCTTGCGGTTCCCAGGCGAACACTCTACCGAGAAGTATAACTGAATATATGAAAAAAGAGGCATTCAGTGATTCAGGTCCTCAACTTGGCATCCAGTGCCTGCACATAGGTATTGTAAGTAAATATTTTATCCATAGCTGGAGGGAGAGTAGGATTCATACCTTTCCCAAGGGTATTAGCCCTAAGTGAAATGCAATTACACGTCCAACTCGGGGCGACGAGTCCATTTCCCATCACTTTATCTATTACACCACGCGCATCCCAAAATTTCCATGTAGGTAGCAACTTTTCTTGTATACATGCTTGAGAAAATATGATAGATAAATTAACAAAAGTGTCTTGCATCAGATCTAGAAGCAAGATAATAACTTGTTTAAACTTCGTTAAGGTTTAAAGAAAATTGAAAAATGATATGCCAAGTGTTTTGAACTGAGTAATCAATATATCTTCATATATACATATATACATATATATATATATATATATATATATATATATATGGGTGTATATATATATATATATATATATATTATAATGCCTAATATTATTTAGAGAGAATATATACCTAAGTTACGTTAGCGAAAGTCAAAGGCGCTCGACAACTGTCAATTTCACGCCTTTGCGATTTTCAAACCAACTTGGTTTGAAAATTGCATACGCCAAACCTGACACTTACCAAGCACTGCTGACTTTATGTCTTCGCTACCCTAACTATATATATATATATATATATATATTATATATATATATATATATATTTCGACCATATATATATATATATATATATATATATATATTATATATATTCATTTCGATCAGCGACTCAATATAAGTCTAGTTTCATCAGATAGTGTTTACAAAAGCTTGCACGTACAAGAACGTACAATATGGATGTACAGTGAGATATTGCTGATCCTAAATAGAATCATCCCTTACTTACTAGTCAATTGGATTATTTTACCTTATATATATATATATATATATTATATATATATATATATATATATATATATATCAAATATCTGGCGAAGTTTAACTGATCCATGTTTCTTGTGTTTACCAGAAAAGTTAGTGATAGGAAAAATTTATTGAATAAGAAGGATGAATTTTTGGGGAAATGCCGACACAGTTGTATAACATTAATATAGATATAATATAATACATGCACTAATTATTACAAAAAGAAACTTCAATAGATTTATCAAAAGACTTGAATTGCAGAAGTACAAACAATTAAGATGTAAATAAAAGGAATAATAATAAAAAAAAAAGAGGATAGGAGTGAAAACAGCTAATAGATAGAATTACAAATTACTTTTGCCAGGTGAACATATGGAAAACTAATCATTAATTTCAAAGGAAAACAGTTTAGTTTAGGGACTAAAAGTTTAGTTTAGGACCCATAGAGAAATAAAAATAATTCTAAACCAGACAAGTATGTATAATATTAGCTACCTATAATTTTTAGTTCTCCTGAGGAAGGTGTACCTTGAACACCGAAACTGTGGTAGAGAGAAAAACTTTTCTACAACTATATATATATATATATATATATATATACAAACGTAATTTGTGGTCCAAAAACATAACACCAAGAAATGTCTTCGCATAAACACCAGAAGAACTATTAGCAACCTGATGATGGTGAAATAACCTGAAACCTGGGTAGTTGCTTATGGAAAACAATTATATTAAAAAAAATTCAACAAATAAATAAATAAAGCTCTACAAATTTGTGATTGAGAACTGTGATTTCTTTGTTTCACCCCCAAATTATATATATATATATTATATATATATATATATATATATATATATATATATATATATATATATATATATATATATATATATATATATATTGAGAGAGATGTGTGTTGCAAAAGACAGATTGGCGCTCGGTCGAAATAAGAATTGTTCCAGAAATAAAGATAATTGATTTTGAAATAATTTCACTCTGAGATAATCAATAAGAATCGATTGAATATAAATCTACCTTCAATCTCACTTTCTCTATCTGTGGGTTCTAAAAGCAAATTTATCAATTTATTCTTACCTTGCTTTTGTAACTTCCAACTCCGTCTGTCTCATTTGACCATGTGTGTGTGTGTGTGTGTGTGTGTGTGTGTGTGTGTGTGTGTCTGTGTGTGTGTGTGTGTGTCCTTTTTCACCGATCGATTATTCGAATTGTTTTTTGTTTGTTTGTTTTTTTTGTTTTTTTGTTGTTTTTTTTTTTTTTTGTTGTCTTTTTTGTCTCAATCTTTTGATTAAATATGTTTTATAAATATGAGCAGATTCACTGATTGTTTCCCGATATTTTATGGTACATATTTTCTGAAAGATTTTCGAAGTACCTGTCCGTAGGATTAGGAATTTTTTCAAAGTAGGGGCACGAAATTATTATAAATTACATCTGGCGTATATAGTTGAATGTAGTGTAATGTGTACATGTGTGTAGAAAGGAAGAAAAGGAAGATATAAAAAAGAGAGGGAGATCAAGAAAAGATAGAGAAGGAAATTAAGACAAAGAAAGAAAGAAAGAAAGAAGAAAGAAAAAAGATGGAGAAAAGATGGAGAAAGAAAGCGAAAGAGGTGAAGGAAGAGAGTAAATAAATAAATAAATGAATATATAAATAAATTAGAGAAAAAGATTTACAATAAAAAAAAAAGAAAGAAAGAAGGTGGAGATATAGAAAAGAAGAAATTCAGAAAAGAAATAAATAAGGTAAGACAGAAAGAAAATGAAGATATAGAAAAGAGAAGATCAAGAAAAATGGACAAAGAAAGAAAAAAAAAAGAAAGAAAGAAAAAAAAAGAGAAGAAGAAGAAGAAGAAGAAGAAGAAGAAGAAGAAGAAGAAGAAGAAGAAGAAGAAGAAGAAGGCAGTCAGACAGAGAGACAGAAAGAGAGACTGAGATATATAAGAGAGGCTGAGTGAGAGAAAGAGGGAAAGTAGACTGATAGAAATTGAGAGTAAGATGTATGAAAAGAGATAAATATAAAGAGAGTGAGAGAGAGGGGGGGTGGAGAGTAAACAGTGAGATAGAAAGAGGGGGATAGTAAACAGAGAGACGGGAAGTAGTGAAGCGTAAACATAGGGGGAGAGACAGACAAACAGAAAAACAGACAGATGATGGGACGCATTTACTCTGTTTTTATATTACTTAACTGACCAATAAAAATCAGGATAAAATGCTGAATTGAGCTTATTTTCATCCCAAACATTAATAGGGCATTATTAGTTTAAACATGGCGAACAATATTTAACAAAAGAATTATTTACTTAAAAAAAATCAATTTATTTCTTTTTTAGTTTCAGAAAGGATTCTTTGATGTTCAACGCAACGATAAGATTGAAAAATCCTTTGAAGTGAAAGTTTGGGAATGATAAGCAGCTAATTCTCCGATTTTGCCCAAACCAGAAGATTAAAAAAAAAAAGAAAAAAAAAGAAATACATTAAAATTCGAACTCTTCAGACGCTCATAAAAAGAAGGTAATAAAAAGCGTAGTATAATAGAAAAAGACCAGCTATAAAATGTCATTGTCTTTTCCTCTGAAATTATCCGTATGTAGACCAATAAGTCTGCAGACTCACGAACAGGATGTGACACAGTCAAATTTTTAACGGGTTTGAATTAGTTTGAATCTAGAGTTTTCCTTCTCCTAGACAAGTTGTGAGTAAGGGGTTGAGTTTTAGACGCCAAAGGAAACGGACGTATATTCTAGGGAGCTTATCAATCATAAGATATCTAATTTGCATAGTGATTTAATAAATGCATTATTTATTTCTAATTTTATTGTTCCATTATATATATATATATATATATATGTGTGTGTGTGTGTGTGTGTGTGTGTGTGTGTGTGTCATGCACAGAAACCGTGTTTCGGCGTATCAGGTCTCCTCAGTGTGGCTAAACTTAGCAGGCTACCTCCGCCCGTGATAGAAACCTGACCGATTTTTCATCAGTCCGGCATCTTAATCCCTTGGCCATCAGCTACCTGCAGGGAAGGGGGTAGATACTAACTTATGAATACATACATAGGTATATATGTTACAGCCGCTGTAGAGGTCACATCCGGTTTATAGGAGAGCCTTGTCATTTTGAGCTTAATTTGCGACCGACAATCAATATATATATATATATAATAAAAATAACAAAAGACTTAGAGATTTAGCATTATAGTCTTAAGTCTTTTGTTATTTCCTAACTTATATATTTGCTCTGTGACTCTAACATTAAGAGCACACATTGAGCTCTTAAACTGCGACTTGTTTTTTTAAAGTAAAACTCTTGTGTCGTAAGGAAGATTTCTTCTCTGGACTTTTGGATATATATATATATATATATATATATATATATATATATATTGAGAGAGAGTGTGAGCGAGAGAGAGAGAGAGAGAGAGAGAGAGAGAGTATATGGGCACCATTTTTTCATTCAAACAAATGTTGTTGACTACAACAGAATCCAAATTGTTTTGTACTTTTTACTTAGCGTTACCTTAGCAACACAAAGAATACAATTGATATAAAAAATGATAACCTCTTTTTAAAAAAAAGCTCTTGATAAGTGTTCAAAGGAGAACTAAAAGTATTCGGAATAATTCTTTATAAATTCTTTTCGAGGTGATAATATCAAGAAATTTTAAGAAACATTGAAAAGAAAAGAAAAAAAAAATACAACATTTAGATTCTGTTGTATTCAACAATAAATATATATATATATATATATATATATATATATATATATATATATATATATATATATATATATATATATATATAACGTAATCGAGCACTTCACTTTACTTTCAATTCTCCAATACAAAAAAAGACTATATATATATATATATATATATATATATATATATATATATATATAAGGTGAGTCAAAAAAAGTATCGATATTTTTTGTACTTTTTGACACACTATTCAGAGAAAATTAACGTTCCATTCATTGTTTATTTTTATCTTAGTAAATACAGCTTCAAACTCGGCACTTTTATGACACATCTTGTATTCTGAAAAAAAAAATGAACGTTCCATTTTTTGTTCATTTCTATCTTGGTAAATACAGCTTCAATCTCAATACTTTTATGATACAAATTGTACACCAACCCCTCTGCATGAGCAGAGTGCGACACAAGGTCAATTTCATACGCGGACTTTAACAGGTTTGAATTTGGAGTTTTCTTTTTACTAGACTGGTTGTCATACCAATGTCTAATAGTCTGCCCTACAATTTACCCATAGCTGGAGAGGGAATAGTTGGATATATACCTTTCTCAAGGGTATTAGCGCTATGTGAAATGCAAACAGCATTCATTCAAGGTTTGAACTCGTGTCGCCGAGTCCATTTCTTACGACATTAACTATTATACAACGCAAATCCACTATGAACTTAAGTAATAGTTTTGTGTTTAACTTTTATAAGAAACCTTCAAAAGTTATTTTGATTTCATTGGGTTTTAATGAAGGGGTGTCATTTGTAATGTACGTTAATGTTTCATTGCTTTTGAAAAATACGGCGCCTACGCTGACGCGCAGGCGCGAGTAAACAGACACGAAATGAGAAATTGAGAATATATTGTTTTGTGACGACTATATAATGAAAACAAAAACATGAACACCCACCCAGACACACTCTCATGGTAACGGTCTTCATTTTCACAGTGCATCACTCAGATTCTTATAATGGGATGATGGGGGTGGGGGAGATATTTGTATACAAAAGTCTGAAAGCGAAATCAATCGGGGCCCGGGTATGTTTTTTTATTTTTTATTCTTTATATTTTTTTTTGGTTTTTGTTTTGTCTTCTTTTTTGTTTGTTTTCTTTTTCTTTTTCTTTTTCCTTTTCGTTTGGCAATATACCAAATCTTGAAAAGAAAAATGTCTCAGAGAAGGGAGGTAACTACGGCAGGTAAAAAAAGACAATCGATAAACCTTTTTTTCTGTTGTATGGCTTTATCTTTTATGGCAACAATTACTGTTCAGTGATTAGAATTTAATTAAGTAGTGAAGACATTGTTCAGAAAAAATGAAATAAGGTTTATTTACATTAATGACAAAATTCGGACTATTGTCCCAATAATGCCTACAATACTCACAAAATTCCAGCCACTATACTCTCCGGCCTTCATAGGCGTCCAATGGCAATGTAATGGTTAGCAAGCTCATTTTTAGACCTAACAGTGGTATAACCTCGATCCATGCATAGTCTATATCTAAATAAATGTTATTAGTTAAGTTTATAAAGTTTTTACTTAACGTTGTTGAAAAATCCATTGCATAGACAGAGACACTACAGATACGAGGTTGAGTCAAAAAGTAATGGCATTTTGTTTAGGACAGGTATAATTACCAACACAGGAACAAGTATCATACATCAAAATTTTTTTTTATTTTTAAGAGAGGTCCCTTGCAAAGGATTTTTCATTTATTCCACTCATCTCATTCATTTTTATCGCATTCATTCATTCATTTTGCCATTAATTCTTAACTATATATATATATATATATATATATATATATATATATATATATATATATATATACGAGGTTGAGTCAAAAAGTAATGCCCTTTTGTTTCGAACAGGTATAATTACCAACTCATGAAGCTGGTCCTCTGTGGATCACATTCCTACTTTTCCACATAGTCACCGTTTCTCTCAATAGCAATGTTCCACCTTCGAATAAGAGTATGTCTCTCTGCCCCGTAAAATTCTGTTGACTGTTCTTTGCCTCTCAAACCCTCTTTCATGCGATCGAAGAGATGCAAACATTATTCCAGTGACGAGGAAGTGAGATCTGTAGTGAAGAAGTGGCTCAAATCAACAGTCAACAGAATATAATACGAATTAATCGTATAATACAAATGTACCTAAACAATTCATGGCAGGATGTGGCGTAGAGTCACAAAATATGAGGCATCCAGTCAGGATCAAACGCGCTATTCAGTAGTAATGGATCTGTGAGACTACCTTACGAGCCATTACGCCAATAGTGCGTTCGATCCTCACTGGATACCTCATCATTTATGACATGTGTCACATCCTACCCGTGGCGAACGGGTCAGGTAAATACGGACGTCCAATATGGTGCAATGGTTAGCAACCTATTCTCGCAGATCCATTACTACCGAATAATGAGCTCGATTCTCGCTGGATACCACATATTTGTGACCTTGTGTCACATCATACCCGTGGCGAACTGTTTGGGTAAATACTTGCCACATACTTGCGATCTTGTGTCATATTCTACTCGTGGCGAACGGGTCTGGTAAATACTTACTATTGAATAGCGAGTTCGATCCTCATTGGGTGTCCCATACTTGCGACCCTGTGTCCCATCTTAACTGTGGTGAATAGTTTAGGTAAATACCTACACTCTTGTTGCAAATTAATTAAAACAAAACGAATAATTTCGTTATTATAATATCCCCGATATATACGTAAAGCTTACCCGTGTGTTCGTGCAGCATCACACGAGTAATGTACATCGCAGACAATAGCCGTATGACAACTAATTGATAATTAGGACAATAGTGTCTGGGCGTGATAAAAATCTGATGCAATCTCCGATGACGCAATGTTTTTCAATGCCAAATGTTATCATACACCCCGGAATAGATTGATATTTCTGCACACTACTGCAAATGGGCTAATCTGTTGGGGGTGGGGAATAGAAATTGATTTCACTCCAGTGGGTCTAAAACTGACCGTATGGGGAAAGAAAGAAAACTAAATAGTTTGTTTCAATTAATTTGCACAAGTAAGTAACTAAGTCTCGCTCCATCTCGGATCCGAACTCTGTTATCTTGCCCAACGTAGAGGGGATACTTCAGCTAGTTGATACCATTTTCAAATCATGAGAGAGTGAGAGGCGGAAAAGAAACTGAAACTTATTGATAGCAACGATTTCTCATTTAAAAACATAAGCCTAAATAACAAGCTAAGCTATTCCATGTCGCCGAGCTTTAAGAGTAACATTCTTTTTTTATATGTTAACCATTCCATTTTGTTTCGGAATTTTATTTGTGATTTATTATTAAGACAGTTAATTAAACGTGGGACAGAGAGGAATTCATGGATGTCATATTAATCACTAATCGATTTCTAATGCGAATAGCATACAATTTGCTGGTGGAAACCTCGTGTTGTTTAATGGTTAGCGGGAAAAGCTAGAGAACAGTTACTAGTTATTTACATCGCATCCCACGTACGCCTGGTATGACACAAGGTCTTTTAATGTGGGACCACTCACGAACCGAAGCTCGTGGGATGGCGGATGCAAAAAGGCGTAGATCCCGTCGGCATTACCCCTCAAGAGGTCGCCTCGGGCACTGGGCAATAAACCCAGCTCTGCCCCTTTAAATCAAGGGAACAAGTGTTGCCTGAGAAGAAGCCACTCCCTCCCCCCGGTCGCCGGGATTACGCCGTTAATTTCTTAACACATAGGCCCCGAAAGGCCCGAATTTTTAATGTTACAGTTACTAGTAGTTGGTTGTTTGGGTGGGTGAGGTTTGCGGCATGTCAACCGATGTTGGGTTATTTTATGTTGAAAACATTTTGTTTGATTCATTCTTGTTGGATATTCAATTTATTTTACCATGATATCATGCACCACCGTCTTACCTTTCTTTGCTTAATTAACTAGTTGGTCGGTTGGTTGGCTGGATTTTACGGCATGTCAACCCTTGTTGGGTTATTTTATGGTGAAGACATTTTGTTTCTGTCATTCAATTGTATCCAATTAAAAAAAACAAATAAAACAATTTTTAAAATTCGTTTTGTTGGATTATTTGGTGGATATGTGTGCTACAATTCACCACCTAAATTTATATGTATTGATACAAAAACTAGAAGCCGCTAACCGGCATTGCCTGGGTAGAGGGGATGCAAAAAAGTTAGTCTCTCAGATCCATCATTACTGAATCATGAGTTGGATCCTCACAGTGTGCCCCATTAAAATCTATATGTAAAAAAGAGTTAACGTTAGGAAAGAAAGTTCAAAGACTCTCTGAAAAGAAAGATTAATATCACCTATTTAAAATATTAAAGGCAAACCAAAGTAGAAATTTCATGCTATTACTATATACATTTTATTTTTTAATCATATTCACGAATATAAATCAAATGTTCATTATTTTTGCTCAAAAAGTGAAATTTGGTGATAGTGAATGTGTATATATACATATTTACAGGAAGTGCGTGGTGTAATGGTTAAAGTCATGGGAAATGGACTCGCAGAGTAACGTGGTTTATTCCTCCGCCAATCAACAGTCATAATGCGTGGCGGTTGACTACTTAATCACTGATACCGACAGACGTCCATTTGCAATCATTGACGAAGGAACTTACAATACTGAGGAGCACCAAGGAACAACCAAAGGATTCTTTACCAAGGATTTTCGCTGGACAAGCGCTCTTGCTTGAAGCCTAAAGGAGGGCCTATAAAATCGTAACACATTTTTGATCGATTTAACCCATAGACGGGACACTAACAGGTACTACCACTCCGGTTCAGAGAGGACCTGGGACTAATAGTGATGAAGGAGTACTCCTCATTCCCCACAGAGCTCCAGAACTGAAACTTCACCACTAGATGCAGTTTAATGTCATTCCCAGGACACCGCCTTCCAACACATATAAGGTAAAAAGAGTTGGGAGTTTGCCATAAGAGTAATAGAGTTGGGACAATCATATAGGTGCTAGGGTTTGATGAGACTAGCCGATTGATCAGCCGATTGATTCTTCGACCGCCCGTCAAGCCAAGGTGAGGGCCAAGATTGAGTTTTGCATGACATAGACTGCTCAGCCACTAGGATTCCGCCCCTGAGTATCGCGTGTCGCACCAACGGCCACCATGTGGAGCCATTGGGCATATTTTACCTCTCGGTAGAGGTATATTCTACTGCCCCAAACGACAGGAGGGCAATTATTAGTGAGATTGGTTCTCGCTGGGTGCTCCATTCATCTGGCCTTGTGCTAAACTAGGCTAAGCTTATAAAATAAGAATACATTTCATTGTGTTGCAATTGTTAGCGTGCTAATCAAGCGAACCATTATAAATTCTGTTGACTGTTCTTTGAGCCACTTCTTCACTACAGATTTCACTTCCTCGACCCAATGAAAGAGGGTTTGAGAGGCAAACATTATTCCAGTGACGAGGAAGTGAAATCTGTAGTGAAGAAGTGGCTCAAAGAACAGTCAACAGAATTTTACGGGGCAGGGATACATGCTTTCATTCGAAGGTGGAACATTGCTATTGAGAGAAACAGTGACTAAGTGCAGAAGTAGGATGTGCTCCCCAGAGGACCAGCTTAATTTTGATGTATGATACATGTTTCTGTGTCGGTAATTATACCTGTCCTAAACACAATGGCATTACTTTTTTTTCCCCCTCGTATATAGACAGAAAGACCTTGTATATTGATCAGGTTTTCCAGCCTGAAAAATAAAAATATATATCGTATTACTTTATTGACAGAACGCCCTCATGTATCGATCCTGAAAAAATAGAAATATATATAATTCCTTTATAGACAGAAAGATCTCATATATCGATCAGGGTTCCATCCTGAAAAATAGAAATATATATAATTCCTTTATAGACAGAAAGACCTCATATATTGATCGATGCTGCTAATGAAAAGCCCAATTAATTCTGTGGGTATTAAATGTCCCTTCGGCTTATATTGCACGCATAGGAAATAGTTTCCATTCGAGCGATGTGTTCATCTTGTGTACACACAGTTACAAAAATTCCCGCCAAATCAGCAGACAACAAAATGGCCCCCAGGGAAAAATTTAACCCCTAAAAATCTGAAGGTTCGTATTCACGGCGATATCGATTTTAGAAAAGAGGCATAATAATAAACCGTTTGATCAATAAGTCTTTTTTTAAATGGCCGATTTAGCAGGAAAACAATTCGGCCCATGAATGTCCGGAATATGTCTCCATCACTTTGGACATTTTCCAGATTGTTTTAAGGAGGCAACAGAAAACATGAAGAAAAGTCTGGAACCATTTCGTGTAGAAATAAAAAGAAGAAAAAACAAAAACAAACACCAGACAGTATAATGATAAAAAGTAGTCCAAAATTACGTATGGTCAGTTGACTATATATATATATATATATATATATATATATATGTGTGTGTGTGTTGTGTGTGTGTGTGTGTGTGTGTGTGTGGTTGAGTGTAGAAGAAAATGTGGATACCCAACACAAACGACTATGTTCAATTGATATTTCGTCTCATTATTGTTGAGACTTCCTCAGAAGTTTATTGATTTAAGTGCTTGTACATTCAGTTTTATAGTAAAAAGGGTGGGGGGTATAAAGAGAAAAAAGGATGGATTATTGGTGGGTAGTCTAGGGGAATGAGAAGAAAGTCGGGAGGGTTTGGAATTGTGTGGAAATGGTGTTTTCATTTTTATGGGGACAGTCAGTTGACTTGGAAGAGAAATGAGGTAGGTCAATGACCATTTTGGAGTGGGATATTCCTGTTAGGCTTTTTTATCGATTTTCAAATTTGATTTTGTTCTCGTGGGCTATGATCTTTTCAATAACTATGTCAAGTATGAAAATCTCTGTCTTTGGTTTGCAATGAGTGCCGATTCTCATAGACAGCGTAGGCTATTATAATGTATGGGTTTGAGTAGCGATGCGTGGTTAAAGTTGAATGTGTGATCGAAGTCTGCTGTATGTATGAATAGGGCATTTTGGTTGTAGTTTGTCTTTATCGATCTTTTATGCTCATAGATTCATTTGTCAAGACTGCGTTGGGTTTCTCTGATGTAGCTTTTGTTGCAGTCATTGCACGGAATGGTGTAAATGCTGGCGTTGGGGTGTTAAAAGCGTTTGTGCGTGTGGAGGGGCTGGTGAGGTCCCTAATTGTTTGGGGGGTAGTTTGTATGACTTATGGTCAAAAAGATCTGCGGACACACCATCATAGCACATTGACCTACATCATCCTTCAACTGACTATTAAATTTCATCAAATACAAAAATATCCACCCACGTATTCTCCCTCTATCCTACCCTCATCCAGTTAACTTTCAAACATAAAAAAAACAGAAAGTAAATACATTTATCTCAACAAAATCTTTAAGGATTTCTCTATAATTCCTCGGAAATAGTACCAGTTTTTCACTGCAGTAGTAACTAATGGTTTCCTCCGAAGTCTGGGTGAAAGGAAATCTCCTCAACTCTCCAGGACTCTTCTGTTATTATTATTATTATTATTAT
This sequence comes from Doryteuthis pealeii, assembly GCA_023376005.1. Taxonomy (NCBI): domain Eukaryota; kingdom Metazoa; phylum Mollusca; class Cephalopoda; order Myopsida; family Loliginidae; genus Doryteuthis; species Doryteuthis pealeii. The sequence goes on along the minus strand of CM042159.1, from coordinate 16,737,051 downwards.
TATTATTATTATTATTATTGCTTTTGAGTTTTTCACATCAGCGTTAGCTGATGGTATTTCACTGTAGGCTGAGTGATAACAAGTCTCCTTGGTCTCCAGGACTCTTCTGAGGATTCTAGCCGATTGCAGCAGTGCAGTAGTATGGATGGTCTCAATTCTTACCCTGATTTCCAGATCCTCCAGTCTTTTTTCCAAGTTTATTGGGACCGTTCCAAGTGCACCAACTATAATTAGTATCACTTTCAGTCTCATATTCCACAGCTTTTTCAATTCTCTAGCAATGTCCAGGTATTTATCCATCTTTTCATTTTTTTTCAGCTTCACCCTGTGATCTGCTAGAACGCAAAGTACACCAGTTGACACGTTCTCTCTTTATTTTATTTTATTTTTTAATCAACACTAGGTCTGGTCTCCTGGCTGGGATAGGGTGATTATTATTATTATTATTATTATTATTATTATTATTGTTGTTGTTGTTGTTGTTGTTGTTGTGGGGATATTTATCTTCTTGCCTACACAGGTAAGATTTATAAGTAAATATTTTACAATTAAATAAACCAGCTTCAAATAACGCATTTTAAATCACCATAAGATTAAATACATTTCTGGTACGCATAGGAAAAGCATTTACAGGTTACTGACAATATGGAAATCTGATCTCTCTGATAGAAATGGAAATTATTTCTTAATAAAAACATACAACCATCAGATGAGACATGCCTCACCATCAGATGATTTGGATATGAATCCATATTATTGTTCTCCGTCCCATGACCAGGCATTTTGCCAAAATATTCTATCTCTAGCATGCTATCATACAAGCTGTAGAAATGTATATTATTTGGATTATTCGGACTATTGTACTCATCTATATTGTTATCTGCATAAAGTTTCAGCCAAGTATTTCTTGTCAGACTCAGGATCCTTCTCGAATTCGGAAACCTTCTCTTCGAACTCTGGGACCTTATTTTCGAACCGGGAACCTTCTTGTTGTAATCGGGAGCCTTCACAGACCTTCTATCCTGTTCTCATTCCGCTAACCATGACTGGGTATAAGTGTTAAGCTGTGTTAATTATTATTCTATATTTGAAGTTGCCCTTGACCAGAATTGAACCATCAGCCTACAGGTGACTGTCACTTAGAACCGTCTTAACCTAACGTCTATATCCATGTGTCCAATATAGATGGGGACAACAGTCCGAATAATACAAATAATACAAATTATCAAGCCTCATCTAACAAATTCAGAGAAGCTGTAAAACAGTGGTTCCCAACCTTTTTCTATTCCCGCATCCTTAGAGTTTTGCTCAGACTACGCACCCCTACAATTTATACTTTTGTTCAAAAATATAGAATGTGAATCCATACATACAGATCATATATATTTCACTCTCTAAAAACTCTTGATATGAGGAAGGGTAGTGATAATAATCTGGAAAAAAAACGAAAATCTTATTATAATGGAGATTGTGGGTTTGTCTGTCTGTAACCGAAACTATATTACTATACAAGTCACAATTCCATTTGTTATTTACATCACATTTACCATGATTTTATTTTTATTTATACCTCAATTATTAATAAAATTGTCTTATATTACTTATACTGTTAACCATATCTACATGCTAATAACATGCAATTGTATTTATATATACAACAAAATAGCGGTTTACAGTATGAATGGGAAGGCTAATTTGCATATTGATATTAAACATTTGATTTTAATAAATATATGCTTTTGTATTATTAATTTCTAATTGTTTGCTTTCATCAATGAATATGAGCAAAAATCTTTTCAATAAATCTTAAAAGAAATCCCTTAACAAGAAGAAATAACTAATATTATTCTTTACTTCCTATTTTAACTAAACAGTTAAATTAGGAACATTTAACAATGAAAGACGGGAGTAAGGGAAAATGATGGAATAGTTTCAAAGTTGTTCTATTTTTCAATCTTACTCCCTCCGTTCCAAATCTTTTTATCTACATTCTTATTCAGTTTCATTAGCCTTTCTAATTTAATATGATATTTTATTATATTAAAACTTAAATACTTGCACCCGGAGGGTGCGTACATTTACTAGTATAAATAATATTAATGACAAAAAAAAAAAAAATGAATCTAAATTTTTACGGACGCTTCTCGCACCCACTGGAATGATGCTCGCCCCCCCCCCCCATCAAGGGGGTGCGATCACCCTTGTTCGGGAACTCCTGCTGTAGAAAGACTGAATATTTAAAATGCTCTTCCTTTCAAATATCTCTCAGACTAATTGCAGGTTTCGCTTGATAGGAAACGCACTTAAATCAAATTTAATTGGTAATGCTCAAACATTGAAAGTCTGAAAAGTTTGGAACGCCGAGTAATGTAGTCGATACAAGGGATGTCTGAAAATAAACAGCACGTAATTGCTAATCCAGCATGTTCATTACTATCCTAGTAAAGTATTGTGCTTATGTTACCAGCACTACTATGTTGCTCATCCATTTAGTCGCCATAGAGGACTGATATACAATGGTGCCTTGACTTACTAGTGACCCAATTTACGTGTTTTCAAAGTTACAAGCTGTCACTCGGTCGACTTTTTGCTTTGTGTTGTGGCCTAAAATTTGACGTACGAACGAGCTTCAGATACGCTTATGTTAATTAGTTCACTAAAAATATTCAAGTTTTCAAATTCCTTGCGCCAAAGAAAAATATCATTTAAGAAAAAAACATTAAAACATGTTACAGCACATAATGTATTACCTTCTATTAACTTCTATTTTATTATGTTTTTATAAAATACATTGCTATTTTTCTTTTAAAAAAACGTGTTTTGGGGGGGAGTTGGGTTTGAATGGATTAATGGTTGATTTCAGTTCATTTCAGTATGGGCTCCTTTCACTCACATTTTCCTCTGTTGGATTATTTGTGGTATATAAGACGTGCTACAATGCACCACTTGAATTTATAGACTAAGCGATGTCACGTGGTTTAAACCTCAGCCAATCAACAGGCCGTCTGCGTGGCTGGTTGACTACTTAATCTTTGATACTGAGAGACATCCATTTGCAATCATTGACTAAGGACTTGCAATACTGAGGAGCACCAAGGAACAACCAAAGGATTCTTTACCAAGGATTTCCGCTGGACAAGCGCTCTTGCTTGAAGCCTAAAGGAGGCCCATAAAATCGTAACACATTCCATGTTTAAAAATCCTATTATATTTTTATGATGAACTGTTTTTTTGTTTCCCTGGACCTAAAAATTGTATATGGTTCTCGGGAATCAGATATTTGCCGTAACTTTGTTTCATTGTCAGTTATTAGTTTGGTTAACTTGAATCATATTCAGTGTGAATAACGAACATAGCAACAATTCAAGTCCATACTCCACAGCATAGAGGCAAATTCTGCGATTAGTAGCAAGTGGTTCCTCATCTTTACGACCTCAGAAAAAAAAAAAAACATTTGGAGCAGCCAAATTTTGCGCCAGGTTACCAGAATATTGCAAAACTTTTGAATCAGCTAAGTAGACTGGCTTTTGAATTTGTCGTACTGTGAAATAATTATTCTAAATTAAGAACAAGGTTCTTGAACCTGCTCATTTAATTGGTGTAATTAAATGAAATACGCATTGATTATAAATTAACTTTAGCACAGGATTGTCACAAATGATGATAGCATTGAATTGATCACAGAGTAATAATATTGTATACAAGTACCGAACAAGTCTCTGTGTGGCTATAACGTATTCTTGGGCCAATATATAAGAATTTATGATCTATTCGTAAAATACCAGAGCGAATCTGGAAAGAAGGCGGCCTAATAACATGTCAGGTCAACTGGTGGATCAGATATAATGTTGCGAAACCCGAAATCTGTAAGGATACTAGTGTAACATCACCAATTGTCCTCCTTTGATGCATGTTTTACAAGACTATAGAACAAGAAATAGTTTTTGTTATGTTATATTAATATATAGATTTACAAATACTGTTTTACAAACTGTATGTACCCGACTGTGCTCAGATTATATATATGTATATGTATATATACATTTATACGCATACATATATATATATATATATACATTTGCATCGACCGTCGATGCTGCGATTAATTCGATATTCTATATCACAATGCTGCACTGAAGCAGTTGCGTGATTGCTATTTTTTTTTGTACGTGTGCGTATGTTGTAATGCGCGTGACATTGAAAATGCACGTTAAGACTGTATCCTACACATGTGCGCACATACCCACGTACAATTATGAACTCTCATATATATATATATATATATATATATATGTGTGTGTGTGTGTGTGTGTGTGTGTGTGTGTGTGTGTGTGTGTACTGCGAAATATTGTTGATAGAGCAAAGATGAACTCATAAGTGACGTTTTCTACACATGGACACACCAGCCTAGGCTAACCAGCAAAAGCCTACATCAATCAGCCCTGTGTGGATTCTGGATGCCGTGCGTAAGACCTTCCTGTGAGAGAGAGAGAGAGAGAGAAAGAGAGAGAGAGATGGGTATCTGTGGTGTCAGTGCGACATCAGATGATGATGATGATGATGATCATCATCATCATCATGATACAGGACCCTCATCGCTTCTTAAAAGGATGAAAATATCAAAAAATGACAATCGCACGAGAGGAAGGCCATTTGTAAGAAAAAGGATTAAAAAATATCTTAATCCTCGTCATTCAAATGTTCTATACTATTGGGAATATATATATATATATATATATATATATATATATATATATATATATATATGGGGGGGTTGCAAAACGATTAAAAAATATTTCCGAAAAGAAAGATTCTCAATTTTTTTAATGTCTGAACCCTCGTCATTTAAATGTTCTATACTTTTGGGAATATATATATATATATATATATATATATATATATATATATATATATTGTGTGTGTGTGTGTGTGTGTGTGTGTGTGTGTGTGTGTGGTCCATAGTATTGGGGATATATGTGTGTGTGTGTATGTGTGTGTGTGTCTCTCTCTCTCGCAAAACACTTTCTGAGCACCTGCGCACACTGCAAATAACTATTTTTTAACTCCATCAGAAATTCTGAAGTTGAATCATAGCTGGTTAATGACAATGGGGATTTAAATATCCTGCACAGTATACTGTGTCGAAGTAATCATTTATTAGGTTTTGCCTAGTTTGGCACAAGGTCAGAAATAACGAGCACCTAATGAAAATCAGGCTCACAAGTAATTATCTACTCGTCTAATTTGCTAACCTCGATTACTCGAGTCAGTATTACTGACTATATCCCCTGTATAGATATAAGACTCCCCTCTCTCAACGAGAGAGGGGAGTCTTATATCTATACATATATATAATTGTTTGAAAAATATTTGCATTAGATAGGAATACTTGATATACAAGGTACGTAAAAAAGTATCGGAGTTGAATTTACCAAAAATGTATCGAGATTGTATTTACCAAGATAGAAATGAAGAATGAATGGAACGTTAATTTTTTTCTGAATACAAGGTGTGTAAAAAAGATTTTAAAAAACCTCGATACTTTTTTGACAAACCTTGTATAACCAAGTCCCACGTTAATAGGGACTTTGTGCCTGACCCGTACAAGTGGGGTACGCGGTAAATACAAACCTTGTATAACCAAGTACAAACAAAATTCTTACGTAAATATAAACGTGCAATGTAACGCGATTCCCTAACCTCTAGTCATAAAATAACCCTGACGTGCCGTTAAAATCGAGGCGTTCATTTAAGCTAATAGTAGCTTAAGTTTGGCACAAGTTTGCAAGGATTGGGCACCTAGTGAGAATCGAACTCAGTACTAGGTTTAGTTTCTTTGTTTAATGGTATATGAAACTTCGTGGGTTATTTAATGCCAAAGCCATCCCGTAGAAGAACAGTAGTGATACTATTTAACCTATAGTTGAGGCGATGAGGGTGCTTATACATTTCCCAATGGTATCCGTGTATGCAGTCCAACATGTTAGCGACTACGCTACGGGGTCTGCATCCCCCTTGTTTGGTCTGGGAAACTACCTTGCAAATCATTACACTGCGAAGTGGTTACAGTATAACTTAGATTTGGCACACCTAGTGAGAATCGTATTCACTAGTGGTAATTTATCTACGAGAGTGAGGTAAAAAGTAATACCATTTTCTTTATTTCATGTGAAGTTTCTTTTTCTTATTTTTCAGGGTTTTAGACTCATAAGGAAGCTTAGAACAAGAATCCGACGAGTAAGAACCAGCTTGACAATAGACAATGTCCACCTTCTGCGTGACAAGCATCAGGACAAAGGAAGAAAATCGCCTCATTCGGGTGGACAACTTTACCGCATCCTCCATACTCACCAGATTTAGCGCATTCATACTTTCATCTCTTCAGCCCTATTAAAGAGGATTTGAGAGGCAAACACTATTCCAGTGACGAGGAAGTGAAATCTGTCGTGAAGAAGTGTCTCAAAAAACAGTGAACAGAATTTTACGGGACAAGAATGTATGCTCTTATTCAAAAATGGAACATCACTATTGAGAAAAACAGTGACTATGAGGAGAAGTGATCCAGAGAGGATCAGCTTCATTTTGGTGTATGATACATGTTCCTGTGTTGCTAATTATACTTGTCCTAAATAAAATGGTATTACTTTTTGACTCACCCTCGTAATTGATCTGAAAGACTAATCTTGCTATTACACCACAACGTGTCCCGTTTGTAGTGTACAAATAGGCGATTACGAAACGATCAATTTCTTAAAAATATTTTATTTGATTTTAATTCAAAAAGAGAATAAGGATGTGAACGGTGATACAAGTGATGTGAACGCAAATTGGTTCAATCTCCTTATTAGAAAATCACGAAATATTTTAATAATGAAAGAAAGTGAGCGAGGATATCGATCAGCACAAAGGAAGATTGAGAACACAGAGAAAGACACAGCTAATTTTAATACAAGGATGACCTTGGTGGAATAGCTCAGTGGTTACGGTGAAAGATTGAAGGTTCAATTTCCAGTTAACATCAAGTGAAGAAATATCTAATTGACCTCAGGAAAGATACACCTGGTCTGTGCAGAAATAAGAAGCAAATCGTTAAATATAAACGATATAATTGGTCCTCACAGGGATATGAATAATATGAATAATTAATAGAGGGAGTCAAAAAGTAATGCTATTTTATTTAGTACGGGTATAATTACCAACACAGGAGCATTTATCATACATCAAAATGAAACTGGTCCTCTGTGGATCACATCCCTACTTCTCCACATAGTCACCGTTTTTCTCAATAGCAATGTTCCACCTTTGAATGAGAGCATGTATCCTTGCCTCGTAAAATTCTTTTGACTGTTCTTTGAGCCACTTTTTCACTACAGATTTCCCTTCCTCGTCACTGAATCATGTTTGCCTCAGACTATCATATCTTCGGTCCCATGAAAGAGGGTTTGAGAGGCAAACATTATTCCTGGGCATAGTACCTGGACCTTTGGAGATTGTGGAGTGCCCCTTCATTAGCATTAATGCCTACTTCACTTTGACCCGGATTGGTAGTACCTCTTATGGGCCAAATAGATCTGTCTAAAATTATTCGCCTCCGATAGGACCGTGTGCAAAAAATCTCTTAAGAAATAACTACACAAAAATTGTAAATATCAACGTACACTGAACGTGATTCCTTAACGTATCGACATAAAATAACCCGACATGCCATTAAAATCTCTCTCTCTCTCTCTCTCTCTCTCTCTCTCTCTCTCTCTCTCTTCTCTCTCTCTATCTATCTATCTATCTAGCTTCATGTTTCGGAATGTATCTAACCAAGTTTAATATCCCGGGAACCAATTGTGTAGTGTGCGGCTTTGATGTAACTTGGCAGTCGATAAGAGTGGGTTCCATCGCGCATGCGTGAACAGATATCCTTCCGCCAAGTTAATCAGTCGGCAGTGAGACGGCATTGTGTGGGACTCTTCTGTACTGTGTTACCATAGCATTTACAGCGAGCGGACGAGACCAGCGAATGATGCGTCAAGTCCGTACGAGGAAAACTATTGGAACGATTAACAGGCCTCTTCCGGCGGGGGATGAGGTGGCGCACGAAACATAGATAAAACTTTGTTAGTGACGTTTTCCCAAAGTTGGCCGAGAAATATGAATTGAAAAGCAATCGACGTTTCTGGAAGGCCTTCAACCAGCAGAACACGCTCCTTCCCTCTTTTCCCTACCCCCATCGCTGAACCGAAAATGTTGGGGCGCGTGTGGACTGCAATCAAAGAAAGATCGTCGAGTGACAGGGCGAAAATTAGATATAGGCTATTCCGGAAACCGGGCAGCCATTTTGAATACATTGACTGTCCATTCCTCACGTCTTGGCCTCTTTTTTTTATTCATTTTTTATCTATATATTTTATTTTATTTTTATTGCTTTTTTGTTTCGTGTTGTTTTTTTTTTATTCATTTATCTATTTATTTGTTTATTTGAAAAACTGTTGCATTCTCATACTTATCTGTTATAGGCTTTCTTAGCTGTTTCTAAACTGTCTCTAAACTGTCTTCAAACCTTGGACGAGACTGTTTGCATTTACACTTGGGAAAGGCATGAATCACTCTGTCCGCCTCCATCTATTAAAACTATTAAAGCAAAAGAAGGGAAATCCTAAGTTGAAACCAGAGTAGACACGAAATAACAGACACATAAACGGTGGTAAATGTCTTCTGGTTAAATCCTACTTAACGAACATAAATTCCACCATCATATGTCCCCCCACCGAAAGAAAAAAATACTAAAAATCAAGGAATTAACCGAATTTAATAAAATTTTCTGTGTTGATACATTAATGAATAAAAGATATAATGCACCAGTTATTTTATTTTAAAAATTTACATTTTTTCAGGTCAATTAACTTTGAACCACGCATGTTTATGAATCTGTGTTACGCCTCAAAGATCGTGTTGTACAAGCGTAGACCACTACAATACTAGAATAGCTTGTTTGAATTCAGAGTTATCCTTCTCCATGCCTGTTAACATACTAAATTTAAACAACCTAATCTGCCCTACTATTCAACCATATCTGGACCTGAGCAGCTGAGCTGCTTCTCTGTATTTATCTAGGTTGTTGAGTAGCTACTTCTCTGTTCTTTTCCTTGTGATTTCTTGTTGGGATTTCTTGGATTTTTCTTGTCTTGTGTCGTTGTTTGTTTTTATTAACCAACACAAGATGATGTTGCCTTTCTTTACAGCTCTTTATTTTATTTTAATAATCTCAAGTTATAAACACACATGGAGAAATGGTCACGAATGGGAGACGCCATCTTGCATCCGTCCCGTTTCATCACCAAGCAAAAAGTGATTTTCTAACTTTCTCGCGTGAACTCTGGCCAATGAGATAACAGATCACCTAAAAGATTAAAATCTGTCAATCAAATGATTGTATTTTTTCGTTATTTTAAATTTTTCTACACTACAGTACATAAACCCATAAAACGTACATCCCCCGAAATATGTCAGTCCTGCCTATATTGCAGATTTTTCTTATTTCATATATATATATATATATATATATATATATAATATATATTATATACGTGTATGTATGTATGTCAGTACACATTCTGATTCAAATTTTAAATTTTTATATTTAAAGTTATAAAGAAAATTAAATTTCGCACATAACAGTTTTTATTCCCCACCATATATATATATTTGTATATGTATAAGTAATAACTTACCGTGGGTATAAGAACGATCGTTGGAAGCGCACAATATCCAGAGGTTAAGGTTGAGAAAAAACAAATACAAAGTGCTCAATACAATGTAGAGCATAAATAAGCGTTCCTCTACTAAAGTTAAGTCCCATTCCAACGGGCATATTTATAACACCTAAGATTAATCGTAAACTCGATTAATTTAAAGTAACCCTGAAGAATCAATCGATGAAACTCGAGTAGGTTACTCCTTTCCATTCTTAAAAAATATATAATATATATATAATATATATAATATATATATATATATATATCTGTGTGTGTGTGTGTGTGTGTGTGAGTACACATTCTGATTCAAATCTTAAATTTTATATTTTAAAGTTATAAAAGTCTCGCGCACCACAGTTTTTATTCACCACCATATATATATATATATATATATATATATATATATATATATATATATATATATATATATATATTTGTTGCAACTGTTGCAGAAGTTGTCAGTATAAGAGCTTATCAGTATATAAGGATGAAGGCAATGTTGGATTGCCTTATGGTTACATCTTTTATTTCAATATTGTAATACTCATGTCTTATTGGGCTGGGTATTTTATATACAAAAGTCCGTGACTGAAATCAGAGTCTTTTTAAGGGCCGGGTTAGCTCAGTCGGTAGAGCGTTCGGCTAGAAACCACAAGGTTCCTACTTCGATACCGTCCATCGCCAACTCAGCGTATGAGTAACACAGGGATCTGTTCGGTAAAGTAAAGAGCTGATGATAAGTGTGGCGCTCCACCTCAGACGCCAAAACAATCTCCTTGGTCTAACGCTTGTGAAAAGGAAGGAGACTCCCTCGCTGATTGGCTGATACCGACTTTAGGCCACCCTGACGACTTTACTTTACCTATTAAAATTTAAATCCCTATCTGAAAAAAAAATGACGTTACGAAGTGCGGATATTATGGATAGTTAAATTATTATTTTGCATATAAATAAGTAAACTAGAATAATTGCATTCATTTTTTAATTAAAAAATAAACATTGTATGTCTGCTTCAATAACTTAATTGAATTTATTCCGGAAGTCAGTTCATCCAGAGGTCAATTTATTCCGAAGTTGATTATTCCGGAAGTTGATTTATTCCGGAAGTTAATTTCTTTCAGCATCCGATTCGGGATACCAAAAATTCGTATAGAAATGAGCCAATTACGAAGATCGAAAATTTTATAATTGCCAAAAAGTGAAGAGGCGTAGTGGTTAACGTGCTGGTCAGCGACATCGTTGTAAGCGAATTCGAATCCAGTCGTACTATTAGGTCCACATTCGGATTAATCCCTTGGGAAAGGTATTAACCCTTCCCCATCTCCCATCTATGAGTTAAATCTCCAACATCCCCTATAAAAACGCTAATGTTAGCAGTTAGTTTAATGTTTTGAAAGAAAAGCATGGGGATATTATAAACAATGTTGGTTAATTGATTTGTTTCGGCATATCAACCGCTTTTCGGGTCATTAATGTCGAATCAAGTCAATTTTATATCGGGTTGCTTACAGTCACCTGGTATTGGTCACCCATCTAAGTATTGATAGGTTCATCGATGCTTAACTTCCGGGAAACCAATGTTTTTCAGCGTGTCCTGATTATAAACATGAGCAATGTATAAGAAACACTTTTACAATGTGAAATCATCAAAGATGAGCTGATGAAATTTGCGTCTTCCAGTGCATCTCTTTAAACTACCTTTGATGTGTGTGTGTGTTCTTTAAAGATTTCTGGGGAACATTTTTTTTTTTTAAATGCTTATCAATATTTATTTACTTCTTGAATTATGATTTTGAAAATAGAAAAAACTTTGATTTCTTCAGCATTAAAATGGATCCTAAAATCACGAAATCTTAAATCTACTCTGCAGCTCAAATAATCTTCGAATTTGTCAAAATTCATCGTGTAACTTTTTTTTCTCGACCGTCTCTCAATCACTTTCATAGAATTACAGCAATCACGCGGTAGAAAATTTGGTTCGTTTTGATTGGTTGGATTTTACAGCATATCAACCCATGAGTTATTTAGGTTATTTCCTATAAGTCTAACATGATCAAAGGGGTACCACTCTTGATTGATAAATTATTTATTTATTTTCCCATTAAACTAACCCTAAATCCTAACCCCAACCCTAAACGCTAACCCTAACCCTAAACCTAACCCGTCTTCTTTTTTCCTAGTAGATCAATAAATAAATAAATAATTTATCAGTCAAGAGTGGTTCCCCTCTGATCATGTTAGAATTATAGGAAATAACCGTTATTTCATTCCGAAGACATTTTTGTTTTATTCATTATTATTTTTTAATCAAATTTTTTTTTTTTTTAGATTTAATTTTTTTAAACACTCTCTTTTTTAAGTATTTTTTAAGCCAAATTCTTTTGTTTAAATCAAATTCTTTTTTAACTAAATTTTTTGTCCGAACCAAATTCTTTTGTCAAATCAAATTCGTTTTAATCAAATTTTTTAAACTAATTTTTTTTAAATATTTTTTTTCAATTTATTTTTTAACTAAATTCTTTTTTAACTAAAAAAATTTTTCCATCAATTTTTTCCAATTTTTTAAAACCAAATTCTTTTTAGTAAAAATTCTATTTTAATGAATTCTTTACCAAATAATTTTCAATCAAATTTTCTTTTAACAAACTTTTAAAACATTTTTTTATAACAATTGTTTTTTTTAACCAAATTCTTTTTAATCAATGTTTTTTTCCTAATTTTTTAAAAGTTCCAAATTCCTTTTCATTAGCATTAATAAATATTTCAGTGTTCTGTGACCCACTCTGTATAACACGACTCAAGGTATGAATATTTTATATTAATATAGACTTTCTTGGCAATGTTCATTCGTTTAGCTTCTCACTCTAGTAAAGGATATTTGAATCTTACATCACAGGTGTTGAAGCCCTGTACGAAAATTACTAGCCCACCGTTCTTAAGTGAAGGCTAGTGGCATTATCAAGGCAGTTTATTTCAATCTATCATTAGATCGATCTATATCATAGACAAACAGACATATATATATATATATATATATATATATATATATATATATATATAATGCAGGGAATTCTCTTTTATATATATTTACTAAGTATGTAAGAGAGGAATTGTTTATTCTTTTTTTTATTACACGACAAGTAAGATGTCGCTAATTTGGATTAAAGATGTATAAAATTATATATATATATCCACCAATTCCACCCAACATTAAAAGTTGGCCAGAAAATTAGAAAAGAATAAAAAATAAAATTGTTTAAACAGGAGATGTGCTTTTGTTTAATTCTACATGTATAAATGAAAGAATGCTGCCCAAATACATACACACACACACACACACACACACACACACACACATGTATATATATATATATATATATATATATATATATATATATAATATATATATAGGGGGGGCACAATGGCTTATTGTCAGTATCAGCTGATAGTGTCTATCCTCTTTTTCGCTAGCGCAAAACCAGGGAAAATTGTTTTGCGTCTGAGTTGGGGCGCCACACCTACCGTCAGCTCCCCACTTTACCACGCAGGACCTGTTAACCGGAAGATTGTGGTTACAGGATGGGTGCCCTACTAACTGAGCTAACCCGGCTCTTGTACTATAAATTGTTTTCCAATATCGTGAATAAAGTACGCATATCTAAGTTGAGGTAGCGTGGACAGAATCAAGGCGCTTGGTTACTGACAGATTCGCGCCTACGTATTCTTAAACCAAGTGCATTTAATCATATATATAGATATATATATATATATATATAGTATGTGTGTGTGTGTGTGTGTTGTGTTGTGTGTGTGTGTGGTAAAGATTGTCTGAGTTTTGTTACATTGTCCACATTTTCCCTCTAAATCTTTACTATCATTCTGTCGATTTTACTCCAAATTCCTCCTATTCCCTCATTATAATATATATATATATATATATATAATATATTATATATAATTGTTTCGAACTTGTAGCATATAGGGGAACCGCAGGTAATACATATATAAAAAGAAAAGTTGGGATCCATTTGCGACATTCACTCAGGGATATCTGAAGAATAGAATTTATTTAATATAATAACAAGGGAATGAAATTATATTATTGAGATTTTTTGGACAGTTATTTTCATCTTTATTGTTATATACACAACGTTTCGGCCGATATATCCACCCGCCTTCTGCAGGTATTTCTCATCGAGCTTGGGAACCTCTTTGTCGAACTTCATGTCGTAATCGGGAGCCTTCACAGAACTTTTAACCGAAGCCTTTATTTTATCCATTGGGATAGATTTTTCTTATTCCGTTAACCCTGACCGGATACACGTGTTAAGCCGTGTTAAGTATTCTATGTTATTATCGCCTGTAGTCAGGATTGAACCTGCAGCTTACAGATGGTTGTCCTGTTGGACACATAGCAAACGGATATAAGGGTTATACAGTTCTAAGAGANAATGAATTGGAGAGGAAGAGAATCGCGAGGTTCACATGATCCGTGCATAGATGACAGACCGATGTGTAGTAGTTTAGGAACCGGAGAGTCAGTGAAATAGCGCCTTGTGGTGGCTTGAGAGATTATTTCACTTTGTGGTCGCTCTTGCGCGATTTAGGTTCAAGCATTTATGGTCAGATTAGAGGAGGATATTTTCACGATAGTGTGTTAACACGTAACATAGGCGCGCCTTTCATCAATCGTACAGAGTCTTACTTATGAAATGTCGTAATTATTGGTACAGTTTAAGGCGATGACGAAACCGGGATGCTGAATGTAATGCGGAAATTAACGTTACCGAGATGAAGACTGTGTAATAGCGTGTGTCCGCTGGGGGGTAGAGTGTGTGATAATGTTTAATATCACCGGTGAAATAAATTAGAGGAAAACTCTGAGTCTGGGAGGAGAGGAGTAAAAATCTGACTTACGCAGGAAAAATGTCAAATGAAGTGTTATGTGGGAGCAACGACATATAATGTTTATTTTGTGAATTAAGAAAGTGAATGCAATTTATCTAGTTTGCTTATTTATCATGCTAAATTATAATCTTAACTAATCATAATATCCGCACTTCGAGAGCGAATCTTTTTTTTTCAGATAGGGATTTGAAATTTTAATAGGTAAAGTAAAGTCGTCAGGGGGCCTAAACTCGTATCAATGCCAATCAGCGAGGTGAGTCCTCCTTCCTTTCACAAGCGTTAGATTCCAAGGAGATGATTTGGGTCCGTTGAGGTGGAGCGCCACACTTATCATCGCTCTTACTTTACCGCAACAGATCCTGTTACTCATGCGCTGGTTGGCGGACTGGACGGTATCGAAGTAGGGAACTTGTGGTTTCTGCGAACGCTCTACCCGGAGTGAGCTAACCCGGCCTGCTAAAAAGACTCTTGATTTCAGTCACGGACTTTTGTATATGAAAATACCCAGCCCATAAGGAACTGAGTATTACAATATGAAGATAAAAGATTGAACCATAAGCAAATCCAACCATTGCTTGCAGCCTTATATGATAAGCTCTTATTACTGGACAACTTCTGCAATTGCAACAAATATATATATATATATATAATATATTATATATATATATAATATATATATATATATATGGGGTGATAAAAACTGTGGTGGGCGCGAGACTGTATATACTTAAAATACAATTAAATTATGAATTCAGAATGGTGTACTCACACACACACATCAGCACCACAGATATATAAATATAAGAAATGTAGTATATAGTCTATAGTAGTATAATATATAATTTGAGTATTTTAAGAATGGATGAAGAGGTAACTACTCGAGTTTCATCGATTGATTCGTCAGGGTTACTTTTAATTAATCGATTTACGATTAATCGTTAGGTGTTATAATATGCCCGTTGGAAGGGACTTGTAACTTTAGTTAGAGGAACGCTTATTTATGGCTCTATCATGTATTGGCTATTGTATTGTTTTTTCTCAAACTCTTAACCTCTGAATGTGCGCTCCCACTTCCAACGATCGTTCTTTATACCCCCGGTAAGTTATTACTTATACATATACAAATATATATATATGGGTGGGGAATAAAAACTGTTATGTGGGAAAATTTAATTTTTCTTTTATTAACTTTAAAATATAAAAATTTAAAATTTTGAATAAGGAATGTGTACTGACATACATACATACACGTATTATATATATATATATATATATATATATATATATATATATATATGAATAAGAAAAATCTGCAATTAGGCAGGACTGACATTATTTCGGGGGATGTACGGTTTTATGGGTTTTATGTACTGTAGTGTAGAAAAATTTTTAAAATAACGAAAAAATCAATCATTTGTTGCCAGATTTAATTCTTTAGGTGATTCTGTTATCTCATGGCCAGAGTTACACGCGAGAAAGTAGAAAAACACTTTTTTGCTTGGGGATGAAACGGGACGATGCAAGATGGCGTCTCCATTCGTGACCCATTTCTCCATGTGTGTTTATAACTTGAGATTAAAATTAAAATCAAAAATAAAGAGCTGTAAAGAAAGGCAACATCATCTTTGTGTGGTTAATAAAAAAAACAACGACACAAGACAAGAAAAATTCCAGAAATCCCACAAGAAACACAAGGAAAAGAACAGAGAAGTAGCTACTCAACAACCTAGATAAATACAGAGAAGCAGCTTTCAGCTGCCTCAGTCCAGATATGGTTGAATTAGTGAGGGCAGATTAGGTGTTTAAATTTAGTATGTTTAACAGGCATTTGGAGAAGGATAAACTCTGAATTCAAAAAAGCTATTCTAGTATTGTAGTGGTCTACGCTTGTACACACGATCTTTTGAGGCGTTTACACAGATCATAAAACATGCGTGGTTTCAAAGTTTAATTGACCTTGAAAAAATGTAAATTTTTAAAATAAAATAAACTGGTGCAATTATATCTTTTATTCATTAATGTATCCAACACAGAAAATTTTATTAATTCGTAATTCCTTTGATTTTTAGTATTTTTTTCTTTCGGTGGGGGACATATGATTGGTGGAATTTTATGGTCGTTAAGTAGGATTTAACCAGAAGACATTTACCACCGTTATTGTGTCTGTTATTTTGCGTGTCTACTCTGGTTTTCAACTTAGGATTTTCCCTTCTTTTCTTTATAGTTTTAATAGATGGAGGCGGACAGAGATGATTTCAGACTTTCCCAAAGTGTAAATGCAAAACCAGTCTCGCTCTCAAGGTTTGAAGCACAGTTAGAGACAAGTTTAGAAACAGCTAGAAAGCCTATAACAAGATAATATGAGAATGCAACATTTTTCAATAAACAAATAAATAGATAAATGAATTAAAAAAAAAACAACACGAAACAAAAAACAATAAAAATAAAATAAAATATTATTATAGATAAAAATGAATAAAAAAAAGAGGGCCAAGCGTTGAGGAATGGACAGTCAATGGTATTCAAAAATGCTGCCCGGTTTCCGGAAAGCCTATATCTAATTTTTCGGCCCTGTCAACTCGACGATCTTTCTTGATTGCAGTCCCACACGCCGCCCCAACATTTTCGGTTCAGCGATTGGGGGCAGGGAAAAGAGGAAGGAGCGTGTTCTGCTGGTGAAGGCCTTCCAGAACGTCGATTGCTTTTCAATTCATATTTTTTCGCCAACTTTGGGAAAACGTCCTTAACAAAGTTTTATCTATGTTTCGTGCGCCAACCTCATCCCCCGCCGAGAGGCCTGTTAATCGTTCCAATAGTTTTCCCGTAACGGACTACGCATCATTCGCTGGTCTCGTCCGCTCGCTGAAATTGCTATGGTAACACAGTACAGAAGGAAGTCCCACACAATTGCCGTCTCACTCCGACTGATTACTTGGCGGAAGGAATCTGTTCCGCATGCGCGATGAACCCACTTCTTATGCGACTGCCCAAGTTACATTCAAAGCCGCACACTTAACCCAATTGGTTCCCGGGATATTAAACTTGTTAGATTAACATTCGAAAACATGCAGCTAGATAGATAGATAGATAGAGAGAGAGAGGAGAGAGAGAGAGAGAGAGAGGAGAGAGAGAGAGAGAGAGGAGAGGAGGATTTTAAATGCATGTCTAGGGTTTATTTATGTCGATACGTTTAAGGAATCACGTTCAATGTACGTTGATTATATTTACAATTTTTGTGTAGTTATTTCTTAAGAGGATATTTTTTGCACACGTTTCCTATTCGGAGCGAATAATTTTAGGACAGATCTATTTGGCCCCATAGAGGTTACTACCAATCCGGGTCAAAGTGAAGTAAGCATTTATGCTTAATGAAGGGCAACTCCACAATTCTCCAAAGGTCCAGGTTACTATGCCCAGGAATAAGTTGCTCTCCAAAACCCTCTTTCATTGGACCGAAGATATGATAGCTCTGAGGCAAAACATGATTCCAGTGACGAGGAAGTGAAATCTGTCGTGAAGAAGTGTCTCAAAAACAGTGAACAGAATTTTACGGGCAAGAAGTATGCTCTATTCAAAAATGGAACATCACTATTGAGAAAAACAGTGACTATGAGGAGAAGTGATCCAGAGAGGATCAGCTTCATTTTGGTGTATGATACATGTTCCTGTGTTGCTAATTATACTTGTCTAAATAAAATGTATTACTTTTTGACTCACCCTCGTAATTGATCTCAATTATTCTATTACACCACAACGTGTCCCGTTTGTGTACAATAGGCGATTACGAAACGATCATTTCTTAAAAATATTTTATTTGATTTTCAAAAAGAAATAAGGATGTGAACGGTATACAGTTGAACGCAAATTGGTTCAATCTCCTTATTAGAAAATCACGAAATATTTAATAATGAAAGAAAGTGAGCGAGGATATCGATCAGCACAAAGGAAGATTGAGAACACAGAGAAAGACACAGCTAATTTTAATACAAGGATGACCTTTGGTGGAATACTCAGTGGTTACGGTGAAAGATTGAAGGTTCAATTTCCAGTTAACATCAAGTGAAGAAATATCTAATGACCTCAGGAAAGATACACCTGAGTCTGTGCAGAAATAAGAAGCAAATCGTTAATATAAAACGATATAATTGGTCCTCACAGGGATATGAATAATATGAATAATTAATAGAGGGAGTTAAAAAGTAATGCTATTTTATTTAGTACGGGTATAATTACCAACACAGGAGCATTTTATCATACATCAAAATGAAACTGGTCCTCTGTGGATCACATCCCTACTTCTCCACATAGTCACCGTTTTTCTCAATAGCAATGTTCCACCTTTGAATGAGAGCATGTATCCTTGCCTCGAAATTCTTTTGACTGTTCTTTGAGCCACTTTTTCACTACAGATTTCCTTCCTCGTCACTTGAATCATGTTTGCCTCAGACTATCATACTTCGGTCCATGAAAGAGGGTTTGAGAGCAAACATTATTCCTGGGCATAGTACCTGGACCTTTGGAGTTGTGGAGTGCCCTTCATTAGCATTAATGCCTAGTTCACTTTGACCCGGATGGTAGTACCTCTTATGGGCAAATAGATCTGTCTAAAATTATTCGCCTCCGATAGGACCGTGTGCAAAAAATCTCTTTTAAAAATAACTACACAAAAATTGTAAATATCAACGTACACTGAACGTGATTCCTTAACGTATCGACATAAAATAACCCGACATGCCATTAAAATCTCTCTCTCTCTCTCTCTCTCTTCTCTCTCTCTCCTTCTCTCTCTCTCTCTCTCTCTATCTATCTATCTATCTAGGCATGTTTCGGAATGTATCTAACCAAGTTTAATATCCCGGGAACCAATTGTGTAGTGTGCGGCTTTGATGTAACTTGGCAGTCGATAAGAGTGGGTTCCATCGCGCATGCGTGAACAGATATCCTTCCGCCAAGTTAATCAGTCGGCAGTGAGACGGCATTGTGTGGGACTCTTCTGTACTGTGTTACCATAGCATTTACAGCGAGCGGACGAGACCAGCGAATGATGCGTCAATCCGTACGAGGAAAAACTATTGGAACGATTAACAGGCCTCTTCCGGCGGGGATGAGGTGGCGCACGAAACATAGATAAAACTTTGTTAGTGACGTTTCCCAAAGTTGCCGAGAAATATGAATTGAAAAGCAATCGACGTTTCTGGAAGGCCTTCAACCAGCAGAACACGCTCCTTCCCTCTTTTCCCTGCCCCCATCGCTGAACCGAAAATGTTGGGGCGCGTGTGGACTGCAATCAAAGAAAGATCGAGTGACAGGGCGAAAATTAGATATAGGCTATTCCGGAAACGGGCAGCCATTTTGAATACATTGACTGTCCATTCCTCACGTCTTGGCCTCTTTTTTTTATTCATTTTTATCTATATATTTTATTTTATTTTATTGCTTTTTGTTTCGTGTTGTTTTTTTTTTATTCATTTATTATTTATTTGTTTATTTGAAAAAACTGTTGCATTCTCATACTTATCTGTTATAGGGCTTCTAGCTGTTTCTAAACTGTCTCTAAACTGTCTTCAAACCTTGGACGAGACTGTTTGCATTTACACTTGGGAAAGGCATGAATCACTCTGTCCGCCTCCATCTATTAAAACTATTAAGCAAAAGAAGGGAAATCCTAAGTTGAAACCAGAGTAGACACGAAATAACAGACACATAAACGGTGGTAAATGTCTTCTGGTTAAATCCTACTTAACGAACATAAATTCCACCATCATATGTCCCCCCACCGAAAGAAAAAAATACTAAAAAATCAAGGAATTAACCGAATTTAATAAATTTTCTGTGTTGATACATTAATGAATAAAAGATATAATGCACCAGTTATTTTATTTTTAAATTTACATTTTTTCAGGTCAATTAACTTTGAACCACGCATGTTTATGAATCTGTGTTACGCCTCAAAGATCGTGTTGTACAAGCGTAGACCACTACAATACTAGAATAGCTTGTTTGAATTCAGAGTTATCCTTCTCCATGCCTGTTAACATACTAAATTTAAACAACCTAATCTGCCCTACTATTCAACCATATCTGGACCTGAGCAGCTGAGCTGCTTCTCTGTATTTATCTAGGTTGTTGAGTAGCTACTTCTCTGTTCTTTTCCTTGTGATTCTTGTTGGGATTTTCTTGGATTTTCTTGTCTTGTGTCGTTGTTTGTTTTTATTAACCAACACAAGATGATGTTGCCTTTCTTTACAGCTCTTTATTTTATTTTAATAATCTCAAGTTATAAACACACATGGAGAAATGGTCACGAATGGGAGACGCCATCTTGCATCCGTCCCGTTTCATCACCAAGCAAAAAGTGATTTTCTAACTTTCTCGCGTGAACTCTGGCCAATGAGATAACAGATCACCTAAAAGATTAAAATCTGTCAATCAAATGATTGTATTTTTTCGTTATTTTAAATTTTTCTACACTACAGTACATAAAACCCATAAAACCGTACATCCCCCGAAATATGTCAGTCCTGCCTATATTGCAGATTTTTTTTATTCATATATATATATATATATATATATATATATATATATATATATATACGTGTATGTATGTATGTCAGTACACATTCTGATTCAAATTTTAAATTTATATTTTAAAGTTATAAAGAAAATTAAATTTTCGCACATAACAGTTTTTATTCCCCACCATATATATATATTTGTATATGTATAAGTAATAACTTACCGTGGGTATAAGAACGATCGTTGGAAGCGCACAATATCCAGAGGTTAAGGTTGAGAAAAAACAAATACAAAGTGCTCAATACAATGTAGAGCATAAATAAGCGTTCCTCTACTAAAGTTAAGTCCCATTCCAACGGGCATATTTATAACACCTAAGATTAATCGTAAACTCGATTAATTTAAAGTAACCCTGAAGAATCAATCGATGAAACTCGAGTAGGTTACTCCTTTCCATTCTTAAAATAAATATATATATATATATATATATATATATATATATATATATATATCTGTGTGTGTGTGTGTGTGTGTGAGTACACATTCTGATTCAAATCTTAAATTTTATATTTTAAAGTTATAAAGTCTCGCGCACCACAGTTTTTATTCACCACCATATATATATATATATATATATATATATATATATATATATATATATATATATATTTGTTGCAACTGTTGCAGAAGTTGTCAGTATAAGAGCTTATCAGTATAAGGATGAAGGCAATGTTGGATTGCCTTATGGTTACATCTTTTATTTCAATATTGTAATACTCATGTCTTATTGGGCTGGGTATTTTATATACAAAAGTCCGTGACTGAAATCAGAGTCTTTTTAAGGGCCGGGTTAGCTCAGTCGGTAGAGCGTTCGGCTAGAAACCACAAGGTTCCTACTTCGATACCGTCCATCGCCAACTCAGCGTATGAGTAACACAGGGATCTGTTCGGTAAAGTAAAGAGCTGATGGTAAGTGTGGCGCTCCACCTCAGACGCCAAAACAATCTCCTTGGTCTAACGCTTGTGAAAAGGAAGGAGACTCCCTCGCTGATTGGCTGATACCGACTTTAGGCCACCCTGACGACTACTTTACCTATTAAAATTTAAATCCCTATCTGAAAAAAAAATGACGTTACGAAGTGCGGATATTATGGATAGTTAAATTATTATTTTGCATATAAATAAGTAAACTAGAATAATTGCATTCATTTTTTAATTAAAAAATAAACATTATATGTCTGCTTCAATAACTTAATTGAATTTATTCCGGAAGTCAGTTCATCCAGAGGTCAATTTATTCCGGAAGTTGATTTATTCCGGAAGTTGATTTATTCCGGAAGTTAATTTCTTTCAGCATCCGATTCGGGATACCAAAAATTCGTATAGAAATGAGCCAATTACGAAGATCGAAAATTTTATAATTGCCAAAAAGTGAAGAGGGCGTAGTGGTTAACGTGCAGGTCAGCGACATCGTTGTAAGCGAATTCGAAATCCAGTCGTACTATTAGGTCCACATTCGGATTAATCCCCTTGGGAAAGGTATTAACCCTTCCCCATCCCATCTATGAGTTAAATCTCCAACATCCCCTATAAAAACGCTAATGTTAGCAGTTAGTTTAATGTTTTGAAAGAAAAGCATGGGATATTATAAACAATGTTGGTTAATTGATTTGTTTCGGCATATCAACCGCTTTCGGGTCATTGAATGTCGAATCAAGTCAATTTTATATCGGGTTGCTTACAGTCACCTGGTATTGGTCACCCATCTAAGTATTGATTAGGTTCATCGATGCTTAACTTCCGGGAACCAATGTTTTCAGCGTGTCCTGATTATAAACATGAGCAATGTATAAGAAACACTTTTACAATGTGAAATCATCAAAGATGAGCTGATGAAATTTGCGTCTTCCAGTGCATCTCTTTAAACTACCTTTGATGTGTGTGTGTTCTTTAAAGATTTCTGGGGAACATTTTTTTTTTTTAAATGCTTATCAATATTTATTTCACTTCTTGAATTATGATTTTGAAAATAGAAAAAAACTTTGATTTCTTCAGCATTAAAATGGATCCTAAAATCACGAATCTTAAATCTACTCTGCAGCTCAAATAATCTTCGAATTTGTCAAAATTCATCGTGTAATTTTTTTTCTCGACCGTCTCTCAATCACTTTCATAGAATTACAGCAATCACGCGGTAGAAAATTTGGTTCGTTTTGATTGGTTGGATTTTACAGCATATCAACCCATGAGTTATTTAGGTTATTTCCTATAAGTCTAACATGATCAAAGGGGTACCACTCTTGATGATAAATTATTTATTTATTTTCCCATTAAACTAACCCTAAATCCTAACCCCAACCTTAAACGCTAACCCTAACCCTAAACCTAACCCTGTCTTCTTTTTCCTAGTAGATCAATAAATAAATAAATAATTTATCAGTCAAGAGTGGTTCCCCTTTGATCATGTTAGAATTATAGGAAATAACCGTTATTTCATTCCGAAGACATTTTTGTTTTATTCATTATTATTTTTTAATCAAATTTTTTTTTTTAGATTTAATTTTTTAAACATTCTCTTTTTTTAAGTATTTTTAAGCCAAATTCTTTTGTTTAAATCAAATTCTTTTTTAACTAAATTTTTTGTCCGAACCAAATTCTTTTGTCCAAATCAAAATTCGTTTTAATCAAATTTTTTAAACTAATTTTTTTTAAATATTTTTTTTCAATTTATTTTTTAACTAAATTCTTTTTTAACTAAAAAAATTTTTCCATCAATTTTTTCCAATTTTTTAAAACCAAATTCTTTTTAGTAAAAAATTCTATTTTAATGAATTCTTTACCAAATAATTTTCAATCAAATTTTCTTTTAACAAACTTTTAAAACATTTTTTTATAACAATTGTTTTTTTTAACCAAATTCTTTTTAATCAATGTTTTTTTCCTAATTTTTTAAAAGTTCCAAATTCCTTTTCATTAGCATTAATAAATATTTCAGTGTTCTGTGACCCACTCTGTATAACACGACTCAAGGTATGAATATTTTATATTAATATAGACTTTCTTGGCAATGTTCATTCGTTTAGCTTCTCACTCTAGTAAAGGATATTTTGAATCTTACATCACAGGTGTTGAAGCCCTGTACGAAAATTACTAGCCCACCGTTCTTAAGTGAAGGCTAGTGGCATTATCAAGGCAGTTTATTTCAATCTATCATTAGATCGATCTATCATCATAGACAAACAGACATATATATATATATATATATATATATATATATATATATATATATAATGCAGGGAATTCTCTTTTATATATATTTTACTAAGTATGTAAGAGAGGAATTGTTTATTCTTTTTTTTATTACACCGACAAGTAAGATGTCGCTAATTTGGATTAAAGATGTATAAAAATTATATATATATATCCACCAATTCCACCCAAACATTAAAAAGTTGGCCAGAAAATTAGAAAAGATAAAAAATAAAATTGTTAAACAGGAGATGTGCCTTTTGTTTAATTCTACATGTATAAATGAAAGAATGCTGCCCAAATACATACACACACACACACACACACACACACACACACACACATGTATATATATATATATATATATATATATATATATATATATATATATATATATATGGGGGCAGAATGGCTTATTGTCAGTATCAGCTGGATAGTGTCTATCCTCTTTTCGCTAGCGCAAAACCAGGGAAATTGTTTTGCGTCTGAGTTGGGGCGCCACACCTACCGTCAGCTCCCCACTTTACCACACAGGACCTGTTAACCGGAAGATTGTGGTTACAGGATGGGTGCCCTACTAACTGAGCTAACCCGGCTCTTGTACTATAAATTGTTTTCAATATCGTGAATAAAGTACGCATATCTAAGTTGAGGTAGCGTGGACATGAATCAAAGGCGCTTGGTTACTGACAGATTCGCGCCTACGTAATTCTTAAACCAAGTGCATTTAATCATATATATATATATATATATATATATATATATATATATATATATATATATAGTGTAGCATATAGGGGAAAGAAGAAAAGACAAAGGGATATCAAGAATAGAACAAGGAATGAAATTATATTATTAGGACAGTTATTTTCATCTTTATTGTTATATACACAACGTTTCGGCCGATATATCTGCAGGTATTTCTCATCGAGCTTGGAATGTCGAACTTCATCGTAATCGAGCAACTTTTAACCGAATATTTTATCCATTATAGATTTTTCTTAGTTTTGATACACGTGTTAAGCCGTGTTAAGTATTCTATGTTATTATCGCCTGTAGTCAGGATTGAACCTGCAGCTTACAGATGGTTGTCCTGTTGGACACATAGCAAACGGATATAAGGGTTAATACAGTTCTAAGAGAAAAGCATTATGGATAACAAAAGCGCGGCGGTGCACTGGTTAGAGTCGTAGGAAATTGACTCGTCGACACGAGTTCAATTCCTGGATGAAGACACATTTCACATAGCACTAATACCCTTGGGAAAGGCATGAATCTAACTATGGGTAAATAGTAGGGAAGACTGGGCTCTTTAACTTTGGTTAGGCAACCAGTCTAGAAGAAAACCTTTAAATTCAAACCTGGTCACTACTAGAATAGGCTACACTTACCTTCAGTTCCCCACTTCACTGCATAGATCCAAGCTATGCTACTTATGTACTGAACTTTGTTGTTCCCATGCGGATGCTCTCACAACTGAGCTAAACCGAAAATCCGTTTGTATTATGATGTGAATAGGTATAGTGTATTTTGAGGGCATCTTGTGGTAGTGTTAGTGACCGAAGAATATATTTGAAATATATCTTACTGGAGACAGTTATACAATAGGCATTCACCCCACCGGTGGCAAAGTTGTTAGGTTGAAACCTTGATAACCTGGCCTTTGTTCAAACTTAGAATCCCCTTTTTGTTCTATTTCAATTTTTTTTTAATTTAATGATGCGATTTTTTCAGTGTCAGTCAATTTCAGTTCCAATACTCCTTTTCGTCGCCGTAAGTATTTCGTCAGTTCTACAGTAGATGAACGATGTATTATTCTTGTTCCTCTTCAGTCCACGAGTTATGTCCCTTTATCTTCACTCACCAGTCAACAAACGATGTCATCTCCATTGGCAATGGGAATCCTACATAAGAATCGGAGCGATTTGCTATCCAATCTCTGAAGAAACGGTTAATCTTCGCGCGTGACGTATCAACAGACTCTAAGGAGCCTGAGGTCACACGTGTGCAATATTATAGGTGGGGGGTTTCAGAGTTCACCGTAAACAAAAGACGATGGCAGAAAGAAAGAAAGGGGAAAAAAGAAAGAAAGAAGGGGGTTCAATTCGTAGAATATGTTTGCTCGCAAATTTACCATTTTATCTTATTTATTTATTTATACTTAGTCTATCCCAATTAACTGTTGAAATCGGATCACCGAGTTCATGCCAGGTGCAATCAACACTATATATATAATATATATATATATATATATATATATATATATATAAATGAATAATAAATATATATATTTGTATATATTTATTTGCCTCCCAACAAATCTGCTACCATTGGTAACACACTTGTTCCCATGCAAATAAATATATATTAAAATACATATTCATTTATTTATTAAGCATTATTATTTATTTATTTATTGAGCACTCTCCTAATAATAATGCCTACCATACACATTGATATATATATATATATATATATATATATATATATATATATGTGTGTGTGTGTGTGTGTGTGTGTGTGTGTGTGTGTGTGTGTGTGCAAGAAACTGACAATTATCAAGCACCGTTGACTTTATGACTTCGCTATCCTAACTTATATATTCAGGTACTATTAAACAGGACGGTCGTCTCCTACCTGACTAGTTTCTAACACGAGTTACCTGGTCACAGATGTATTGAGCTTTAAATCACTGTTTTTGGGCAGGTGCATTTCTCTACCCTGTGTTAAATAAAACCTTGTTAGTTTCCAACATTCGCATTTTGCATTTTCATTCAGTGCTCCGTAATTTTTGTATGTAAAACAAAACAAAACAAAAAAGAACATAACAGATACATTGAAAAGCTTGATAGAATTTTAGGTTTTAGTTTAAGGCAACCTGTTTGAATTTAGTTCCTGAATTTTTTTAATGAGGCTTGATAATTGGACACATAGCGTAGTGGATCGAGGAGTTAGGTTAAGACAGTTCTAAGTGACAGTTATCTCTAGACTTCAGGTTCAATCCTGGTCATGGGCTGCAGTAACATAGAATAATAATTATTATTCTTTGTGTTAGCTGTGTTAATTATAATTAACACAGCTTAACACCTGTACCCCATCTATGATTAGCGGAATAAGAACAGGATACCCCCGTGGACTGAATAAAGGGTTAGGTTCAAAGTTCCGTAATGGCTCCCGATTACGACAAGAAGGTTCCCGAGTCCGAGAAGGTTACCGAGTCCGTCAAAAGATATATGAAGAAGGCCGGAGGGCAAATAGGCCGAAACGTTGTACAGATAACAATGAAGATGAGGACAATAGTGCGAATAATACAACTTTGAATTTAGTCTTCAGATTTTTGTATCTCAATCACTGCCTCTATTGTCCTATCTGTAAACATCTATGGTCCCGTTTGCATATCAGTCCTGTTATTACTACGCCCTCTTAAAGAAGGCTCTAGTTCTTTTTGTGGTTTATTTGCTAAGTCTTGCAATGTTTTTACTTACGGCCACTCTTGAAAAAATGGACTCTCTCGACGATTTCGACGCATGAGGGTTCATCCAATGAACAACCCACACAGTTTTTTTGTTTATAGTGGTATTGGATCATCCGCACTTTTTGGCACAGTCGATAGGAAAGAATTGATGCACAAGGAATGCCACAAACTCAATCAACGACTGGCCTCAGGTTTTTCAAATTCTGAGGTTTTCGTCTCCTAGACTGATTACCTAGCCAAGGTTAAAGATCCGAGTCTGTCCTTCTATTTTACCCATACCTGGAGGGAGAATATATAGATTCATACCTTTCCATACCGCTATGTGAAATGCAAACAGCCTTGCCCTGGAGTTGAACTCGGGTCGACGAGTTCATTTCCTACGACTCAAACCATTATGCCACGCGCCTTCATAAATCCTGCGGCCACTCTTACGGTAGTTGAGAGACCCCAACCCCCAAACTGGTCTCACTGTAGACATGTCTCGCATTGTGAAACACCATTCAAAGCCATGTTCTGAATATAGATAATAGCAAGAAACTAGACAGTCGCATTTCGATAGTTCGGCTACGGTGAGGTTTTGACAGAAATCTGTAAACACCCTCAGCTATAGAATATATTGTAGATGAGAATATATTAGTCTTTGGGTTTTTAACAAAAGTTCGGTACATATTGTACATGACTAGAAATAGGTGTATATCCTCTCTCTCTCTCTCTCTCTCTCTCTCTCTATATATATATATATATATATATATATATATATATATATATATGTATATTTAAATAAATTGTTGGTACAGGCAAATCTATCTAATATGTTAAAGGCAATCATGTATAGCAATATAGCGATCTACACAATGATACTGGATGGAAGACTGGATGGAAGACTAAAAGGAGGAAAGTAGTGGAAAAAAAGATTGCATATTGATAAAACAAGGACCCTTTCGTCCGGTGCTTTTCAAGTTTTACACCCGGAAATGATTAAAAGTCAAATAGTAAATTAGATAAGTCGGGAATGTATATGGAATATGGAATGGGTTAGACAAGAGGGGGCGAAAAAAATTAAAATTATATATACTAGCAAATATATGCACCCTCCGGGTGCAAGTATTTAAGTTTTGATATAATAAAATATCATATTAAATTAGAAAGGCTAATGAAACTGACTAAGAATGCAGATAAAAAGATCTGCAACAGAGGGGGTATAATCGAAAAACAGAACAACTTTGAAACTAACTATTCCATCATTTTCCATTACTCCCCCCTTTCATTGGTAAATTTTCCTAATTTAACTATTTAGTTAAAATAGGAAGTAAAGGATAATATTACAGTTATTTCTTCTTGTAAATAAATTTCTTTTAAGATTTATCCACGAGATTTTTGTTTATATTTCTTAAGATAAAACCAAACAATTAGAAATCAATAATACCAAGCACATATTTATTAAAATAAAATTCTAAATATCAATATGCAAATTAGCCTTCTCGTTCAAACTGTAAACCGCTATTTTGTTGTATATATAAATACAATTGCATGTTATTAGTACGTAGATATAGTCAACATTATTGATAATGTAAAACAATTTTTATTAATAACTGAAGGTTTAAAAGAATGAAATATGGAGAATTTGACATAAATAATTAAGGGAATTGTGACTTGAGTAGTAATATAGTTTCGGTTACAACAGAAAAACACACAATCTCCATTATAATAAGATATATATATATTATTTTTTACTTTTAAATTCTACCGGTGTAAAAAATCCCAGATAACTCAGTTTTCAAAAAAAATAATTTTCAAACTGATATCTGGGGGAAAAATTTAAAAAAAGAAAAGACCAGTACACCCGTATTTTCTGAAAATAATCATCAGTATCGTATGTAGTGGCCAAAAGTAAAAACATCGGAAGAGTTTTCTAAGTTGTATATGTAAAAAGTGCTTAATACGCTAGGTAGACCATTATATATATATATATATATATATATATATATATTATTATTATTATTATTATTATTATTATTATTATTATTTATATTTTCGAAGGAAATTACAATGCAAATATCGTATAGAATTCGATAGTTATTGAAATAATCATGACAAGTAAACTCGGTGAATAACGCTCACTGTACTAAGTTCTGTATAGTAGTGGCGTGTTTATCACTGACAGGTTAAGTTGGCGTGTTTCGTGTGTCTCAGGGGTAGAGAATCTGCGTGCTGGGTTCTCCGGTTTGATCGATGTCGGAGGGAGATCGTAGGTACACACTGCTGATGAGACCTAGTAAGATTGAAACAGTTGTACAGTGTTCCACACGTCTCACGCGTTATTCACCAAGCTTAATTCAAAATATAAATAATAATATACTTTACTTAACAATGCTTCAAAAGCAAATTATCAAATACTATTATATATATATATATATATATATATATATATATATATATATATATATATATATTGGTTAGGAGGTTGATTTAGAAGGCTATCACAATGCAGGTGTAAAGAAAAAATAATAATACGGTAACAATGGTGTTGTGTGTTAACCTGTATTTTATTCTTGAATTTTCGAGATAAAATCTCTTTTTCAAAAGATCACTGGAACTGAAGTAGTCTAGTTGTGGCATTTCTTTTTAAATGAATTTTTTTTTTTGAAAATGATGGTTTTTATATAACTTATATTTGTTATATAAAAAATACCATCATTTTCAAAAAATTTCATTTAAAAAGAATAAAATACAGGTTAACACACAACACCATTGTTACCGTATTATTTTTTTTCTTTACACCTGCATTGTGATAGCCTTCTAAATCAACCTCCTATCCAATATATACAGAATGCTTCAAGCAAATTATAAAACTCTCTTATTATATATAAAACTCTCTATATATATATATATATATATATATATATATATATATATATATATATAAGGTGAGCAAAAAGTGATTAAACAAACAGGAATATTTCTTTTGTGCTATTTATTTTTTTAATATTCTCAACTGGTGTCGACCTTAGTTCATCGTCATGAGAAAATTACTTGTGAAAGAATATGCTTTTAGAAACTTTTAAAAAGTTTTCTAAGTGTTTGACAAGCCACTAAAATTTGAACGAAGAAATGGATTAGAAGTTGTGAGTCCATATGTTCAGGGAAAACCATCTTTTTCTTGTAATTTTTTTTATATATACGCGAGGAATACTTTTGAAAGTATATATATATATATATATATATATATATATATATATATATATTAAGAAATTTGAAAAAAAGTAATGTTCCGAAAATAGGATGAATTTATTTATCGATGTTTAAACATTTCGGTTTCTTTAAACCTTCATCAGGATGTATCTTGGGGTGAAGAAAATTATGGATGTTTTATAGATGACAGGTGATGAAAATGTTTATAAAATCTATCGAAATCGAAGATTTTATAAACATTTTCATCTCCTGTCATCTATAAAACATCCATCATTTTCTTCACCCCAAGATACATCCTGATGAAGGTTTAAAGAAACTGAAATGTTTAAACATCAATAAATAAATTCATTCTATTTTTGTAACATTTGTTTTTTTTTTTTCAAATTTCTTAATATGTCTTAATAATATATATATATATATATATATATATATATATATATGAATGAAGATAGGAGGGTTGGAGTAAAATCCGACAGTATGAGGTAAGATAAAAGGAAAAGTGAACATGATGTTATTCTCTGTTCAATCAATTCCTCTCTAACCTCCCTACCACTTTCACTTTCTTTTCTATGAATACAAATGTACGTACTTTTGCTTTGAATAAAGTTAGACTGATGATGTTCTTCGTATTAGAAGGACGAAATATTTTTTCAACTAGTTCTACTTGTTTGAGTCATTATTTTTTGTTCACTTTTCTTTTTACCATATGTCATATATATATATCATAAGATCAAGTGGATATCATGAATACCCTTGACTCTCTTCCCACTCTCTCTCTCTCTCTCACTCTCTCTCTCTCTCTCTCTATATATATATATATATATATATATATATATATATATATCCAGTGTCCGTACTGAGCTGATGACTAAAAGTTTTTACAGGTGAGCCAACACTTGTTTGTCCAAAGGAGAAAGTCGCGTATGAGTTCAGCATGACTTGATCGTCTTAACTGGATGGGTGAGATGGGTTGTAAGTGGCCGTACAACCGTTGTTTTGTAGGGTTTTGCTTTCAGGAATTGTTCAAAACGGCACGCAGCATTCTTGTGTATTTCCCATGTACCTGTTTTCCCCAAACATTTCGTAGGGGTTCAAATTGGTGGTATATATGATATTCGTCAATATACGCACACACACACACACACACACACACACACATAAACACACACACACACACACAAACATATATATATATATATATTTCGTCGATCCAGAATCGATAAATTTTTCAGAACTTCACACTATGTATGTTTATATTTATCTATGGTCTAAAACGTACACTTATAAAAAAACACACACGCACACACACACACACGCATATATATATATATATATATATATATATATATATAATATATATATATAAACCGCTGGAGTTAGCCTGCAAATATCTAACAATATAAAAATACTAAAAAGACGTGATACGTCAAACACGGAGTTTGTGGATGCCTATATATACACACACATACACACACATACACATATGTATATATATATATATATACTCTACCTGAAACACACACACACACACACATACACACACACACACTCACACACACACATATATATATATAATATATATATATATATATATATATATATATATATATATACATATTGAATTAAAAAGGTACTTAATTAAGGAACATAATAGGGATTCGTATAAAATCACGCACCTATTCAGATATATTAAAATGTGACTCATAAAAATCATATTCACACACAGAGACAGACACAGACACATATATACACATACCCATATACATACATACACA
The DNA here is from genome assembly GCA_023376005.1 of Doryteuthis pealeii. NCBI lineage: Eukaryota > Metazoa > Mollusca > Cephalopoda > Myopsida > Loliginidae > Doryteuthis > Doryteuthis pealeii. The sequence goes on along the minus strand of CM042159.1, from coordinate 16,704,190 downwards.
CAAGCATCTGCACACACACACACACACACATACACACACACACACACACACACACACACATATATATATATATATATATATATAAAGAGAGAGAGATAGATACGTACAAAACACTCCCTTATAAACAAAATTGTGACTCATGTTATTCTTTCTGCGCCTCTGTCTGTCTGTCTGTCTGTCTGTCTGTCTCTCTCTCTCTCTCTCTCTCTCTCTCTCTCTCTCTCTCTCTCTCTCTCAGCATGCATGTGTGTGCACGTTTTTTTCATCTCTATCCGCGTGCGAATCAATTTTGAATAAAGGATGAACTTTGGTTTGCTCAAACACAACTAATATGGCGTCCGTTCTCGTGGATGATATAATTATCATGTGATTTTCCTGATGATGACAGAATTCGCCTCCCTGCCTGTCGTCACCATGGCAACTGCAGTGGTAAATACCGTGCTCTGACGAGGCGCGGCAATATGCCTTCCTTTTTCCGTTTTTTTTCTCTTCTCTTTCACTCCTTTTTATTATATTTTCTTTTTTCTTCTCTCTCCCCTCTCTCTCTCTCTCTCTCTTCTCTCTCTTTCTATCTTCCCCCCTCTCTCTCTCCCTTTCTCTCTATCTCCCACTGTCTCTCCCTCTTACCTTCATTTTTATTTTCTTCTTTCATTAAACTTGAAGTTGATCAGATACTTGTGCTATTTTTTCCCCTGCTAGGTGGCGCCACCTCCTTGCACTGTCTGTCCATTTCTGCCAGTTGAACAGTGCAGCGTGTTGCATACATATTTTCTCGGCACCGACAACGAACGCATTTCTTTATGCATCCTTAAGGACTGGAAGGATCTTTTCTAATTTTCTTCATTTCGATTGTACACATCTATCTATCTATCGATATATCTGTCTGTCTATCCCTATCTATCTATTTCAATCGGTATCTATCTATCTATCTGTCTGTCTGTCTGTCTGTCTATCCCTATCTATCTATTTCAACCGGTATCTGTCTATCTATCTATCTGTCTGTCTGTATGACCCTATCTATCTATCTATCTATCTATTTCAACCGCTATCTATCTATCTATCTATCTATATGTCTGTCTGTCTGTCCCTATCTATCTATTTTAATCGGTTTCTATCTATCTATCTATCTATCTCAACCTCTTCCTATTTATCTATCTACCTGCCTGTCTGTCTGTCTGTCTGTCTCTTTCTCTCTCTCTATATATATATATACATATATATATGGTTCCGGGTTCGATACCGGCCCTCGCCAGCTGAGCGTGTGAGTAACACGGCTTGAATCTATGCGGTAAAGTAGGGAGCTGATGGTAGGTGTGGTGCTCCACCCAGAGACAAGAATAATCTCCCTGGTCGAGCGCTAGTGAAAAGGGGATAGACTCCTTCGCTGTTCGGCTGACACCGACAATAGGCCACTCCGCCTATTTTACTTATTTTGTATATGAGCCGGGTTAGCTCAGTTGGTAGAGCGTTCGGCTAGAAACTACAAGGTCCCTAGTTCGATACCGGTCCTCGCAAACTCAGTGTATTGAGTAGCACATGGATCTGTGCAGTAAAGTAAGGAGCTAATGGTAGGTGTGGCGCTCCACCTCAGACGCCAAAAACAACCTCCTTGGTCTAGCGCTATTGAAAAGCGGATAGACTCCCTCGCTGACTGGCTGATACCGACTTTAGGCCGCCCCGACGACATATATATATGCATGCATATACATATAAATCTGTTCTTATCTATCTATCCATCTCAATCTGCTCCCATCTATCTATCTAGAGATTAGTTTTCAGAATCTGGACCTCTGGGGAGTGTAGAGTATCCCTTCATCGCCATTACTCCCAGGTTCACACGGAACCAGAGAAGTTGTACCTGTTAGGCTACCATCTAAAATTTGTGTTTTAAAAAATTGAGTTTAAAGAAAAAAATGAATACCCAACAAGAATTAATAAAACAAAACATCTTCGGTATAAAATAATCCAAGGGTTAACATGCCGTAAAACCCAATCAACCAACCACCCTATCTATCTATCTATTTCAACCTGTTTCTATCTATCTATCTATCTATCTATCTTATCTATCTCTCTATCCATCTCTCTCTCTCTCTCTCTATATATATATATATATATATATATATATATATATATATATATATATATATATATAATTTAACTGATAATAGCTCCATTTCACAACATCTAAAATTACATGCATGTCCCCACTCTAATTACCGAAATATCTTAACGGAAAATACACACATTTTACAGACAAAAAAAAAATGAACAAAAACTCCAAATACTAGAAGCTTTATACATAAAACAATACAAACCATCCTTAAATAAAATTAATTTTCAATGCAGTACTCACGTTTTAAAATGCCTATAACACTTTTCCTATCAATTCTCTTGCTTCCAGTCTCCACATCCATATATATATATATATATTATATATATATATATATATATGTGTGTGTGTGTGTGTGTGTGTGTGTGTGTGTGTGTGTGTGTTTCTATCTATCTTCCTCTAACTTTCCTATCTGATAGTGAGGTTCCAGTTCTGGATCTCTGGAGAGTGTACAGTACCCCTTCACCACCATTACTCCCAGATCCATACAGACCCGGAATAGTAGTACTCTTACGGTCATATCTATGGGTTAAATAGATTTTTTTAAATGCGTTTTTTTAATGTGTTTTAAAAATGTTGAACTTGAGGAAAAAATTGAATACCCAACAAGAATGAATAAAAAAAAGTCTACAACATAAAATTATCCAAGGGTTAACATATCGTAAAATCCAATCCACCAACCAACATATCTATCTATCAGTTCATATCCATCAAGTCTCAACCTTTTCCTATCTATCTATTAGTTTATCTATCAATCTCTCTCTCTCTCTATATATATATATATATATATATATATATATATAATTGAAGTCATACCTAATTTTTATTTTGATGGGCAAAATTCATTAGGGGTTCTTCATAGTTTCACTAAATATAGAACGTTCTAAATTATCAAGGCACTTGAGTGCAATACCAATGATATGAAAGTTAAGTATTCATACACTAATAATTTGCAAGCAATTATTTGGTTTGTTGGAATATTCTGGTATATAAGGTGTGCTCCACCCCACCCCCTGGATTTATAGACTAGCCAAGGTTACGTGATTTATTCCTCCGGCCCATCACTAGCCATACTACGTGGGTGATACACTACTTAAACCCCCACACTAGCCATAAGTATAATTGCACTCATTGAGGAGGGACTTACAATACTCAGAATTATTAGACGATTAACAATACTTAAGACACATTACCAAGGATCTATGAATGAATAGTAGGGAGGTTTGGGCTCTTTAACCTTGGCTAGGTAACCAGACTTGGAGAAGAAAAAATCTGAATTCAAACCTCTTAAAATCCGCTTAAGAAAATGACCTTATGCCACATCCTACTCGTATGGAGGGGTTGGTAAATATATATATATATATATATATATATATATATATATATATGTATGGAGGATATGTGCTTAATTGAAGTCATACCTAATTTTTGAAAATTAATCAGTTAATAATTAATGAATTTAGGCGGGTATATATGTTCAAATGTAAGGCTTTCGAGTCACACACGGAGCAGTCTCCCATGTCTATAACCTTGCTGATGAGACCTAATAGGTCGAAATGTACATCCCAGGGATTAACATTTTCTCGATTTGTTTAACCTTACATTTGAACATATATGCCCGCCTAAAATCATTTGGTAAATATATGTATATGGTTTTAATTAACAAGTAATGATTAACTAATAATAATAATCATTGTAAACACTTATAGCCTTTCAATGTTCCTTTGTTTGTTTTTTAACTGTCCTTTTTGTCTATAATAATTTGTTTGCACAGTTATATGGTTTCAAGTATTCATATATAACACCAACAATTGGCAAGCAATTATTTGGTTATAATGATAATCCTTAGTACAGATTTAGAGTTTCAAGTGGCTATTTTTAATAAAAAATAATTTTTGGTTTCACGTATTTTTATCCAATACTAAGTATTTTCAAACAAATCTATTTGAGCCCCATAGATGGAACCTTAACAGAATCTACCGCTCCGGGTCTAAGTGGATCTGAGAGTAATGGCACTTAAGGCATATTGCACACTCCCAAGAGCTTCAAAACTGAAATTGTCGCCTCACCACCTCTCTCTCTCTCTCTCTCTCTCTCTCTCTCTCTCTCTCTCTCTCTCTCTCTCTCTGGGATATTAAAGAATCCATCAATATTGATTTCCTGGTCCTGGAAAAAAGTGCACCTGTAAACAATGTTTTCAATTGCCAACTCCTTAGGCAAAATTCACCTTATTTATTGAATGATCCTCGCATCTTATTTTTTACTACCTGTCGTAATGTAATGTTTACGAAGCTGGCCATTGTTAGTGAGATCGATTCCCACTGGGCGCTCCATACTTCTGGCCTTGTACCACATCTAAGCTAAGTAAATAACTATATGTTATTTTCTGAGGGAGGATATATGATGACTTTCAGTCTCAGATGGAATATATAAACCCACTGATATTAAAAATTCTCCGATTAAATACGAGGTGAGTCAAAAAGTAATGCCATTTTGTTTAGGAATGGTATAATTACCAACACAGGAATATGCATCCTACTCCATTTACTGTTCTTTGGACAAATTTACCACATCCTCCATACTCACCAGAATTAGTGCCTTCAGACTATTATCTGTTCAGCCCCATCAAAGAGGGTTTGAGAGGCAAACATTATTCCAGCGAAGAAGTGGCTCAAAGAACATAATTTTATGGAGGAGGTATATATGCTCGCATTCGAAGGTTGAACATTGCTATTGAGAGAACAGGGACTAAGTGGAGGAGTAGGGATGTAATCCACAGAGGACCAGCTACATTTTGATGTATGGTACATGTTCCTGTGTTGGTAATTATACCGTCCTAAACAAAATGGCGTTACTTTTTGACTCACCTATGTGGAGAAGTAGGGATATGATCCATAGAGGACCAACTTCATTTTGATAAAATGATACATGTTCCTGTGTTGGTTTTCTATCCTAAACAAAATGGCATTACTTTTTGACAAACCCTCGTACTAATTTCAAATAACATTATTTAAAGATCGTCTTCCGTGTTGAAAAAAAATTGAATGTGAGCATATGATGGACTCTCTCGTCAATTTCGATGCATGAGGGTTCATAAATTAAGTATGGACTGATCTAATGAACAATCCACACAGTGTTTTGTTTATAGTGTTGAAGGCCTGTCGATAGGAAAGATTGGTGCAAGGAATGCCACAACCCAATCAACGACTGACCTCAGGCTTTTCTGGTAAGAGTTTTTGGTTAAATCGAACTTAACGGACCTAAATTCCACCATCGAATGTCACCCCGCCAAAAGAAAAAAAAATACCAAAAATCAGTTGATATATTAATGAATAAAAGATGCACCAGTTATTTTATCTAAAAACTTTTACATTTTTTCAAGTCAGTTAACTTAAACCACGTATGTATGAGGCGTAACACAGATTCTCTAAGATAAAGATAACCGAGTTTTCAATCTCCTAGATAAGTTGTGTTCAATATCACTGAAGAGTCTGAACTAATTTGGTAGGTTTCATCTGTGTAAGAGAAGGCAACTAGTACAATTTATTTATTGAGTGGAGCTAAGTTTAGGCTCAACGTCAAAATAATTTGACACCCAGTTAGAATCTATCTTATAAGTTATTATAATCATTTTTTTAAATATTATCATATAACAACACGTACAATTCAGAAATATATTACATGTACTAGAACAGAAAACACCCTTCGGGCGCCGTAAAAAATAATTTTTGAAAGACATTGCCTGAAAAGGTGGGAGTTAAAATTCAATGTTAGAGGGGTTGTATCATAAGTAAGTAAAATACTCAAATTTATTAAAGGAGTTAAAAAAAATAAAACAATTTGAAATGAAAACTGAGCTCCGTCCCTCTCAAATAAAATGTTGCAGGCATGTAATAATCCAACAATTATTTTGAATATTTTCCACATCAATTTTACACAAAATCGTAGGTATTTATTATTTGTAAACTTTTTAGTTAACTTGTTACTGTAAAAAAAGGACGAGAGTAAAAACAATTTTTAAAATTACTTACTCAAAAACCTGAGTGTCAAGTCAGAAATGTCTTCGACCTTGTGCATGAAGTAGGCTTATTACGCGCTTGGCTACGTCCCCGCATCTACATGCTAGAAGCCTGTTGAACGAAAAGCATCCTTTGCCCTTTGACAAGTTTTGTTTTTCGTTCTGTTGGGTGTCTAGCCACTCTCATCACCAGACTAACTTGGTGGGGGTACCGGTTTAGACGCCGATGACCCGACTATGGAACAGGTGGTACAGGATTACATAGTACCCGTAGCGCTTTGAGCGAACTGACCTGACGCGAGTATATATATATATATATATATATATATATATATATATATAAGTCATCCACAGACACGTGTTCTGGCGTTTCACACCTCTTCAGTGAGGCTAGACACAACAATTATCCTTGGCTAGGGTCGAACTCAGACTGGCTGTTTGCCTGCCTGATATCTTATGCCCTCGTCCACTGACAGCTGTAGCGGGACTGGTGTTTTTAAACTATTAAATACATAGGTTTATTTATGTATTTTACGGTCACAGAGAGATCAAGTTTCCGGGAAACGATCATTGCTTGTATGCTAGTAGTGAGAGTTAATTTAAATTACCAATTAGAGAGCTCATACCAAATTTATGGGAGCATACGACGGTATGTATGTATGTGTATATATGTTTATTTGTACTTATGTATGAATGTATATGCCAGTTTTATCATTTATTGAACATCTTTGGAAAAATTTTGAAATTTCTTTTAATTTTCTTTAAATTTACTGAAGCTCCCTTCTCGTTAGTTAAATTACGTAGAGAGCTCCTCCTTGTTAAAAGATCTCTTGTAACTAAATTCCGTGCCAAATGTATGTGTGTATGTTGCTTATCAAATAAATTATTATTATATTATTATTATTATTATTATTATTATTATTATTATTATTATTATTATTATTATTTATTAGCGAATCAGTCACCGCCCGGGAGGTGTACAAATTAGTTTTTGAAAGATATTTCCTGTGGGAGTGGGAGTTAAAAATTCAATGTCAGACAGTTTGTAGCATAAGTAAGTAAAATAATCAAATTTATTAAAGGAGTAAAAAAAAAAAAAAAACAATTTGAAATGGAAACTTAGTTCTGATAACTTTAAACATATATTAAAATAAAATAAATTATATATGAATATATATTACCGGACATGCATTAATTAAAACTTGTTTTAAAAAAACAATGAGGATCGTCTTAGGTTGCATGCACACATTTTGACTGTATTTTTTCTATGTTATAACGATTCTGAGTAATATGACGTAAGCAGTGACGTAGTTTGGGTTACAACCAAATAGAGACCTAATCTCCATTATTAATAGATTATTATTATTATTATTATTGTTATTATTATTATTAATAATAATAATAATAATAATAATAATAATAATAATTTGGACATCGTCGATTCATAGCTACCTCGATTGTGTGTATATATATATATATATATATATATATATATATATATATATATATATGAATTTTGAGATTAGGCTTGATGATTAGTATTATTTGTATTATTCGGACTATTGTCTTCAACTTCATTGTTATCTGTACAACGTTTCGGCCGATGTGCTCTCCGGCCTCTTCAGGTATTTCTTGTTGAACTCGGGAACCTTCTCGGACTCGGGAACCTTCTTTTCGAACTCGAGAACCTTCTTGTCGTAATCGGGAGCCATCACGAAACTTTGAACCTAACCCTTTATTCAGTCCACGGGGGTATTCTGTTCTCCTTCCGCTAACCATAGCTGGGATAGAGGCCTTAAGCTGTGTTAATTATTATTCTATGTTACTGCTGCCCCAGACCAGGATTGTACCTGCAGTCTAGAGATACTGTCATATGAAAGAGGGACGGAACATTTTTTCAAATATATAATTAACGCTGGGGTATTACACATGTCTTCAATATGACTATGTTACTAACGCTGTTTGCATGTTCCCTGTGACACAGAGACGTAAATATCTATTTACAACTATAGGTAAGCGTAGGTAGAAATAATTTGGTGGGGGTGACAAAATCTCACGTGCAGATAAGGAAAATGTAGAAATGTATTTGATTTCATTTTATGTTTGAAGACATGCAAAGTTCTCTTAAACTAAATGAGTTCTTTGTATCATTCACCGACGAGCGTATTAACACACCTTATTTCCGTGAAACTATATGTGAGTACATTTCTATGTACTCGCATATCTAGTGATATTATATATATTATATTATATCTTATTTTTCTTATATCTTATTATATATCCAGTGATATATAGGAGAGATTCAAATTATTTAAAGTTCTCTTAAAACTAAATGAGTTATTTGCATCATTCCCCGACGAGCGTAATAACACACCTTATTTCGGTGAAACTCTATGTGAGTACATTTCTACACACAGTCGTGAATTCAGGTGTGCTTTGCGTAACGGTTATCGAAAGGGAATCAGTGACCCAGATTCAGTTTACTTTCCACTTTCACTTCTACTATTTGGAAAAGCACGAATCCATCTCTTTTCGCTCCAGCTAAAATATAAAATATGACCAACCATAGAAAATAGCCCTACCTTATACTTTATACGGAATCCGTTAAACATCATAAATTTGTATACTAGTGCTGACAACAGCTAATTCTGCTGCTGATGGTAATGTGGTAAAATTATCAAATATGACCAACCATAGAAAATAGCCCTACATTATATTTTATACGGAAGCCGTTAAACATCATAAATTTGTATATCTAGTGCTGACAACAGCTAATTCTGCTGCTGATGGTAATGTGGTAAAAATATAAAATATGACCAACCAAAGAAAATAGCCCTACCTTATATTTTATACGGAAGCCGTTAGACATCATAAATTTGTAAATCTAGTGCTGACAACAGCTAATTCTGCTGCTGATGGTAATGTGATAAAATTATCAAATATGACCAACCATAGAAAATAGCCCTACCTTATATTTTATACGGAAGCCGTTAAACATCATAAATGTGTATCTCTAGTTCTGACAACAGCTAATTCTGCTGATGATGGTAATGTGGGAAAATTATCAAATATGACCAACCATAGAAAATAGACCTACCTTATATTTTATACGGAAGCCGTTAGACATCATAAATTTGTATATCTAGTGCTGACAAGAGCTAATTCTGCTGCTGATGGTAATGTGGTAAAATTATCAAATATGACCAACCATAGAAAATAGCTCTACCTTATATTTTAGCGGGAAATATATTTAAAAAATAATAAATAATTCAGCAAAAAATGATTTAAAACATCAAAAACTTACGCTATACGTAACAGAAATCTTCTTTTTTTTTTTTTTGACACATAAACTTGGAATTGTTCTTTAAACTAAACATAAAAGAAAATAGTAAAAAGATAATTTTTCATTTTTGGTTTTGTTCAGTCGGTACAGTGTCCGCCTAGGAAACACAAGGTTCCAGGTTCGATACCAGCCCTCGCCAACTCAGCGTATTGGTAGCAAATGGTAAAATGAAGAGATGATGGTAGGTGTGGTGCACCACCACAGACACTAAAACAATGTCCATGGTCTAGCGCTTGTAAAAAGGGGATAGACTCCCTCGCTGTCTGGCTGATACTGACTTTACGCCACCCTGACGACCCCCCGATGACTATTAACGTTTTAAAATATTTTTAGAAGGTGCAAACTTCATAATGTCCGTATTTTGTACATACTATAGGATATCTCATATAATTTACTAAACATTCAAAAAGAAAAAAAAAAACGTACAAGACCATGACTCCTATCTATATTCAAAAACTTCTATAATTTTGCCTAAATGAGATTGAAAAAAACAATTAAGCAATCTCTAGAATGTGGGGTGTTTGCAAATACGTCCGCGCTTTGGAGTTCCAGAAGGTTCGTAAATTATTACCGCCAAAAAGAAAAATATCAAATCGGAGCCGGCAGTCACTTATATAAACGGTTTAGAAATTAAAAAGTCAATCTGTCCTTACCCACGCGGGTTGTAGGGACTCGGCTTGTAAGCAGTATGAACGTCCCCTACCACGACGGGGCGATTTGTCCCCGCCGTACGTGATGAACCTTACGACGGCACGTAGCATGATGACTTTGATTAACAGCGGCTTCACGGCAACCCAGCCAGACGTGAAAGTCGCCGATAAGATCATAGGTAAGCGACTTCATTTCCGACGAACAACCAGAAGTGCCACGACAGATTGACACCGAAATGCTGACAATGTCTAGCGACACTACAACTCATCCGGCCATTTCCACCCGGCTGCTGACTACTATCCGGCTATGCTACCCGACAACCAGTTCGTGCAACGAACGAGACATTCGTATTCAGGTTGTGAGTAATCTTCCCTGATTTAGCATCAGCCTACGAAGGTTGATATGCCATTAAACAAAGAAACTTGAAAATGAAGCAAAGATACCAAATTTTTATTTCAAGTGGAACATTATACAGGTTGATTTTTAAAAAATGCTAACACCCTTATTACATATTATTTATTAGTAAACTCTGCTGCATTTGTATCAGTTCGAAAATAGACACCTCTTGTATATATTGATGTAATTTCATATTTGGTTACAAAGTTTCAATACTGTAGAGTTTGGTAATACATAGTTTTTTTTTTTTGTTTTTTTTTTGGGGGGGTGATTCCATTATTAATTAGAATTATTAATTAATATTAATTAAATATTAATTAAATAATTAATATTAATTAAATAATTAATTAGAATTCCATTAGAAATAAAATTCTATTTTTTTTGATTGCATAATATTCCATTAGAAATAAAATTCTATTTTTTTTATGCATAATATTCCATTAGAAATAAAATTCTGTTTTTTTTATTGCATAATATTCCATTAGAAATAAAATTCTGTTTTTTTGATTGCATAATATTCCATTAGAAAAAAATTCTGTTTTTTGATTGCATAATATTCCATTAGAAATAAAATTCTGTTTTTTTGATTGCATAATATTCCATTAGAAATAAAATTCTGTTTTTTTTTGATTGCATAATATTCCATTAGAATAAAATTCTGTTTTTTTTGATTGCATAATATTCCATTAGAAAATAAAATTCTGTTTTTTTTTTTGATAATATTCCATTAGAAATAAATTCTTTTTTTGATTGCATAATATTCCATTAGAAATAAAATTCTGTTTTTTTTATTGCATAATATTCCATTAGAAATAAAATTCTGTTTTTTTGATTGCATAATATTCCATTAGAAATAAATTCTGTTTTTTTTATTGCATAATTTCCATTAGAAATAAAATTCTTTTTTTGATTGCATAATATTCCATTAGAAATAAAATTCTGTTTTTTGATTGCATAATATTCCATTAGAAATAAAATTCTGTTTTTTTATTGCATAATATTCCATTAGAAAATAAAATTCTTTTTTTGATTGCATAATATTCCATTAGAAATAAAATTCTGTTTTTTTTTATTGCATAATATTCCATTAGAAATAAAATTCTATTTTTTTGATTGCATAATATTCCATTAGAAATAAAATTCTGTTTTTTTGATTGCATAATATTCCATTAGAAATAAAATTCTGTTTTTTTATTGCATAATATTCCATTAGAAATAAATTCTGTTTTTTTTATTGCATAATATTCCATTAGAAATAAAATTCTGTTTTTTTGATTGCATAATATTCCATTAGAAATAAAATTCTATTTTTTGATTGCATAATATTCCATTAGAAATTCTGTTTTTTTGATTGCATAATATTCCATTAGAAATAAAATTCTGTTTTTTTTTATTGCATAATATTCCATTAGAAATAAAATTCTGTTTTTTTGATTGCATAATATTCCATTAGAAATAAAATTCTGTTTTTTTGATTGCATTCCATTAGAAATAAAATTCTGGTATTATTTGTTTAGATGAAAATAAACTTTTTATTGAAAAATGTTAAAGTGTACTTAGATGATATTATCACCTATATATATTATATCAGGTATATGAAAAAGTTTCCTGTTGTGTATTCAGTCCTTAATTTACAAAAAGGAAGAGCACTGGGAACTTTCTTTTTGCACACGATGATGTACATCAATAGCACTAATAGTTAAAAATTGTCCGAAAAAAACAGTTTAAAATGTATTAAAAATAAATTACAAGTGTAATATTATTTTGCCTTTTGTTACTACTTTTTGACTTAGATAAAAATTTGAACTTAAATAATCGATTTAATTTTAATTTCCCTGATTTATACAGTTTTCTACGACCAACAACCACGGAATAAATTTCGTTGTTGTTGTTAATTATATACCCTGTGTTTGTTATTCTTCCATTTCCTGTATGACTCGTATCTTTTCATTCATCGTCTTTCAAAATATTGTTAGCGGGGTCGGAATACTTTCTCACCGGTCGGAATTCGTCTCACCAATACCTAACATTATAGTATGATTTAGTTTTAATGTTTATTAAACCTCAGAATCGGTGGGCAAGCAATGTTTCGTCATTGCCTGCTATTAATTATCAGCCATGGATTATTTATGGCTATGAATTGATGACTATGGAGTTTTATCGATCAACTAATCGAACACTGATTAAATTTGACTATGATGTGTGAAGAAGAAGCGAGATGGGCATCATAAGATGATTTCGTTTTAACGTAAATGACGTATGAATAGAGCGAGATTAGGGTTATAATAGGATTTCGTTTTAACGTAAATGACGTATGAAGAGAGCGAGATTAGCGTTATAAGATGATTTCATTTTAACGTTAATGACATATGAATAGAGCGAGATTAGCGTTATAATAGGATTTCGTTTTAGCGGAAATGACGTATGAAGAGAGCGAGATTAGCATTATAATAGGATTTCGTTTTAACGTAAATGACATATGAATAGAGCGAGATTAGCGCTATAAGATGATTTTGTTTTAACCTAAATGACGTATGAAGAGAGCAAGATTAGCGTTACAATAGGATTTCGTTTTAACCTAAATGACGTATGAAAAGAACGAGATTAGCGTTATAAGATGATTTCGTTTTAGTGTAAATGACGTATGAAGAGAGCGAGATTAGCGTTATAATAGGATTTCGTTTAAACGTAAACCAACAATAAAATGTCTTCTTTTTCACAACCGGAAATCCACGTTTTATTTGTCTGTTTATTATTTCAACGCGCAAACGGTGACAGCATCGTCGCCCACTTGATCGTTGCATAAATGAGCGTTCAGCCGGTCCCATTGTCACCAGTGCAGGTGTTGACAATTTCCTTATTGTTAACATGTCCTTTACGAGTCTTTATCATTTACAATTAGTCTAGAGATAACGACAACTATCTCCGCGCTTGTGGATTTCCGCTCACCATTGGCGTCCATTTGTGTCTTTGTCTAAAATGCAGTTACCGGCTTACAAACAGTTCTGCTCACAAAATGTTAGCAGCAAACGTCCGTGCTACGTTGGGAAATGTGTTGTATAGCCATATATACCCAGCATCGTACGTCGGGTATACAAACAAGAGAGGAGATTCGAGTGATATAGACAGACAGACAGACAGACAGAGACACAGAGACAGAGTAGAGACTTACTTGTTCTTCATTTCTTCTTTACTGCTTCTGCTATGATCGTCATCTTGTCGTCTACTAGTTGCGATGTTCTTCTAACTGATTCTTCTAAGGGCTAACTCTTTTAGTCATGCAATTAATTAAACCACAAGTCATTTTTTTTCCTTGATCAAGATTTTTTTTAACCCATTCTTATTCGCCGCGCGGGAAAATCCATCTCGCAGTGGCACGTCTGTGTCTGCGTCCATCTCAGGTTGAAATTGATTTTCTAACTAACTATCACGTGACGCGCAAGATTCTCGCTTCTAGGGGGTCAGTTGTGGTTATAACCGTCCTGGTAGTTTTCCATTCCTTGCTCTGAAAACCAATGGCCCCTTTGAAGTCTCGCAACAGGGTCCGTCAACAATTTATGCTACCACATAATATGCAACAAATGGACTCGACGGGACGAGTTCAAAATTCTTGTCGTGCCTGTTTTTATTTCATGTAGCACTATTACCCTTGGTATAAGTATGCGTCCGACTATCCTCCCTCCAGCTATGGGTAAATAGTAGAGCATGCTGGGCTCTTTAACTTTAGTTAGACAACCAATGTAAAGGAAGACTGAATTTAACTATTAAACTTCGCTTAAGACATTGACCTTTTTGTATCAATGGTGGTCCCTAAGGAAGCGCCTTGAATAAGCTAGATGGGACCTGTACAAGAATGCTGCAGCTGTCTTGAACAAGTCGTGGAAACAGCACCTCACATGGAGGCAGCTGTATGGCCGCCTGCTTCCCATCTCACAGACAATCCGAGTAATACGGACTAGACATGCAGTACACTGCTGGAGAAGCAAAGACGAGCTCATAAGTGACGTTCTCCTGTGGAAGCCAACACATGGGTATGCTAATGTGGGCCGCCCAGCTGGGACCTACATTGACCAACTGTGTGTGGAAGCTGGATGCTGCGCAGAGGAGCTCCCAGAGGCAATGAATAATAGGGAAGGTTGGTGAGAGATTGTCATGGATATCCGTGCTGCTTGTGCGACATGATGATGATGACTCGTGTAGAGTTAGTAAATATGTCTGTATAAATGCTCGAGAGGTGCCAAAAAAATCTCACGGCCAGAACAAGAAGGGTTTGCTTTCTTTCTAATAGTTTGATTATAATCAAAACTATATTTTCAAGTTTCAATATTAACAATTTTTTAAATCACACGGGGGCGCGTGGAGTAAAGTTGGATGCGCGTGGTGTAATGGTTAGAGTCGTAGGAAATGGACTCGTTGACACGAGTTCAAATCCTGGACGAAGCTACAGTTCACATAGCGCTAATACCCTTAGGAAAGGTGTGAATCCAACTACTCCCCCTCAAGCTATGGGTAAATAGTATGGCAGACTGGGCTCTTAAACCTTGGTTAGGAAACCAGTCTAGGAGAAAGAAAACTCTGAATTCAAACCTGTTAAACTCCGCTTGGGGTGGTCACTACTAGAATAGGCTCAGTCCTAATTAGTGATCTATTTCACTAATTTCAGAAGTTTTTTTTTTTTTTTTTATTTATCTATATTAATTACTTGTTTGCACAGTTATATGGTATAAAGTTTAGTTTGGTTTAGTTTCTTGGTTTAATGGCATATCAGATTTCGTGGGTTATATAATGCCAAAGCCATCCTTGTAGAAGAACAGTAGTGGTACTATTTAACCCATAGCTGGGGCCTACTTACAGAGAGGCGAGAGCGTCCCACACAATTGCAATCATACAAACATGACAGGCAGGATTTTTTAGAACAAGTAATTATACCTGTCCTAAACAAAATGGCATTACTTTTTTACTCACCTATGTGGAGAAGTAGGTATGTGATCCACAGAGCACCAGCTTCATTTTAATGTATGATACATGTTCCTGTTGGTAATTATACCTGTCCTAAACAAAATGGCAATACTTTTTGACTCGCCCTCGTACACTACCTGGAAGTGCCGTCGCACAAATATGCATTGGTTTTTATGAGATCCCTGTAATGATCAGCGAGAGCCAATGAAATGTCACTTAAATTTTGATGCTGTCTGCCATTTAAGTCTACCTTATCTCAACACCAAGGAGATCTTCTTTCTGTCCGCCCACGAAAACAATCGTCTCCTCCTATAATGACATCATCCAACACCAAAATATTATTGTGCTATTGATTATGGCTTCCTTAGCCGGCTATTGATCCCACTCCCGTTTCCATGACAACAGCTCGTTGCTTCCACTGCAGACATGCGGCTCATGCTGCCACGGCCGCGTCTTCCGCTTCCGTTTCGATGCGTTGTTGCCTTTGTTATTTTAACTGTTGTTGTTATTGTTGTTATGTTTGCTTTCTTCGTCGAAGAGGGGAGTCCTCAGGGTTTAGTGGCTAACGTGCTGGATTGCAACATCGTAGTAAGCGTGTTCGAAACCCTGTCGCGCTATTACGTTCACTTTCGGACTAATGCCCTCAGAATAGTTAGTAAACAATTATATTGTTTATTAACGATTATTAGTAGTAGTTACTGGAAACTTTTATGGTTTCAAGTAAATACCAATAATTCTTATTATAATTGTTTACTTACTATTCTTAATACAAATAATTTAGAATTGCATGGTATCAAATACTCCTATCTAATACAAATAATTTTCAAATACTATTTCAGCCATAGACAGGACTCTAACAGGTACTACTACTCCGGTTAGAGTGGTTCTGGGAATAATGAAAGGGCACCATGAAAGGGAATTCACATCCTCCAGATCTCCACTGCCCTGTTGGCTAGGGGCTGTAGAATACACCGATTGCCGGTTCATATGTTATTAAACAAAAAAAAAAAAAAACAAATCAGGACATAGTGATGCTGATAGCTTTTTGATTTAGTGCGTCCTGGGATGCACATATTTGCTTTGAATAAGTTCCCGGGAAAATTTATTGGTCCCAACTGAAGTTTCTTAACAGATTGTAGGGTTTTAATTTATGATCTGGGGAAAAAAATAAAGCCGTCTAACCACTACCTTGTAATCTATCCTGTGTAATTCGTTTCGAAGAACTATTGAAATGTATTTACAGTTAGCTTGAAATGGTAAGAGAAGACAAAAGAAAAACACTGGAACGCGTCCTTTTAGATTTTCATGCGTCAGGGACGCAGGACGCATACCTATCAGCATCTCTGAGGACATATCAACTCCAGTGACACTACCGTTGCCAAACTGCATTGATTCCTAACCTTTACTTTGGATCACAGCGGCAGTGTGGAGAGGGGGGGTGCCTGGGCAACCTCTCATTTTCCATATGAACCCGCCAGGCTACGTAGTTAAAAAATTGGACACTACTCCATCGTCTCTTGTAGACGGAAGGATGCTAAAAACAACCAATAACGCAACAATAATACTTTTTGAATGGGATTGAGACGCGATAACAACAGAATGCTCGATATGGAAATTCATTAAATTTGCAAATTTTCCCGAGTTATATCCCTTAGCTTATTTTTTTTCCTTATTTTTCTCAGTCGTTAATTGGTCCCTAGTGACCCCCACATAAATGCAGGGGTAAATTTAAATACCATCACTGGATTCCTTATAAAATTCTACACTCGGAAAGTTTTGTTTGATCTTGGTATCGACGTTGACTTTCCTGACATTTCCTGGGGGGACATTTTCCTGAGTGGAGGAGGACTAAAGACACCTGCACAGGCGTAGTAATCACAGTGCTTGAGGGGATGTGCAGATTAACAATGTGGCTATATTGCCTCATACGCAGCTGGGTTGCGATGACACGGGAAACCCTCGGCGAAAGTTAGTTGGTTTTAAAGTGTCAAGCCTTGCTGGGTTATTTAATGCTAAAATGATTTTTTTTCTTTTAAGGCGGCGGTTGTTTTATTGATTTTACGGGACATCAACCTTATTGGGTTACTTAATGATAAAATCTCTTATTCCGTTTCTTCTGGCAAGCAGCAATATGGCGTCAAAAAATAATTGGAGATTGTATTATTAATATAGCTTGAAACAAACCTTAAGTTCGAAACTTTAGAGTATAGCCCATAAATAAGTACACTCTAATAATATTTATAAGTAAAGTCACAGTCGCTATCAGCAAGACAGCAAAGGAGGCTATCCCCTTTTCACTAGCGCTAGACAAAGATTGTTTTGGCGTCTGAAACGAAACGCCACATCTATTATCAGCTCCTCACTTTACCGCACAGATCCCAGTGCTACTCATACGCTGAGTTGGCGAGGGTCAGTATCGAACCTGGAACTTTGTGGTTCCTAGTCAGACACTCTGCTGACTGAGCTATGCTAATTTCCTTCTAAACTAATCACCATCAGAGGGAAAAGGAGAAAAAGAGAGGAAAAGGAAAAGAAGAATAAGGGGGAGGAAGAAAAAAGAAGAAAAAGAAGAAGGAAAAAGGAAAAGAAAAAAGAAGAAAAATGGGAAGAAAAAGAAGAAGAAAAAAAGAAAAAGGGAAAGAAAGAGGGAGAAGAAGATAGGAATAAAACAAAGAATTTCTGACATTTAGAATTGTTCTCTTCAGTTCTGGCTAAATATTAGGGCAGACTGGCTCTTTAACCTTGGTATGGCAACCGGTCTAGAAGAAGGAAAACTCTGAATTCAAACCAGTTAAATTCCGCTTTAGAAATTGACCTTGTGTAAAAGTGTGTGTGTCTGTGTGTGAAGATAATCAAATGGAAATACAATTTCTCTAAAAGAAATAAAAAAAAAAACAAAGGAATAAAATTTTAGCTTAAAAATGAAATTAGTGAAATAGATCATTAATTAGGACTGAGCCTATTTTAGTAATGATCACCCCAAGCGGAATTTAGTAGGTTTGAATTCAGAGTTTTCCTTCTCTTAGACTGGTTGCCTAACCAAGGTTAAAGAGCCCATTCTGCCTTACTATTTACCCATAGCCTGCGAGAGAGTAGTTGGATTCATACCTTTTCCCAAAGGTATTAGCTCTAGGTGAACTGTAGCTTCGTCCAGGAATTGAAATCGGGTTGACGAGTCCATTTCCTACCATTACATCATACGCCTCCTATTTAGAGAAAAATATTTATTTTTCTTTCTTACTTCTTTCTTTCTTTTTTTAATTAATTTTTTTATTTTTTATTTTTGTTCTGTGATTTTAGAAAAAAACATATTAATACTAAGAACTACTGACATTTAAGAATGTTTTCTTTTAAAATAATATTTTCTTAATTATAATCTGTGATATTAAAACTCGGTCTCGTAGCAAGGACAAACTTTTTTTTTCTTTCTTGTGTGTGTGTGTGTGTGTGTGTGTGTGTGTAAGAGGGGGTGCTCAACCCTCTGCAGGGGATGCAGTCGGTGCATTCTATTCATCATCGACGACGGGGCGACAAAGACGTCGACGGGCAGAGGTGGAAGTTGTCGTCCCCTATCAGACCCCCCATTAGAGTTGCTGACATGTTTTCTTTTTGAGTAATATTTCCACCTCGAGTTCTTCTTTTATCAGTCAATGTCTTATTTGCATTTGTAGCCAATCGGAATGCAGCGTTGACAAGGTGACAAATTTGATTTCCACTCTAATAACTTTCATCCAGTCGCCTGCGGTTAATTCCATCAGTGCAGATCAAAATGGCCGCTAAAAACATTAGACATTCACATCTATCTATCTATCTATCTATCTATCGAATGCTCGCTTCTATCTATCTATCTATCTATCTATCTATCTATCTCATTCTGTTCAGATGTATGTATGTATGTATGTATGTATCTCTCTCTCTCTCTCTATATATATATTATATATATATAATATATATGTATATATATATATCATTCTGTTCATGTATATGTATGAATGTATGTTTCTATCTATCTATCAATCCCATTATGTTCATACGTATATATGTATGTACGTATGTATCTCTTTATCTATCTATCTATCTCATTCTGTCTATGTATGTATGATTCTATTTAACTATCTCCTGTTCATATCTATCCATGTATCTATCCATTCTGTTCATATGTATGTATGTATGTATGTATATATGTATACGTATATATATATACATATATATATGTATATATATATATATATATATATATATATATATATATATATATAATCATTCTGTTGATATGTATGTATGAATGTATGTATCTATCTAACCATCAATCCGATTTTGTTCATACGTATACATGTATGTAC
>CM042159.1:16674370-16676870 GCA_023376005.1 Doryteuthis pealeii | reverse complement strand
TTTGTTTACATTTATTTTAAAAAATGCAAATCTACGGTTAATTTAATACTTACTTTGATAAATAGGGTAAGCGCACAGAAGCGATAACGCTAATCTTTTTGTAATCAAACCTAATGAAATGAAAGAAAGAAAGAAAGAAAGAAAGAAAAAGAGTGAGAGAGAAAGTTAAATCAAGATTATTATACTTTTTACATATTGAACTCAATAGATCTCCTTGTAATCCTAGTCAATAGAGTTCCTCGAATTCCTAGGTATAAAAGAGTGTAGTATCAACAGATCTCCTTGTAATCCTGATACATATTGAACTATTTCGCAATAGCTCTTAAGTAAACATATCAAATGTTATAATAATTAGATTATCTCACTGTGGTATATCCACACGTCCGGCTCGTATTCAATTTATTTATTTCTGGATGAATGGAAATTGAATTTGGTTACAAGGGGTGAGTACAAAGTTTAAGAAGACCCGGTCTAGTTGATGAAAACGTTGGTCGTACGTAACTGGCAGTTGGGTGTTCAATCTCTTAGTAGGGTAGAGCAACAATGATAATTCCCCATCTAAAATATTCAGACAAAAATGTGTACCACTACAAAGAAGGGCTTAATATATCAATTCTTCCAGTAAGTATATATTATTCCTTGGAAAGTGTCGATATGCCGTAAAACAAACAAAAAAAACAACCAACTTAAATTTCTGGTCACTATTTTAGGCGTTTAGTTTTTCTGTTGGTAAATCCAAGTCAGCATTGAGTTTGGGTTCAATTGGTTAATCATTGTAATCCTAATCTGTAGTGTCCCTCGAAATTCTCGTTAGAAAAGAGTGTAGTATCAGTAGATCAACTTGTAATCCTAGTCTATAGAGATCCTCGAATTCCTAGGTATAAAAAAGTTTAGTATCAATAGATCCCCTTGAAATCCTAGACAGAAAGTTCAATTAGCAATTGATTTCAGAACAGTTACCAACTATCTTAAATGCGTTCTGTATACGTTCCTCATTGGCCAATTTTTACCGGAAGTGCCAGCTGCTGATGTTGGGAAAGTTCATAAATAGGAGTGGCAATTTGGCGTACATCTTATACCACAGATGCTCCAACACACGACTTAACCTTTAGCTGACCTTTTAGCAGTTCTCTGATTGGTTGGTTTGGTAATGTAACCAGCCAATAGTGAGAACAGGTTAGTTAAAGATTCTTGGGACGGGCGTGAATGGCGTCTGTACCCAGAATTCCTCCCAGCGCGTGATAGTTATCTTTGGGGAAAATATAGACTTCGAAATTAAATCAAGAGTTGTTCATTTACAAGAACATGAAGATGGACACAAAGACCCGATTAGGTTAAGTTTGGTTTGCTTTCTTTGTCTAATGGCATATCAATCTTCGTGGGTTATTTAATGCCAAATCCATCTTTGTAGAACAGTGTTGGTACTATTTAACCCATAGCTGGGCGAATGAAAGGGATCATAGCTTTCCCATGGGTATTAGTCCGAAAGTGAACATACTAGCTCGACTGAAGTTCGAACACGCTTAGTACCATATCGCAGTCCAGCACGTTAGCCACTATACCACGAGGACACCACATAGATATATAGCAATAGGATAATCTTCACAGATCACTGTCGTCCCTCACAATCCTATAACCCCACCACCAGAACCTTTCCTCTCATGAGCACTCAAATGACTCATCAAACCCGCTGCAGATCCACAAAGTTTGATGAAAATATGACATAGGAAGGACGCTCTTCTCGTTGTATCAGATGATAAAATTTGATGCTTATGCACCACCATATGTCTCTTAAGACCAGAAGCTGACTTACAGACTTTGTTACAGATTGCACAAGACACATTGTTTGTTTCTGGAGTTTGCACGAATTGCCCCTGACGAGATTTCCTATGATTGATATATCCAGCCTTAGAAAGCAGAATTCGACCACATGTCTGACATTTCAAACCCTCCATGTTCTCTTCAATATGACAGGTGTATCCCTTTCGAAGTTGCTGCTTGAGGTTTTCATGCTCAATTCTTTCACTCTCAAAACTGGTACAGCCATCATCCACATGAATTCTCCAGTTAGTTCTCTTCAATACCAGCTTTTCCTAATTGTCAGGATCTATTTCTACTTTTATAAGGTTGCTTTTTAAGCAGATATATAGGTAGATATGATCAAACTTATGGATAGATTGATTTGGTTGTTTTGGCTTCTTTGATTAATGGCATATCAACCTTCATCGGTTATTTAATGCCAAAGTCATACTTGTGGAAGAACAGTAGGGGTACTATAGCTGGGGAGTTAAGGAGGGTTCTATTTTTCTTAAGGGTTTAGTTGGTTGGTTGGTTGGTTGGGATTTACGGCATGTAAACCCTCGTTGGGTTATATTATGCCGAAGACGTTTTGTTTTATTCATTCTTGATGGGTATTCAAAACTTGTTTTAAAACTCAATCTTTTTTCTTGAAATCAATTTTGAAAACAATTTTTTAATACTCATTTTTTCTATTTGACAT
>CM042159.1:16646870-16669370 GCA_023376005.1 Doryteuthis pealeii | reverse complement strand
GTTTTGTCTCTGTTAAGAATCGATTTGCACTCTCTCACCCAATCGAAAATTCATCTACTGTGTTCATATAGCGTTGTAGCTGAAACCAGCAACTGGTTGGCTTGCAGATGCAGCTTCTTAGATAATCGGTTGTGGCTAGACACAGAATTAGTTGGTTGCAGTATGTGAGCTATGGGAAAGTTGTCTTATGTTTGTACATATTTACCAACCATACGAGCAGGATGTGACACAAGGACACTTTTTAAGCGGAGTTTTACTTAGTTTAAATTCAGAGTTTTCCTTCTCCTAGACTGGTTGCCTAACCAAGGTTAAAGATCCCAGTCTGTCCTGCTATTTACCCATAGCTGGAAGGAGTGCAGGTGGATACAAACTTTTCTTAAGGGTATTAGCGCTATGGGAAATGTAGGTAGCCTCGTTTAGGATTTAAACTCTGGCCAACGAGTCCATTTCCTACGACTCTAGCCATTACACTACGCGCATTCGTAAGTTTGTAGGTTTGAAAACCACAGCGCGTTGATATCAATCTTTAGTTGTGATTGAACAAACTTGAACATATTATCGTGCAAGACAGAGTTTAGTAATATATATCCCTCCATATATATATATATATATATATATATATACTTGCAAACGTACCCGAACTTTTTGCATATATGAACAAAACTTAAATTCAATTTTAAATGCTTGTTGCGTTAAAGTGATAAAAATAAATTCGTTTAGTTTATTTTCTTTTTTACCCCTAAAAAAGTAACAATTTAAAGGAGTTAGGTATTAAACTTCCTTATTTATTTATGTCTGTCGGCTGGGACTGTAAAATACGCCGACTGCACCTCTGTTGAGGAGTAAGACTTCCTTCCAATTGGGCTACCTGTAAGCCTTGGTTGGCGACCCGTGAAGCTTATGGACAGAATCCTGGTGGCTGAGCAATCCATGAGATGCTACACTCCACTTTGATCTTTGCTTGGGCTAGACGGTCGGTCAGAAAGGCCGCCATCCCAATCAATTGGCTGGTCCCGTCAAGCCCTAGAACCTATATGATTATACCGACCGTATTGCTCTGGCAAACTACCATCCCTTTTTATCATAGATGCGCTAAAAGAGGGTTGCAGGGGGTTTTAGTGTCTTGTGTATGATTTTGAACTGTCTCTAGTGGTGAGGTTCCCATTCTGGAGTTTTTGGAAGTATGGATTACCCCTGTATTGTCATTACTCCCAGGTCTACTTTGACCCGGAGTGGTAGTACCTGTTAGAGTCCTATCTATGGAATAAACAAATTTTAAAAAGTGAGTTAAAAAACAATAATAATGAATAAAACAAACACTAATACCCAATAATAATGAATAAAACAAACAGGTCTTCGGCATTAATCACTCAAGGGTTAACATGTTGTAAAATCCATGTGTCTTTCTTTGTAAGAAGAAAATTTATTGTAACATATTGATTAATTCGAACGTAAATTGTTCGTTTATTAAAGATATGACGATAAACAAAGCTAAGAATGAGTGTATTATAATATTCGTTTATTCTAAGAATAGTCGCTTTGTGTTGTTTAGATTTTTGAAACAATCTTGATAGAAAATGTATTCGTTTATTTTTTTACCCTATTAAAATGTAACAATAAATGCTAAGAATATTTAAAATTATCCGTATTGCAATTTTTTTTTTTAGGGCGGGGAGGGGGGTGTTTATAATTGTGTTTTATTTATTTATTTATTTATTTATTTTCTAAAACTCTTTTGTATATACGACAAATTTAAATTCAGTTCTTAATTCCTTGCTGGAGAATTTATCAGTTTAATTCAACATCGAAAAGTAACAAAGAAGCTAATAACTAAACATTACCTTAGGTGGAATATTTCGTGTATTTATTTAATAATGTTTATTTCATGAATAGTTTCTTTCAAAACAGATTTTAGTTATCGTTGAATGTTTTCGTTTAATTTGTTATTTAATTCGCTGTAAAAAAAATAATTCAATGTATAAAAACACGTACGAATTAAATATTAAAAAAGATTATTTTATTTTCTTTCTAACCAAATGAACATTTTAAGATTGGACCAGAATTATGCGATAAATAAAATTTGGTTTTTCGTTAAAATTTACTCTGAATAAAAATTATACTTCGTATTCTCGGCTGTCGGAAGCAAAATATTTTTTAACTCGCCGTAAGAAATTATTCAATGGATAAAAACACATACAAATTACATATTTAGAAAGATTATTTTCTTTTCTTTCTAACCAAATAAATATTTTAAAGATTGGACCATAAATAGGCGATAAATTCCGATAGTTCAGCTTAGATTGCGATTTTTTCACTAAAATTAAACTGTTGGTATCGCTATAATCCAAAGCAGACAGCAAACAATATTTTATTATCAACAGCAGTTGGTATACGACCAGTTTCGCAAATTGGTTGATTTTGGTTCAATTAATTAATTATATCCATTAATCAGTAAAAATCAATAACCAAATGTGGTGTTTCTTAGGTAGAAGGATATTAAGGTGTATGCAAAATTTTGAATCTGAGTGACCTTCCTTTTTGGAGTTATACGTCGACACATACATACCAACCTTCCTTTTATATATATATATATATATATATATATATATATATATATTATATATATAAGCAATTGTAGAAATACAGAAATTACAGAAGATACAAAGAGTCTTATACATAGCTGTATAAAGTAAAATCCTAATATTTTTATAGTCTTTTGTGTAGATAGAGTTATTTAGCTTGCTGTTTCAAGAGTAAAGTATAAAAACTGTTTAAAATATGTTGAGTATGTGCTCTCTTATGTTGTGCAACACGAGATTGCTGGGACAAGAAGCCCTCCTGTCACGTAGACAGGGGCCCCTCTGTTAGCTCTTTCAAGGCTAGAAATTCACCAAATCACTCGCTCACAAACTTGTGTTATGTAATCGCCGCCCAGCACCTATATTTGTGGCCTTGTGCCAGACTTAGGAAAAAAACCTTTAGAAAAATGTACTACCGATTACTGGGTGGTCTTTGTAGAATCACCGAAAAAGGAGTTGGAAAGATAAAAATCTTTTTAACGAGAGATTAGAGACAAAAAGTCTATGATTAAGAAAAACCCAGTCTTTTGGGCTACAGAGAGCCTTTTGATCTTAAGGCCATGAACCTTAGTTGACCAGAGAGATTCGAAATAATGGAATATTCGATTGTTTCGAGTAAGAACGAGAAAATACCAGAAGAAGAACCTTCTGGAAGATTATTTAGACACACTATATTAAGGAGTCAGTGAGGGATCAGAGTCAGTTAGAGTTGGAGTGACAGACAGTCGGTGATCGGAGGCAGTCAGAGCCAGTCAGAGAAGTCGGCCGGATCGTACGGGGAGTTTAGTAAGCTGTTGTCGCTAAGGACCATAAGAAAAGATTGTCACCGAGAAGTTTACTAAGGACTAAGAAACTCTAAGTTGAATCCAGTTAGAATACAATTAATTAATTATTAAGCGCAGATAATATTAGGGACTCTCTCTCTCAAAAGTTATAGTGAAGTTTTGAATATAATAAACTTCTGAGAAGTAAACACGGTGTTATTAATTTTCTCTATTTACGACGAAAGAAACCGTTTTATGAATGGACTCGCTACACAAACAAAATAGTAAAGTTACTATCGTAAAGGGGGCGACCACTGGACGCCCGCGGAGGAAGTCCAATTGACCGTGACTAGAAGACGCAAGGTTGTGAAACCTGATACAGAGAAGCACGCGGAGTGAGAAAGGTGATACCCTTGACCAAGTGTGTGGAAGGATTTTGGGACTAAAAGGCTGACTGCTAGATTCGTGCTTGTAAACAAACGACCGTACGGAGATACGAATTTGATACCGGGAAAGAAACAACAAACCCACTACGCAACTTATATGCCTATTTAGTGCCGTGAAAGAAAAGGCACTACGTTACATATTACGAATTGGTACCGTAACGTTACACTTGTTCACCCTTTTATTCACCTAATTATTCACTCACTCACTCGCTCGCTCGGTCCTTTATTTTTCCCATCAGTCACTGACTCGCTCCTTCATTCGACCAATCACTCAATCACTCACTCACTCCTTCATTCACCCAATCACTCGCTTACTCACTCACTCATTCCTCACTCACTCACTCACTCACTCACTCACTCCTTCATTCAACCAGCCACTCACTTACTTACTCACTCATTCCTTTATTCACCCAATCACTCACTCGCTCCTTCATTCAACCAATCACTCACTCACCCCTTCATTCAACCGATCACTCACTCCTTCATTCACCCAATCACTCACTCACTCTCTCACTCCTTCGGTCACTTAATCACTCACCCACTCGTTTGTTCGGTCCTTTATTCCCTTATCCCTCACTCGCTGATGTAGGGTAAGTTAAACTTGCCTTACATTACCCGGCCTCGGCTGGGGATCCAGTGAGCTTCGGCCACTGGACCGACAAAGTACAATTAATAGCGTCGATCCCAGGGGGCTTTCCCCAGGCAATACCTGCCCCCTTGGGGCAGGGCTGGATTTATTGCCCAGTGCCTGAGGCGCCCCCTTTGAGGGGAAATGCCGACGGGATCGACGCAATTTTTGTTCTTTCCCACCTATGAGCTTCGGCTTGTGGATGGGCCCACGTTAAAACGAGGCCTTATCCCTGGCCCATACAAGTGGGGTATGAGGCAAATACACCCTTATCTCTCACTCGCTCGCTCTTTCATTCAACTAATCACTCACTCATTTGCTCCTTTGTTCACTACCCCTCTCCCTCCCTCACTGGCTCGTTTGGTTCATTCACTAACTTACTCACTCCTTTATTCATTCCTTTATTCGTTCCTTTATTCATCCAATCTTGTTATGAAATTGATCAATATAAATAGAGTCACTTTTCTTCAGAAAATCTCATTTCTTAAGTATTGATTAAGAACAGCTCAAAGCTAATCTTAATCCTTAATCCTTAATCTTCTATTCAGTTGATTATTAGCTAAAGATCCCCGACAAACAATTCATTATCCATAATTTGATATTTGTTTTAATCGTTCTTTGAACAATTTCCGGTGATATTGTATCGGTCAATAACCCAGGTGTTTAAAAATAGAAAAAATACTTGCGTTTATCCTAATTTTTTAAAAATACCTTTTCGCAATTTTGTCGACAAAATATACAGGGTTTGAATACCAGCCCTTCCTATTCAGTAGTCGAAGTAGACAGACCTTTGATATGCCAGCCTCTGAACCAAATATATCAGTCACGGATTTCACGACGATAACCAAACTTATCCTCAAAGAAATTCATTTCAACCGGTTTAGCTCACTCGGTATAGCGTCCGCCCAGGAACCATAAATTTCCGGGTTCAATACCGGCCCTCGCTAACTCAGCGTATGAGTAGCACAGGGATCTGTGCGGTAAAGTGGTGAGCTGATTGTAGCAGTGGCGCTCCACCCCAGACGCCAAAACAATCTCCTTGGTCTAGCGCTAGTGAAAAGGAGATAGACTCCCTTGCTGTCTGGCTGATACCGACTTTAGGCCACCTCGACGATTTTTATACCCGGAAAACTCATCTGCTAAAATATAAATGTTACGTTTTGTTGCGAACACGTTACGCATAATTTGCAAGATTTACGTTCCACTAGTAATCATATTTTCTGGCTTATTAACTTGGTGTTATTTAAGTGTTTATTTTTTATTTTTTTATTTT
The DNA here is from genome assembly GCA_023376005.1 of Doryteuthis pealeii. Taxonomy (NCBI): domain Eukaryota; kingdom Metazoa; phylum Mollusca; class Cephalopoda; order Myopsida; family Loliginidae; genus Doryteuthis; species Doryteuthis pealeii. Next base: position 16,663,680 of record CM042159.1, on the reverse strand, counting down.
TTGGGGGGTGCGGGTGTCTCGGGATAGTGTAATGGTTGTCTGTCAAACGTAGTTTGTTTTTGCCATGAAGGCATTGCCCCAATGAGCAAATGAATTATTCTCACAATCACGTATTCACTCACTTGCAAAACCAAGCACCAACTCCCTCCTTCCTTCATTCACCCACCTTTTAGGAACACCTATCAAAAAATACATATCGTTGCTTCCCTTGATGAATAAAGCAGAGTTTACCTCCCGTTACAGTGCATTGTGGGCCAGAGACTGGAAGAAAAGATTTGGCCATGACACATGGACACACTAATTTGGTCACCTACAAAGTTTAGTTTTTTTAGGTTGATGTATTGCTTTTCTCTGCGTTAAATAAATTCCCTGTTCATTAGCGACTTAAGATTCCTCAGTTTAATCTAGTTGTATATTGATAGGTACCGTTGTTTTTTCAGATGGTAGTATATATCTATTAATAATGGAGATTCGCTTCCGGTTTTTGTCTGTAACAAAAGTTACGTCACTGCTACGTCACATTACTCCAAATCATCATAACATAGAATAACATTTATTCTACGATTTTTGGCATGTTCAAATTTTGAGTGTATTTATTCAATAAATACACTCAAAATTTGAACATGCAACATTAGACAGTCCTCATTGTTTTTTAAAACAAGTTTTAATAAATACATAACTGGTATTATATATCTATATATAGTTTGTTTTATTTTAATACATATTTAAAGTTTACATTTCAAATTGTTTTATTTTTAATCGTTTAATGAATTTGATGATTTTTTACTTAGGGTACAAACTCGCTGACATTGAATTTTTTTACTCCCACCCCTCAGGCAATATGTTTCAAAAATTTATTTTTACATCGCCCGGAGGGTGTTTTTTATTTTGTACTAGTAAACATAATCTTTTTAATCGAAGAGTTCTTAGTGTGAAGTACCATTGCCATTACTTCCAAGTTTGCTTTGACCTGGGGTGGCAGTTTTTGTAAGGGTCCCATCTGTGTGTCAAATAAATCCGAAAATTATTTGTATTTGATACGACTATGTGCAAAATTTTAAAAAAAAAACCTTTAAGAAACAACTACATGAAAAGGGTATATATGAATGTATGATGAATGTGATTCCCTAACCTCTAGGAATGAAATAACCCTAGATAGGTTGATATCATCGGGCAGAACGTTTATTTTGAAAACCTTTTTTTTTTTTTTTCTAATGTCATATTTTATGAATAATGATAAAAGCTTTCGGATAGCAACAAATATCTGATAGCTAGGGATGGATGTCGAAGAAAGTCAAAGAAATTTTTGCTTTTCATCTTTGATGATGATGTTTATTATGATGATTTTCTGGTTACAAAGCTCCAATCTTTATATTATTTGGTAATAAATAATTCCTAATAATATCCGTTTTTATTGTATAATCTTTCCCTAGTATATATATATATATATATATATATATATATATGCCAGCCCCTCCGCACGAGTAGAATGCGGCACAAGGTCAATTTTTCTTTGTCCTAGACGGGTTGCCTAACCAAGGTTAAGAGCCCATACTGCTCTACAATTTACCCATAGATGGAGGGAGGGATAGTTGGATGCGTACTTTTTTAAAGGGTATTAGCGCTCGTTCAGGATTTGAACTCGCGACGCAGACTTCATTTCCTACGACGACAACCATTACACAACGAGCGCCTTTTTAGAAAGAAATGATATCAAGAGAGAGAGAGAGAGAGAAAGAAAGAGAGTAAAAGAATTCCGCGCTGTCGACCCACCTTGCTATTGATGATGATGATGATGATGATGAGTTCGGGCTTGCTTAGTACTTGTCGTAGTATCTTAAGTTTAATTAGGAGCAATTGACGGCCAGAATTCGAACGTTTGAATGTCCAGCCGAGACAAGTAATAGCCTCGGCAATACTTTGGCCACGGCAGAGACATGAAGAGACGGAAGATACAAGAGAGAGAGGGGGGTGAGAGATGACCGACTCTGACTGGCCTTAAATGACGCAGTTCCAGCAAGTACGCAAATATTTGCAATTGACTTTCGCCAATTCGGCCGATGGACCTCTTTAGAAATACGACTGCCCGATCAAATTAACGAAACGTTTGGGATTTGTTGGCTTTTCGTCTACCTCTAAGCTTTTAAAAGTATCGAAGTCTCTTTATGCAAATTTTCTTTGATGTCAGCGTAGGGCTGGCGGACATTGTTAAACGAAAGACAAGATCAAGACGCGACAGCCAGTGGCGACCATTTCACAAACCTATAAATTCACTAATAATAAACACGATCATGTAGATGTTTGTTTGTTTGTTTGCTTTTCACAGAGATTAAGTGATCATTGAACCTATTTTGTACGAGCCGTCCATGATGATGTTGATGTGTATATTCAGAATGAAGCGCGTGGTGTAATGGTTAAAGTCATGGGAAATGGACTTGTCACCCCGAGTTCAATTCCTGGACGTGGTAATTGCATTTCACTTAGTGCTAATACCCTTGGGAAAGGTATGAATCCTACTCTCCCTCCAGCTATGGTAAATAGCAGGAAAGACTGGGTTCTTTAACCATGCCTAGGTAACCAGTCTAGGAGAAGGAAAACTCTGAATTCAAACCTGTTGAACTCCCCTTAAGAAATTGACCTTGTGTCGTATCCTGCTCGTACAGAGGGGTTGGTAAATATATATATTCAGAATGGGTTGGTGGACATTGTTAAGCGAAAGACAAGTTGAAGATTCCACAGCCAGTTGCAACCATTTCCATAACCTATAAATTCACTAATAAACAAAATCTTTAATTCATGTAGTTTTTTGTATGTTTATTGCTTGTTTATTTTAATAGACATAAAGCGACCATTGAATCTATTTGGTTCCCGTTGTACGAGCCCGACAGCCAGTGGCAAAAATATTCCAACAGTAATATATCATGTCAATATGCGCATAGTCAAGGTATGGACTGTTAAACATATTTACCAACCCCTTCGCACGAGTAGGATGTGACACAAGGTCAATTTTCTAAGCGGGTTTGATAGGAATTGATTTATAGTTTTTCTACTCTTAGACAGATTGTAATACCAAAGTTAAAAACGCCCAGTCAGCCCTACTATTCAACTATAGCTGGAGAGATAATTAGATTCATACATTTCCCAAGGGTATTGGAGCTATATTTTTTATTGGATCTTTCCGTCCATTAAGGACGATGGCGTAGTCCAAAATAAAAAATAAAAATGTTATCATGCGCAAGTGACTCTGCAGGCCAATTCTTCAGTGACAGTTTTGGCGCACTGAATGCACACAAAATGTGATGCTTTCTGGGGCTACTGGCTTTTCTCTCTCTTTCTTGCTCTCTTTTCTGTCGAGGCTACTCTCCTCTCCTCTATTGGAGCTATAAATTCACTAATAAATAAGATCTCTACCCATGAAGTTTTTGTGTGTTTGTTTGTTTATCTGTTTATTTTAGTCGCGATTAAGCGACTATTGAACCCATTTGGTTTCCGTTGTAAGAATCGTCCATGATGATATTGATGTTTCTATTTAGTAAAGTATGGAGAGTTCTAATTATCATTTCATAGTTATCTCCTTTATTTGGAGAATTTCAAGGGCACCTCATGTGGTGTAATGGTTAGCAAGCTAGATTTGCAGACCATTGTTAGTGAGTTCGATTCTCATTCGGCGCCTCATACTTCTGTCCTTGTGTTACTGTTGGGATTTCTTTGATATATAAGGCGTGTGCTAGATATTCACTTTTATTTATAGACTCGCCAAGAACCGTGTGATCAACTCTTGGCCAATCACTGGCAGTACTCTGCTGCTGATATAATATTTATACAGGCTGTTCTGGTCATAACTACTAAGGATATCTGCTTTGAACCCTCACTGGAAGACGGACATAGGATTGTATCACTGGACCTTTACCAATACGCTGGATAAGACTTATTCGCAGGATAGGACTTATACACACACCAAAGGATTCCATAACTCAGGACTTACTTACTTAAGCCCTTTTCAACTGGCAAGGATGGCATTTAAACACTTAACAGTTACATATAAGCTAAGATTAGTAAATAATTATATGGATAATTTCGATGGTTAAAAAATTACGTTGAGTGCGTGTGCAGACCCCACAAGATTATAATTTAATCGAAATCAATACAGAAAATTGATCCATCCTCTATGGACATTTGAAGTGCATTGCCTTTTTTTAAATCTTGCTAAAATGCGCTCCTTTTTTTTTTTTTCAAATTAGTTGACAAGTTCATATACCTAGGTAAAGTAAAGTCGTCGGGGCGGCCTAAAGTCGGTATCAGCCAGTTAGCGAGGGAGTCTATCCCCTTTTCAATAGCACTATACCAAGGAGATTGTTTTGGGCGTCTGAGGTAGAGCGCCACACCTACCATCAGCTCCTTACTTTACCGCACAGATCCATGTGCTACTCATACGCTGAGTTGGCGAACTAGGAACCTTGTGGTTTCTAGCCGAACGCTCTACCGACTGAGCTAACCCGTCCTCTATTTTTGTGGCCATTTTTAGGCTGCAGGTGAGAGCATTTTACAGTGGAGATCCCTTGTGTTCCTTAGTGCTAGGCATAATCCTTGTGTTCCTTAGTGTTAGGCATAATCCTTGCGTTCCTTAGTGTCAAGCAGGATCCTTGTGTGGTTGATCAGTTCGTCCGTGTGAAATACGAACAACTGAATGCCTTTCAATATCGGCAGTTAATGAGTTGACCAACCACGTATTCGAGTGTGTTTATTAGCTGATTGAATCCACGGGGCCACTAAGAGTTTATAAATTTAAGTGGTGGGTTCCAGCACACCTTATAAAACAAACATATTTCCGTCTAGCTTTTTTTTCACACGTTTCCTTACAGTCATAGTGCAGCCATACAGTTGTACTGGCACAGTTACAGTTTGTAATAATTCCCATTTTATTTATCAGAGGTCAGATTTTTCATTTAGTCAATAACTTGCCAATACCAGTAAAGGCTTTATCTAAGCGTATGTTGACATCGCTTTCAGTAGATAAGATATTGCTACCGAGGTACATTAAATTGTCTACTAATTTCAGAATTTTATCGTTTCATAAGATGCTGCCATCTCGATTAAACACATATTTATCTGAGTTCACGTAGAGACCAATGCCTCTGGCTGCCTGCTCCAGCATGTGCAGTAAAGTTTATGCTTGAGCAGGGGTAGGTATTTACCCAACCCATTCGCAGGGGGGGGGGTATGATGTGACACTAGGCCGGAATATTCTTTTTTAAAAACCTGACATGCCAAACAGATGCGATTCGCGTGAGGTAAGTCATCTCGTTCCCACACAAGCTAGATTAGCAGGGAGTTGTTAGTGAGTTCGATTCTCACTGAGTGTCCAATTTCTGAACTTGTGCCTCAACTAAGCTAAGTTCAGTAAATAACGAAAACGAAGATGAAGAAAAGTTGTGTTTTTTATACAGTATTCTATTTACCGGCTCCAAGGAGCCAGTTTAGCTCAGCCGGTAGAGCGTTTGGCTTGGAATCACAAGGTTCCTGGTTCGATACCGGCCCTCGACAACTCAGCGTATGAGTAGCACAGGGATCTGTGCTGTAAAGTGAGGAGCTGATGGTAGGTTTGGCGCTCCACCTCAGATGCTAAAATAATCTCCTTGGTCTAGCGCTAGTGAAAAGGGATGTCTGCTGTTGGCTGATACCGACATTAGGCCGCCCCGACGACTTTACATTATTCTATTTACCAATTCACAATGATCTTTTATGATTTTAAGCACTTGCCCTTTTGACGACGTCACGCGCCAACATGTCTCAACACACCTCCTTTTGGTTTATGTAACGAAGAAAAAAACAACGGGACAAATCACATTTTAAAAAAAGATCAAGAAAAGAAAAGTCTTTTTTTTCTACAACTAATCAACAAAGTTTGAAGTCGTTTTTGTGTGTCTTTTGTATTTTTTGTGGTGTTTTTGTTCTTTTTTTTTTTTTTTTTTGCATTGTGTTCGTTGAAACAATACGACAGGTAAAGAAGAAAGGTTTACGGCACTGCAAACAAAAAAAAAAGATATTTTTTGTGTGTGTTAAGTTTCTTTTCTTTTCTTAAAACTTCCCTGTCCGGGCAGAAAACTTCCCTGTCCGGACAAAGAACCAAAACAGAAGAAAAAAATGTCTCCAAAGATATAAATACCAAATGTCAGCCCCCCCCCCCGCTCCAAAAATAAAATAAAATAAAAACAACAACAAAAAGAAACAGAAACAAAAATCGACAAAACGAAAAATGCTCTTTGAGAGAAAAGAAGGAAAAAAAATTACATTGTTTTGAAAGTTGGAGTAATCGGTTTTGGCGGGAAGGTAGATGATTTAATAGCGCTTAGTTAATTATGATTATTTAATGGTGATGAGAAAGCGATTAGGGGATGTAATTAGAAATGAGTGCCCGGATGAGGATAAACAGGGCACTGCCTTGAAAAAGAATAGATTCAAAGAAAGACGATTTGATAGAATAAGAAAACAAGCGAGAGAAATAGAAGAAAGGGGTGCCACGTCATGGAGTTCGATCCTCATTGGATGTCTCTCAATTATGGCCGTTTTTTTTTCTTTTTTTATTATACGCACATGAATACTTTGAGAATAAACTAGATAGGAACTACTAGGATACTGCGTGTTGTCTTAAACAAATCTTGGAGGCAGCACATCACAAAAACCAGCTGTACGGCCACTTGCCTCCTATCACACAAACTATCCAAGTATGATGAAGAAGATATGCTGGACATTGATGGAGTAGCAAGGACGAACTCATAAGTGGCGTTCTCGTATGGACACCTACACTTGGACATACCAGTGTAGGCTGAGCAGCAAAACCCAACAGCTCAGTGTGGATTCTGGATGTCGTGCAAAGGATCTGCCAGGGGCGATGACGGATTGGTTGGTGAGAAAGAGAGAGAGAGAGAGAGAGAGAGAGAGAGAGAAGGAGAAATAGAGTGAGTGAGTCTGTGCAACCTGATGATATATATATATATATATATATATATATATATATATATATATGTGTGTGTGTGTGTGTGTGTGTGTGTGGTGTGTTGTGGATAGAGTTCAAAAAACTATACCCGATAATGATTGGGTATATAACACACGGTAAAGTGAGGAGCTGATGGTAGGTGTGGCGCTCCACCTCAGACGCAAAAACAATCTCCTTGGTCTAGCGCTAGTGAAAAGGGGATAGGCTCCCTCGCTGATTGGCTGATACCGACTTTAGGCCTCCCGACGACTTATAAAACACACAGATCTCTAGACCTGGAACATAACCATCAGCTGCAGTTTAGTGGGTTTCATACTCGGGACGACCCCTTTTGGTGGGATCTTACTCTTCTGCAAGAGATATAGTCAGTGTATTACAAGCCCTGTCCTCAGGGCGGTCCTTCAATCTGTTCTTCCCTGTCTCCAAGTACAATGAAACTTATTTTATTTTTGCATGTTACTGTTTTTTTCTCTAACAACGGAAAAGCACTTTAGCGCATCTTGGCAACCACAGCATGAACAGATTTACAGTTCATAAAATCATTCAGGACAATCCTTAAAGAATGTGCAGTAACAAACGTGCAATAAACATTTCTAAAGAAATGAAACAGTCTTTTGTTATGCGTACTATATTATACGAGGGTGAGTCAAAATAGTAATGCCATTTTGTTTAGGACATGTATAATTACCAACACAGGAACATGTATCATACATCAAAATGAAGATGGTTCTCTGTAGATCACATCCCTACTTCTCCACGTAGTCACTGTTTCTCTCAATAGTAATGTTCCATCATCGAATGATAGCATGTATCTCTGCATCGTAAAATTCTCTTGACTGTTCATTGAGCCACTTCTTCACTACAGATTTGTTTAGGATAGGTATAATTACCAACACAGGAACATGTATCATACATCAATATGAAGCGGTCCTCTGTGGATCACATACCTACTTCTCCACATAGGTGTGTCAAAAATAATTCCATTTTGTTTAGGACAGGTATAATTACCAACACAGGAACATGTATCATACATCAAAATGAAGCTGGTCTTTTGTAGATCACATCCCTCCTTCTCCACATAGTCACTGTTTCTCTCAATAGTAATGTTCCACCTTCGAATGATAGCATGTACCTCTGTATCTTAAAATTCTGTTGACTGTTCATTGAGCCACTTCCTCACTACAGATTTCACTTCCTCGTCACTGGAATAATGTTTGCATCCCAAACCCTCTTTCTTGGGGCCGAAGAGATGATAGTCTGAAGGCGCTAAATCTGGTGATTATGGACGATGCGGTAAAGTTGTCCACCCGAATGAGGCGATTTTCTCCCTTGTCCTGATGCTTGTGTGTGGTCGAACATTGTCATGCAGAAAGAGGAAATTGCCGATTGGCAAGTTGGGTCTTACTCGTCAGATTCTTGCTCTGATCATCCTTATGTCTAAAAACCTGAAAAGGAAGAAGAAAAAAACTTTACATGAAATAAAGAAAATGGCGTTACTTTTTTGACTCACCCTCGTATATGAAAAGTTTATAAAATATTGAGTGAAACTTTTTAAGTTTATTCAGTACTTTGGCGATTTTTTTTTTCATTGCCGGCTAAGCTTCTGGTAGGACAACCAGTCTAGGAGAAGGAAAACTCTGAATTCAAACATGTTAAACTACGCTCAAGAAATTGATCCTGTGTCCCATCCTGCTCGTGTGGAGAGATTGCTCAGTTTTTGGCCAACAAGTGAGCATTTAAACCTTAGGCAAGGGTTTTCACACCCATGTTCGTATTTGCTATAAGTCTGCGTCTGTGTACGAGGTGTGTTCGAAAATATCAAAACCGAAGCTGTATTTACCAAGGCAGAATTGAACAATGAATCAAACATTATCTTTTAAAATAGTCTCCTTGGTATTGGCTTGTTTTCTTTATTTAATGACATATCAGCCTTCATGGGTTATTTAACGTCAAAGTAAGCCTTGTAGAAGAACAGTAGTGGTATTAATTAACCCTTAGTTGGGGTGTGTGAGGGTGTTCATACTTTTCCCTAGGGTATTCGTTCAAAGTGAACGTAATTGCACGACTGGAGTTCGAACTCGCTTATTACGATGTCGCAGTCCAGATACGTTAGCCACTACACCTAGGAGATTACCCAGCTCACATTTTGGAAATACCAGATGGGAATGCACTCATATTTACTTCTTGGGTGCCTTTGTTTAATTGCATATCAACCATCGTGGGTTATTTAATGCTAAAACCATCCTTGTAGAAGAACAGTTGTGGTATTATTTAACACATAGTTGGGGTTATGAGGGGGGTTATACCTTTCCCAAGGGTATTAGTCCAAAAGTGAACGTAAGAGTGCGATTGAAGTTAGAACTCGCTTACTACGATGTCGCACTCCAGCACATTAGCCCCTACACCACATTATATATATATATATATATATATATATATATAGGGAGAGAGAGGGAGAGAGAGAGTTTGCTATATTTAGAACTAAATAGTAGTCAATATCATTGATAGAGTACATGTATGAAAGTTAGGATAGCGAAGACGTAAAGTCAACGACGCTTTCTCACCTATGTGATTTTCAAATCAAGGACCTGGTTTGAAAATACCATGGACAAGAAACTGACAGTTGTGATGCTTTGTAAAATGTGAATTAGTTCATAACTGGATTTAAAACCATATATATATATATATATATATATATATATATATATATATATATATATAGTTAAGAATTAATGGCAAAATGAATGAATAGATGAAATAAACAAATGATTGAAATGAATGGAATAAATGAAAAAATCCTTTCCAAAGGATCTCTCTCAAAAGTAACAAAATAAAAAATTTAAAAATTTAAAAATTAAAATTATGTATATATTTATGACCTGTTTAAGGGTCAATAAATAATATCTCAACACGGGGATAAAATGTAGGGAACAGATTGTATTCAGCAATATATATCAACGCACAATGGAAGGGTTTCCTTGTTACAGCGTACACGAAGAACATATATCTGCTACTTCTCACTTGAGTAGCTTTGCTCTGTTAATATATACCCTTTTGGGTAAGTATGTTCGTATCATAGGTGAGTCACCTACAAACATATATATATATATATATATATATATATATATATATATATATATATATATATATATATTGTGTGTGTGTATGTTTGTCTGTCACCCAACCCGCATCCTTGTAATGAAGTAAATATATCACGTAGCACATGAATTCTTTAAGTATTGCATTATTCGACATGACCGAACCGAATCTACTCCAGTTTACAAAGACTGCTGTAAATGAAATTAAAATCCATGTCTCATTGAAAGAAACATTTCATACGACTTTATCGATTTTGTACTATTACGCTGATAAGCAAAAAAAGAATTATATTTAATTGAATGTGATTACCGAAACAATTTTTTGTATTGCATCTGCAATACAAATATTGAACATGACCCGACTTCATTGGCAGGTAGACCCCTCCGGACTAGAATACTGGCGTAGCACAATCTTTTTGATCTCTGATTCATCTTCTGTTGTCCGCAGTTAACCACGGTAAAAACCAACACAAATATTGTACGAAACTGGATGTGCGTGTTGTAATGGTTAAAGTCGGAGGAAATGAACTCGTCAATCCGAGTTCAAATTCTGGACGAGACTGTTTGCATATTTGTTGTGAGGTTTTAAGGGGTCAAATAAGAACAAAACAACGGGTAACGAAAAGTAGAAAAGTGTATTAACAGAAAGTAGACAATACAATAGAGAGATGTGGAAATTACGTCCAACGAACAGAGTTATTGGCACTCGCATTGGCTTGCTCCTAAGCCACAATTATCCCTGTTTATTTATAGTAAGCCGTCGGCACATTCCATTGGTCAATAGGGTGTATCACCTATAACAATATTGTTTCCTCGTACAGAATAAGTGTGAGAACAATTCATGAGGAAGTGATAACAAGGATATTTTATTGTCTGAGAAAACTTAACAGAAGAGAATAGAATCATAACATAAGATACAAGAAACACCTTATAAATAGAAGTATAAGTGAAATGTCTAATAGGAAAGTATTATTTTAGTAGAGAAAGTCTTGATGCTGCTAGTAAAAGAGGAAAGTGTAAAGACTTACCGTATTTGACGGCATATAGGAAGCACCTTTTTTTCCAAGATTTTGGCTCAAAAAATTGCCCTGCGTCTTATACATTGCAGGTGAAGTTTTAGACCTCCCGTAGGCCTAGGCTGATCTTCTCTATGATGCTCACTAACCCCGCTTACGTTCAGTACTTTTACCTACCCTAAACTCCATGCATCCTTATTTTGTTGCTGTTTCTGCTTGTGTAATGCACAGCTAGACTGTTTTCAATAATATATGCTTAAATACACTAAAAACTTTTTTTCCTTAATCTGACCTGCTGAAATGGGGGAGTGTCTTATATGCCCGTGCGTCTTATATGCCGTCAAATACGGTATATGTTAAGCATGTTTTCGTGCGCGATGCAACACGAGGTGGCTGGGGGCATAAATCTCCCTGTCCGTAGACGATAGACTCAACTGGTGGATGATACGTCTGTCAAGGATGGAGGTCTAAAGAGGTTTTGATTTTGCCGCATTCTTTTTTAAATGATGTTTGTTACGCCACCTAGCACCTACCGACAGACACGGGAGGTAATTACTTTTCGTTTTCCTTAGCATCAAATAAGAGAACCGTGGCAAGTAAGGAATGTTATCCCTACTGCAGTAATCTCTTTCCACAATAAAGTGACATAAGACTTCGCGACGAAAAATGGGTGAATTTGCCAACAGACTATTATCAAAAATGCATATAGCATTCAGCTGATAATTTTGTGAAAAAAAACTGAATTACTGTGCTTAGTTTCTTTCGTAAAAAATTTTCTCATGGTTACACACACACACACACACACACACACACACACACATATATATATATATATATATTATATATTGTTGGCTGTCAACTCGAATTCGAGTAAGACCATTTCCTGTTTTTTTTATCATAGCTGGGTGCCAGTAGCATTTGACACTGTATCCTTGTGTTTTCTCAGATGACTCACACGGCCAGCCCTGGAGAGACATACTCTTCTACATAAACTACGTTGGAACTTCTCCGCTTTGAATGCTGCTGAGATGAAAATTACCCTTTCTAATAGCCCGCTTCAATTTTTTTTAAATATTTTTTAATTTTTTCAAAATATTTTTTAATTTTTTTATACTGAAATATATATATATATATATATATATATATATATATATATATATATAATGAGTTACATTGGCTACACGACAACAAAATTAGCAAGGCGGCTTACTCTACACCTATCATATTCTAGCTCTATATACCAACTTCTAAAAAAGCATGACTGTTTTAATACAACATATAGAAATGTTTTAGTAGATCATACAAAAATACTTCATACTGGCAATAATATCAAAAAATTAAAAATCCTTGAAGCTCTGTATATACATTTTAGATAACCCACTATTAATAGAATTAACTTTGAAACTAGAGATAATATTTTAAAATGTTTAAAATAAATAGATAGAACAATTTATATTCCAAAATGCTTAAAGCAGATAGATAGAACAGTTTTTATTTTAGATACGTTTACCTAGGTTAATGAAAATTTTTTAAATAAACTGCGATCGTTGCTTAGCGTCAACTTGGTGATAAAAACGAAACAATTATTTTAGCAGTTACATTAATATTATTTAATATTACTTAAACAGTTTTAATAATGAACGACATACATACTTTAATTGATAATGGTTTGGATATGAACCGAAAGTACTCGGTCAGCCAAAAATGGCTCTTTCGGAGAAATAATGCTTTTCAAGATTGCAACATCAAAAGAATCATTAGAAAGCTTGAAAAAAGAATAAAAGACTTGAAAACAATAAGGATTCTCTTTTATTTTATGAAATTTGCTTGAATATATATATATATATATATATATATATATATATATATAATATATATATATATATATATATATATATATTAGATAAGTATATTTTGGCAGTATTTTTTCTTTTAAACATGTTTTGTTGAACTCAACAGACAATTTTGTCTGGCGAGTTTTTCTTTCAATCCTTTCTAATTGTCCGGCCATCTTTTTAATATCAGGTTGGAAATCCACCAAACGTTCTAACACGAGTACTTTCTGCACTACTTAGTACCATCATCAGATGTGGAACTGGTGAGATGTTTCCATTGTTTCTTTTTAAACAAACAGTAGCAGTAGGAATAAGTAGAATGAGGGGCTCACAAGTTTCTAAGAATGTTCTCGGGAATGCTGGGAGGAAAATTGGCGGGAAATTATAGGCATTTGAGAATATGTTGACTGGTTTCGAATTTGATCTTGTTTAAGATGCTTGGGGGGTGTTAATGTATAGGGCTTCGAGTATTTGAATTTTTTATTTGTTCTTTTCTTTGTGCAAGATATGTGTGTCTTCAGTTATACGTATATATATATATATATATATATATATATATATATATATATATATAAGAAGAAGATTCCAAAAGTATTCAATTCAATGAAGTTTTTTTTTCACGGAATAGATGGACTCGCTACTTCTAACACACTTCTCTACCCGGATTATAGTGGCCTGTCAAACCCTCAAGAAATGTTTCAATTTTTCTAACAATGATCTCTTTTAAAAAGTCTCTAAAAACAATTTCTTCAAGCAAGAAATTTTCTCCTAGCGATGATCTAAGGTCGAAACTAATTGAGAATAATAACATAAAAGAAATATTCCTGTTTGTCTTATCACTTTTTGTTCATATATATATATATATATATATATATATATATATATATATGAACAAAAAGTGATAAGACATATATATATATATATATGTGTGTGTGTGTGAAAATGGAAAAGGAATTGAATCCGACAATATGAGGAAAAATGAGTAAAGAAAAGAAATGTAGATGGATAAAATGAATTTAATCGATATCACATGTGTTTCGGTCAGTTTATGTGTGTGAAAATATTTCGCACACATAGAAGATTCGACCTTCATCAGAGTGAAAACGAATTTTTTCATTCAAAATAAATGTTTACTCTGATGAAGGTCGAATCTTCTATGTGTGCGAAATATTTTCACACACATAAACTGACCGAAACACATGTGTAAGTGATATCGATTAATGTGAAATCGATTAAATTCATTTTATTCATCTACATTTCTTTTCTTTACTCATTTTTCCTCATATATATATATATATATATATATATATATATATATTATGTTTCAGTTAAATAACATTTTTGAAGGTAGAACTAAGGAATTGACTTTCTTATCTTTCGAGTTTCGAACAATAATGGGTAATTTTCACCTTTAGTTGTTAAAATTCTTACCATAAAATTGTGTGTGCGCATTATCTGAAATGAACTTAATTGTTATTAAGGACACATTTTATGATATTTTTGTGTTAAAGCATGCACTTGTATTGTTTTCGAAACAATTCTAAGATCTGTATATTTCGCACGGACACATTCAAAATGGCTACCGTCTTGTTTCAAAGTGAAAGTTAGTTGGCTAAATTTCTAGCATAGAATTATCTGAAATGAACTTAATTGTTATTAAGAACACATTTTATGATATTTTTGTGTTAAAGCATGCTATTGTATTGTTTTCGAAAAAGTTTCTAAGATTTGTTTATTTCGTACGGAGATTTTAAAAATAGCTACCGGCTTAGTTCAAAGTGAAAGTCAAGGGAGGTTACTCTGATTGCCTTATTTGCTAGGAATTTTAACAACTAAAGGTGAAAATTACCCAATAATGATAGCGGCGGAACTGTTTTAGAGAATACGCCTCCTAGAATAAAACGCCAATCAGTCATATTTTTATAATTATGATTCGTAAAAGAAATATCGGGGGAAAATCTATGCCTTCACTAAATCAAGTGAAAGTGCTTTGTGGTTGTGTGTGTGTGTGTGTGTGTGTGTGTGTGTCTGTCTGTCTGTCTGTGTGTGTGTGTGTGTGTGTGTGTGTGTGTGTGTGTGTGTGTGTGTTTGTCTTTCTGTGCACGCTCGTACGAACATGGATAATGAATGTTATTTCTAATAGCTATTAATTAAATGCTACACACTTGAAGATTTAATTCGATGATGACGTAAAGGTGGGCATAAGCTAGTGGGCGTCTTTACGGTACTGAGTACTGGCCTGGGGCCAGTGTTGAAAATTGTTATCCCCCACCCAGTGGTGTTTTGCAGTAAACAGACATACTGGTGACATTTTAGCATTGGCGTCTTCCTGCTTGTCTGGTAGGTGTTTGTTACTGCTGTCTTTAAAGTGTCGACAATTCTTTTTACGTTTTATGCATAAACAAATGACGTCATTTGAACAATGGTGGGATAAGCAATGTCTTAATCTGCAAGGGATTAATTGAGAAATTATTATCTATTTTTAAAGATTTCTCAGTTTTTATGTTCTTTAATATTTAATGATTTTTTTGCGGAAGTGGGGAGGCCTTTTTTCCGGGGTATTAAGATTTATGAAGAACAAGAAAAGAAAGGCGTAAGAAAAAAAAAAAACAAATAAAAGGAAAAAAGAAAAAGGAAAAGGAGAAAGAGAGAAAAGGAATCGCAGAAAGAAAGGATAGTTTGATTTATTTGCATATCAACCATCGTGGGCTATCTAATACTAAAGCCATCCTTGTAGAAGAACAGTAGTGATACTACTTAACCCATTGCTGGGGAATAAATGGGGTCTTAGGGTATTAGCGCTATGTGAACTGTAGCTTCGTCCAATATTCGAACTCGAGTCGACGAGTTCATTTCCTACGACTCTATCCATTACACCACGCGCCTCCAAAGAAAAAAAGAAAGGGAAACTTTTATTTCTTTCCTTTCTTTCTTTTTATTTTTTCTTGAAGACGACAGAGAAAGAAAGAAAGAATGAATGAATGAATAAAAGAAAGAAAGAAAGAAAGAAAGAAAGAAAGAAGAAAATCAACGAAACAAAAAGTACAGAAAGAAATAACGTATTTTATACACAATGCATTTATAACTAAATATCTAACATTTATGTAATGTCATAGAAATTCATCTTAACATTTAGTTGCAAATTTTATCTAAATTGATTGATTGATTTATTGATCGACTGAATTGATTCAAAATCTGCTTCTTAAATGATTAGATAGATCGATAGAAATTTCAGAAGATTGCCGACTTGTAATACAATTTTCTCTTTTACTCCAGAGCAAATAAATCTGTGAACAAACAAAATCTCCGATACTCACCAGGTAGAATATTTTTACTGCCTACTGGTCTCGAAGAAAGGGATGACATGACGCTCCTTTACTGATGTTATTAAGTTTATTTAATAAACACCGTGAAACTGTACAAGGAAAAACAAATAACATTTAATAACGGATAACAGCGAATACTTTTCAAAGAAATAGGAAATCCTCAAAGAAATGTGAAAATCCTCAAAGAAATAGAAAGCTCTTACCGTTTTTGCCTATCCTTCCAGTTACATAAAAACTCTAAGAGTTACCCTTTTCCGGTTAGGGTTCATAGACCGCAGAAACCACTGGTCGGCACCAAATGATATTAAACCCATTGAACTACCCTAAATTGAATACTGTGGTTGTAGTAAATCTTTATAAACAAAAATAATTATATAAAAATAAGACATAATTAGCTGGTCGGTTTAGCGGCAGTTACAAACATCAACATCATCTTATTGTAATGGAGATTCGATGTCTGTCTGTAACCGAAACTAAGTCACTGTTTATGTCACAATGCTCTCAGGAATTGCTTAAGTTTATCAATGAGTATTTAAAT
>CM042159.1:16579370-16641870 GCA_023376005.1 Doryteuthis pealeii | reverse complement strand
CTATTGACGCTATCAGCCGTACAACGAGGGAGTCTATCCCCTTTTCACTAGTACTAGACCAGGGAGATTCTTTTGAGGTCTGGGGCATACCGTCAACTTCCCGTTTTACAGTACAGATCCATGTTGTGCTACTCATGCGCTGAGTTGGTGATGGTCGGTATCGAACTGGAAACCTTGTATTTCCTCGGCAGATGCTCTAACGACTGAGCTAATTCTATATTTAGTATTTAAACGCTTTTTCTTTTCCAGTGAATAACATTTCCATATCTGAACAGAAAAAGAAACAGATTTTGTGTGTGTGTGTGTGTGTGTGTGTGGTGTGTTGTGTGTGTGTGTGTGTGAAAGAGAGAGAGAGAGAAGATGGGAGAGAGAGTGTATATATATATATATATATATAGAGAGAGAGAGAGAGGGGGAGAGAGAGAGTGTGTGTGTGTGTGTGTGTGAGAGAGAGAGAGAGAGATAGAAAGAATGAGAGAATGAGAAAGAGAGAATGAGAAAAAGGGAGAAAGAAAGGGAGAAAGGGAGAAAGAGAAAGAAAGATTGTGTGAGAGTGAGAGAGAGAGAGAGAGCGAGAGAGCACGCGTGCTTAGGTTTATTTACTCAAGTCAATCATATTAATAAAGTGACAACAATCTCAACCAAAAAATAAAAAGGCAAAGAAAAGTGATAATTACGATGAGTTGACTGTGACTGACTTAATCAGAAATCCATCAGATTTTCGATCTCTTCGTTGACACTCAGACTTTTTGTCACCATCTTCAAGGGATATGACAGTCAATTAAAGAGACCAGTTCTTTGCAAAACTGATCTTTTTAAAATAATAAGTTAAGATTTAGTAGTAATAAGATAACATTAAAAATAATAAATTAAGTTTTAGTAGTAATAAGATAACATTAAAAAGTAATAAATTAAGTTTTAGTAGTAATAAAATAACATTAAAAAATAATTGATTAAACTTTAGTAGTAATAAGATAACATTAATAAATAATAAATTAAGCTTTATTAGTAATAAGATGACATTAATAGATAATAAATTAAGCTTTAGTAGTAATAAGATAATATTAAAAAATAATAAATTAAGCTTTAGAAATAATAGATTAAGGGGCAGAATACTCTATTGTACTTATACAACTTCGAAATATAACAGTAGGTCTTATTTTCAGGGGATGTAGAGTGTTTGCCTTGTATGATGTAGTTGTAAAGAATGCTTATTTATTTCGTCTGTCTGCCGCTCTCAACTAGGGCTTATTGCAAGGGGAGGGCTTATATCAAAATCATCCTGAAAAATCACGCTGTCTTATTTGCAGGTAGGTTTTATTTTCGAGGAAACACGGTATCATTGTAAGAATTGCCAGGAGAAAGTTGAACACAATGTTGGGTTGACTTAGGGACCCCCACCTCCTGGTTGTACCCCTACACACCCTGGCAAATTATTCTGATAAGCTGACAGGAGGTTTAATATTTCATTTTCCATTCTTGATTTAAGATGATATAATTCATTGCAATGTTTCGTAGTTATATTTTCATATAATACTCACGAAAATGCAGAATTAAAATATTTTCCTTCGAATTGTCTTATAAGCGCTTTTAAAGATATCGTGAAGTTGAGCTGACATAAACACATTTACAATTCTTACAAGGAATAATATCAATACCTACCTTGGTAAAAGTTTTCATATTTTGTTTATTAAGTTCCTTGTTTTTGCATGTGCTTGTGATGACTTAACTCTTTGTCTACTTTAAACCATTCACAGAGGCTCTGCCACCACTGCACAAGCAAAGTACAAAACTGATGGTGAGGTCATTAAAATTGAGCAGAAAGGTTCAAGTTACAATTATAATAACTAGCAAAATAAAAAAACACCCTCCGGGCGATGTAAAAATAGTTTTTTGAAACACATTGCCTGAGGGGTGGGAGTTAAAAATTCAATGTCAGCAAGTTTGTACCCTGTTATAGGTGAACATACCCTATAGACTATAGTGGAATGCGACGATGGTTACTATAAGTAACAGGAACAATCATGGTTTGGCGGAATCCAATGCGAGTCAGGTCGTAACTCTATTTGTCGGACGCAATTCCCACTTTTCTTTACTGTAATTGTCTACTCTTTTGTTAATACATTTTCTTACATTTTTTACCCGTCGTTTTGTCTTATTTTGACCCCTTGAAACCCCACAACTTACCCTAAGTAAGTAAAATCATCAAATTCATTAAAGGATTTAAAAAATAAAACAATTTGAAATGTAAACTTTAAATATGTATTAAAATAAAACAAACTATATATAGATATATAATACCAGTCATGTATTTATTAAAGCTTGTTTTAAAAAACAATGAGCACTGTCTAATGTTGCATGTTCAAATTTTGAGTGCATTTATTCTATGTTATGACGATTTTGGGTAATGTGACGTAAGCAGTGACGTAGTTTTTGTTACAGACAAAAACCGGAAGCGAATCTCCATAATTAATAGATAATAGGGCTTTATATGAATAGAATGCTTTCTGAAGTGAATAGATAGTGAACTTTGATATATCCCATCATACAGGTAAAAAATACCTAGAAAATTTGGTACAGACGTGGGGGCAATTCGGTAGGCAAAGAGTTATCTATCTCAGAGTCAGGTATTTATATTGTTCTTTATAAGAAATATAAATAAAGTTTCATGGTGAAACTTTAAGATGTTTTGAAAATGATTTATATAATCATATCTATCTATTTATCGATCTATCTATCGATCTATCTATCTATCTGTCTGTTGTCTGTCTACCTATTAACCATTTCAGAGTAAAGTATCTATATAATTCTTTTTAAGAATTTAAAAAAAGAAATTTTACACTGCAAATTTAAAATGTCTTAAAAAGCACCAGTAACTTCATACCTTTCCTACCCTTATATATATACATGCTCTATCAATGATATTAACTATTCTTTACTTATAATTATAGCAAACTATATCATCAATATTATCTGCGTTATTCGGGCTATTGACCTCATCTTCATTGTTATCTGTACAATGTTTCGGCCGATATGCCCTCCGACCTTCTTCGGGTATTTCTTGTCGGACTCGGGAACCTTCTCGAACTCGGGAACCTTCTTTTCGGACTCAGGAACATTCTTTTCGAACTCCAGAACTTTTTTGTCGTAGTCGGGAACCTTCTTATCGTAATCGGGAGCAATCACGGAACTTTGAACCTAACCCTTTATTCAGTCCACGGGTATGTCCTGTTCTCATTCTGCTAACCATAGCTGGGGTAGGAGCTGTGTTAATTAACAATGAAGATGAGGACAATATGCCGAATAATGCAGATAATACTAATTATCAAGCCTTATCTCAAACATTTAGAGAAATATCATCAATAGTTTCTCTTTCTCTCATGCATACATATATATATTTATGTGTGTGTGTGTGTGTGTGTGTGTGTGTGTGTGTGTGTGTGTATAAAAACAAAGTACTCCAAAAAAGATGAAATTATTCTTGATGGTGAAGTCGACGTTAAAACGTTTCAGTTTTTATTAAACCTTCATCAGGACATTATGATGAAAAAGAAAATGTTGTCTGAACAGTGATGGAGGTATTTTTTTTCTTTTTTAACATCAATATCTAATATGTAAGAAGTGTTTAAAAAATGTTAAGGTCGGCAAAACTTGGGGTAGTGGGTTACACAAGTTGCTGTAGAAATGCATATCCATGGTATAGCAAATAGATTTCTTCTTCTTTCGAGTATTATCTCTCTTTTAGGGTGGATAAGTGGATCGAAATTGCAATATCAGGAATTTGTAAATGGTCATTTTCAAATGTACATATGGGCTTAGCGTGGACAGCCCAGGGCTTCATAATCCGAGGTAGTGAGTGTACTCACATTAAAACAATTGAACAAATGGATAAATGAATATACAAACATAACAGAGTATATATATGGAAGTAAGGTGGGGAAATTAATCCGACAATATGTGGAGAAAATTTAGAAACAAACACGGGATGTTATTTATAGTCGATGTTCGAACATTTCGGTTTACAATGGAAACCTTCTTCGGGACTGTGAAATTAAGAAGAAACAAAGATTTATGTGGATAAAGGATGATGGATGTCTTATATGCGTTGAATCACGTCATCAATATTCAACTATAAACGCCAATCAACGAACGGTAACGAATCTTTTTTCTACATATTTTTCAAATGGATGTTTTGTATGCGCTGAATTTGAATTTTTTTCCAAATTAAACGCATACAAAACATGCATCATCTTTGTTTCTTCTCAATTTCACAGTCCTGAAGAAGGTTTCCATTGTAAACCGAAATGTTCGAACATCGGCTATAAATTTCCATCCATCATAACATCCCGTGTTTGTTTCTAAATTTTCTCCATATAGTATAAGTATGTATAACAGTTACAAAAAGTGTTTGGTATTTCAAATTATATTATTAAGTAAATCAGTTTAAGATAATATAAAACATTGCCATTAATATTATCATCATCATCATCATGTCACGCTAGTAGCACGGATACCTATGACAATCCCAACAACCGTCCCTATCATTTATTGTCCTCTCTGCGCAACATACAGTATCCGCGAAGAGCTGGTCAATGTAGCTTTTTGCTTCGTGGTCTATACTAAAGTGCCCATGTGCTGGTTTCAACTGGAGTACGTCACTTATGAGTTCGTCCTTGCTTCTCCATCAGTGTCTAGCATGTCTTGTTTGTTTTACTCAGGTGCGTTGTGTGATATGGGGCAGGTGGCCGTACAGTTACTTTTTTGTGAGGTGTTGTTTCCATGATTTATGCTAAATTTCTTCCAAAATATTGTCTTTCATGGATATATTTGACACTCACCAAAAGGTAGAGTCTTCCTTCAAGGGATCTGACAAACTTTTATATACCCTATCTATGGACATTAATAGGTATGTCCCAATCCTCATAAATACGGAAGTATTATACTGACTGAGTAGTCTGGTTCCTCTAGCAGTGGCTTACCTTTCTTCACGTCGCTGGCAAGTATTGCCTTTAGTTAATGTTATAACGATTCTGTTTCATTTCCAACCTCTGTTTGGTTATTTCTTATTTAGTAACCTCTGTTAGGTTACAACACAAGTTTAAAATGATTATGAACGTTATTAATACTTCGGCTCTTAAAATACTGTTATTACAACTAAAAATTGATAGCGGACATGTTTAAAATGACTGTGAACTTTATTCATATATTGGTTCTTAAAACATTGATATTACAACTCCGCATGAAGTGTTTACGTGTTTAGAAATAATTGTCGACTTTATTGATACACTAGCAGCGGCTACCCGGCGTCGCCTGGGTAGAGGTTTTTAAGTTAGTCCCGCCGATCCATTATTACTGAATCGTAAATTGAATCCTCGTGGGATGCCCCATTTAAATCCCTATGTAAAAAAAATAGACCTTGCATTGATCCAGCTACTCTGAAAAGAAATGTTAATGTCTACTATCTAAAATATTAAATGAAAAAACCCTCCATGCTGTTATCATTTAAATTTTATTTATTAATTATCTTCACGAATATAAATTAAATCTCTATTATTTTTGCTCAAAACCAAGCCCTGGTGATATTTAATGACTATATATATTTACTTTGTTGTTAATTGTTTTATTTTCGAAGTTTCCTCCGGGCATACAGATACACACAACTGCCCTTTATATATGTATAGATAGATTAGTTCTTAAAATATTGGTATAATAATTAAGTATGAAGTGTCTACTTGTTTAAAATGATTGTGAACTTTATTAATACATTGGCTCTTAAAATTGTTATTGCAAGTAAGCATGAAGAATTTGTCTTTAAAATGATAGTGAACTTCATTAAAATATTAGTTCTTAAAAAGTTGCAACTGAGTATAAAGCGTTTAACATGATTGTGGATTTTATTGATGTATTAGTTCTTAAAACATTTGTATTACAATTAAGTATGAACTATTTACCAGTTTGAAATGATTGCGAACTTCATTAATATATTTCCTCTTAAAACATTGGGACAATATGACCTTTAGGCACCTCTTTTACGAAATCGATTCATCAGGATATGTTTCCATTTACACCGTCAAAATCCGGTTGTTTGTTAACAGATGATTTTTAGAGTTTATTTTTTAATTATAAAACTAACCACTAACCCTAACCCTAACCCTAACCTAACAAACAACCGGATTTTGACGGTGTAAATAGAAAAAATGTCCTGATGAATCGATTCCGCAAAAGGGGTGCCTAAAGGTCATATGGTCCAAACATTGATATGACACCTAAGAAGGAAGTGTTTACGTGTTTAAAATGATTTATATCTATTCATTGGTTCTTAAAACATTGATTTTGCAACTAAGTAGGACCGGGTTAGCGCAGTCAGTAGAGCGTTCGGCTAGAAACCACAAGGTTCCTAGTTCGATAACGGCCCTCGTCAATTCAGTGTATGAGTAGCGCAGGGATATGTGCGGTAAAGTAAGGAGCTGATGATAGATATGGCACACCACCCCAGACGCAAAAAACAATCTCCTTGGTCTATCGCTGGTGAAAAGGGGATAGACTCCCTCGCTGTATGGCTCATACCGACATTAGCCCCACCCCCGATGACTTTACTTTTTTTACCTGTTTATAATGATTGTGAAGATACGTTTTTGTACCGTATACTCAATTGAGACCATAAATGTGATTTCCGCTTGAAATAACCCAACAAGATTTGACATGCCGTAAAACCAACCATGCAACCAATGTGTCAAACGTGACTTGACCGTAGTTCTGTTTCATTTTCATATCAACTGTATCCGCTGTATATAATGGGATTTAGCTTTATCCTTAGGATAATGTTCAATGACCCCGAAGTCAGAATTACATCTTGGTAGAGTTAGTGAATTTAGCCAGTGACATCATCGTTATTTATTCATCTCTTGACCTTAATCACCGGCTGCGCATGCGTCTAAAGCATCTCGAACATAACACATGAAAAGTTAATGCCTCTAGTCTGACGATTACAAAAGGTCAAAGTATGGATGACCCGTTTAGCAAGAAACAATGTTTTCCTCTCGGCCCTAAGAAATTTCTAAAAATATACGTTCGACTATTAGTGCCAATGCAATACACATAATAACAACGATAAACTGTCTTCAGGCAGAAAAAGGGGGAAAGATAGTTCAATAGCATTGCTAATAGGAGGCGCTCGACGTCAGAAATTTTTGGTTGGTTGATTGTTTTGTTTCATGGCATATCAACCCTTTTCAATTCATTTAATGCCGAATCAAGTCATTTTGATAAACAACGGACCTAGGCCGCCCTGTCGGCTGGGGCGTTAGAATGCACCGACTGCACCTCTGCAGAGGGGTAAGACTCCCCCAATTGGGCCACCTGTTGGCCGTGGGTGGCGACCCGTGATGCTTAAGGATAGAGCCCAGTTCATGATTTGCAATACTTCACTTTGGCCCTATCTTGGACTAGACGGGCGGTTGGAGAGGCCCCCTCCGATCAATCGGCTGGCCACGTCAAGCCCTAGCACCTATATGATTGCCCCAACCCTATTGCACTTATGGCAACCCCCAATCCTTCTTATCATACGGGTGCTAGAAGGCGGTGGCTGAGGGTCTACATGTCCTGGGTATGACGTTAAACTCTATCTGATGGTGAGTTTCCAGTTCTGGAGGTTTGGGGATTGTGGAGCACCCCTTCATCACCATTGCTCCCTGGTCCACTCTGACCCGGAGTGGTAGTACCTGTTAAGGTCCCATTTATGGGTTGAATAGAAAAACGTGAGTTTATAAACAAAATTGTATTATGCATTAGGAATGTATTTATTTCACAACTTTGTCGGCATTAAATGACCCACCGAGGTTGATATGCCGTAAAACAAACAAACCAAACCAAACCGGACCTAGGTTATTTAAAGTACCTACGATTGCTTAAGTGGTCACCCAATAAAGTATTTAAAAGGCTCATTGCCGCTTAACTTTGATGGTCTAGGAACTTATGAACTTTAATGAGATAGCATACGAGTCAAATCGACGAGGAAGTTTATTTTAAGGGTACTAGCAAATATATGCACCCTCTGGGTGCAAGTTTTTAAGTTTTAATATAATAAAATATCATGTTAAATTAGAAAGGCTAATGAAACTGAATAAGAATTCAGATAAAAATATTTGGAACAGAGGGGGTATAATCGGAAAATAGAACAACTTTGAAACTAACTGTTCCACCATTTTCCCTTACTCCCATCTTTCAGTGGTAAATTTCCCTAATTTAACTATTTAGTTAAAATAGGAAGAAAAGAATAAAATTACAGTTATTTCTTTATGTTAATAGATTTCTGTTAAGATTTATCCCCGAGATTTTTGCTCATATTTATTAAGATAAAATCAAACAATTAGAAATCAATAATACTAAGCATATATTTATTAAAATCAAAATTTTTTTAAGATCAATATGCAAATTAACCTTCCATTCACACTGTAAACCGCTATTTCGTTGATAATTGCATGTTATTAGTATGTAGATATTGTTAACAGTCTTAATGATGTAAACAATTTTACTAATAATTGAGGTTTAAATAAAAAATAAAATCATGGAAAATGTGATGTAAATAACAAAGGGAATTGTGACTTGTATAGTAATATAGTTTCGGTTACCGACAGACAAACCCACAATCTCCATTATAATAAGATGTTGTCTGTTTGAAGTAACTTATTTGGTTTAGTTGGTTGGTTGGTTGGTTGTTTTATGGCGTATCAACCCTTTTCGGGTCATTTAATGCCGAATCAAGTCATTTTAATAAACAAAAGACCCGGGTTGCTTAAAGTACCTGCTATTGCTTAAGTGGTCACCCAAGGAAATACTAAACAGGGTCATCGCTGCTTAACTTCTGTGATCTTGCAGCAACCGGTGTTTTCATCGCGACTCGACAGTAATCACGGCGATCCAATTTCAAATCTTGAACTAGGCTGCTTACATTTTTACGTGGTGCTAACACCCTTGGAAAAGGTATGAATCCAACTAACCTCCCTTCAGCTATGGGTGCATAGTAGGGAAGACTGGGCTTTTTAACCTTGATATGGCAACAGGTTTTTAGAGAAGAAAACAACTTTGAACCCAAATCTGTTACACGAATGTGGCTAGAGAACAAACTTCGGATACCAATACCCGAGAAACTCCACACCTGAATGCACGTACAGAGCCGGCTCATAAATGTGATCATTGTTGGGTGTCCCATCGTGGTGCAGTGGTTAGCGAGCTAGTCTTGCAGATCCATTACTACGGAATAGAAAGTTCGATTCTCAATGGATGCATACTTGCGACTATGTGTCACATCCTACCCGTGGGTAAATATCTACACACTGTCATTGTGTGCTGAGAAGAGAATTAGGGTAAAAGTCTAACTGCGCGCGCGAACCCAGACCCCGCTAAAATAATGTTCATTTTCAAACTGATCTGGAAATTGCATTATTCTCTAGAGTATGTTAAGTATATTGCTCCAATAAGAATCGATCTATTAAGTGCCGTTTTTGTAAGATTATATTTATATTCCAATATTAAGTCGATGGAGTAGCCTACTGTCAGCGTCAGCCGGACAGCGAGGGAGTCTATCCTATTTTTACAAGCGCTAGACCAAGGATATAGGTTTTGTGTCCGATAAGGAGTGTCATACCTACCACCAACTTTCCACTTTACTGCACAGATCCAAGCAGTAATACTCATGGGCTGAGTCAGAACCCAGCAGTCACTAGCGCTAGACCAACGAGATTGTTTTTGCGTCTGAGGTGAAGTGCTGCGCCTACAACTAGCTCTCCACTTACCGCACAGATCCAAGCAGTGATACTCATGCACTGAGTTGGCGAGGGCCTGTATCGAATCCTGGAGTCTATCCTCTTTTCACTAGCGCTAGACCAGGGGGATTATTTTTGCGTCTGAGGTGAAATGCCACTCCTACAACCATCTCTCTACTTTATCTCACAGATGCAAGTAGTGATATTCAGGCGCTGAGTTGGCGAGGGTCGGTATCGAACCTGGAACCTTGTGGTTCCTAAGTGGGGCTCCAGTGGATATATTTTTTTAAATTAACAAGCGAGAGCTGATTACTAATCTAAGCTGTGCTACTCATGCGCTGATAAGTCGAGAGCCGGTATCGAACCCGGAACCTTGTGGTTCCTAAGCGGGATGCTCTGCTGACTGAGCTAACTGTATCAGACTAATGCAAATTGCGTCTTATAATTTATAGGAAGATGGTGGATGCGGTAAGATTCATTCTGATGGAAAGAAGAAAGGGCGTCATGACGCGTTGACATATCCAATGTGTCATTAACGATATTTTCAAACCAGATGTCAACCGTAAAGATTTTTCCTTTGATGACCTTCGGTTGCCGCCTTTTTTTTATTTATCTTATTTGTTTATTTTTTTCTAATATATTTAATTCAATTTACTTATTTTTCTTATTTATTTTTATTTACTTATGTTCTAATATTTATCAATAATTTTTATTATTCATTTTTTATTTTTCTTATTTGATTTTTTTATCTATTTATGTATTCATTTTTCTTTTTAATTTTATTTATTTTTCTTATTTACTTATTTCAATTTACTTATTTTTCTTATTTATTTTTTATTTACTTATTTTCTAATTTCTATTTATCTATCATTTTTCTTATTCATTTCTTATTTTTCTTTTTTATTTATTTTTATCTTATTTTTTATCTATTTATTTACTTATTTATGATGTAATTTCTTTCCTCTCTCTGAAGTTACCTGTCATTTTCAGTAAGACAAAAACTGCTTGAACTTTGGAAAATATCTTCTTTAAAATAAAAATAAAAAAGAAATACATAAGAATTTTGAAATTTTAACGATAAGCGTTTGATCTTTGCGTTACAGACTTTCTCTTCGCCATTAACTAAATCAAGTCTAAAAATCATAATATCAATCAATATATATAATATTGATATTGATAATATAGTTTGCTATATTTATAAGTAAAGAGTGCTCAATATCATTGATAGAGTATATATATCTGTGAATGAATCGAAGATATAAAGTCAACGTTGCTTGCAGTTTCTCACCGATGCGATTTTCAATGTGGTATTGACTCTGTCTTCCCTAGCCTAATTTATCTCTTTCTTTCTCTCTCTCTCTCTCTCTCTCTCTCTATATATATATTATATATATATATATATATATATATATATATATATATATATATATATATATATAGTATCCGAATACCACTTTAACTTTTTTGTTGGAGTAGTATTATGTCAGTAATTTATCCAAGAGTACTCAATACTACGTAAAAAGTAGAGCTTATGTATATATATATATATATATATATATATATGTGTGTGTGTGTGTGTGTGTGTGTGTGTGTGTGTGTGTGTGAAGAAAGGAAGTGAATCCGACGGTATGTAGTATATTAGGGAAAATGAAAAAACACAGGTTTAAATGGGTTAAGTGGTGAGTTTATTGGCCGACGCTGCAGTGTTTCGATCTATTAATTCTTCCCTACCTCTTACCAATACACACACACACACACACACACACACACACACACACACACACACACACACACACAACCTTAAGGTTTATTTCCGCTATCGTTCATCGCAAAAAAATGTATACACACACAACCACACACCTAAAAAATGAACAATGTTTCCTTTCGATACACACACCTTCACCGATCCATACTCACGCTATAAAATAGAATATTTGACGTCATATTTCAAACCGTCCCCTTTTTTCAAACCTCAAACATTTTTAAACAGACTGAATAACAATAACTACCACTCGCTTTTCTCGTTATTCTGTGATAAGTAATTTCTTATCACCTTCCATATACCAACAAATGCCCTGAAGATGATCTAATTAATAGATCGAAACACTGCAGCGTCGGTCAATAAACTCACCTCTTAACCCATTTAAACCTGTGTTTTTTCATTTTTCCTAATATATATATATATATATATATATATATATATATATATATATATATGGGAGTAAATATGGAAAATATATCCGACAATATTAAGAAATTTGAAAAAACAAGTGTTCCGAAAATAGTATGAATTTATTTATCGATGTTTAAACATTTCGGTTTCTTTAAACCTTCATCAGGATGTATCTTGGGGTGAAGAAATTGATGGATGTTTTTTAGATGACAGGAGATGAAAATCTTTATAAAATCTTTTTTGTTGTGTAACTGTATTTGTTCAGCGTTATATGTTTAAACATCGATAAATAAATTCATCTTATTTTCGGAACACTTGTTTTTTCAAATTTCTTAATATATATATATATATTTGTCGGCTAAAAAAAAGCCATATCATAAACACATCGCTAATGTGTATTTACTTATCACACACACACACACACACACACACACACACATATATATATATATATATATATATATATATATATATATATATATATTATATACATATATATATATATCGAAAGAAAGAGAAAGAGAGAAAGAAGGTCTCTTTATTGCCAGTTGAGAAGCAGAATCACATAATGCATTTCCTCGTCTGAAACTATTTTCTCATTATCGTCTTTTTCCTGTGATGTCAAAATCCATCTTTTATCCTAAATCAAGAAAGGAATTATTATTATTATTATTATTATTATTATTATTATTATTATTATTATTATTATTATTATATTATATCTAGATAAGTAATTAAAACCATTTATAATGAATTTTTCAATTTTTTACATGCATATCATCATGTCATTTTTCTATTCATATTAACTTAACTAATCAAGTCATTTTAGAATTTCATAAAGACAGGTCGTTCAATTTTGACACATAGAAATCTAATTGATTGCAATGAAGTTATCAATAATAATTAACCAGAATACTTTTAATCATTTACTTGCTGTCTAAAAGAACTATCATGGTTAAATTACAAAAATACGAATAGTACCGAGTACTCGCTTGATTATCTCATTTTCAGGACGTCACCCCCCCCCCTTCTACACCCCACACACACCCCACATACACTTTAGAGGTATAAGTACATTTTACAATATCACAATTTTTCGTTGTAGCTTTTGACTAACGAGCTTCTTTGGTTTGAATTCAGAGGTTTTTTTACTCCTATACACGCTATTTATTAGTAATTGGTCTCCGAGAATAGTTTGCTAACCATTACAGCACGATTGAATGTCCTTGATAAACCGAACAAGTAGGTATTTACCGAACCCGTTCGTCACGGGTAGGATGTGACACAAGGTCGCAAGTTTGCGGTATTCAGCGAGGATCGAACTCATTATTTAGTAGTAACGGGTCTGTTAGACTAACTTCCTAACATTACACCACGATGGGGCGCCTTTTATTTAACCAACCCGTTCACCACTATTAGGATTGGATCTGCCCCTTAGCCGCGGTTAGGATGTGACAAAATGTCGCAAGTATGGGGCATCCAGCGAGGTCCGAAGTCCCTATTTAGTAGTAAATAGATATCCGAGACTATCTTGCTAGCCATTACAACACATTGGGACGCCCTTAATAGACCGACCTTATATGTTCTTTATACTCGTACATTATATTCGCGTTCGTCACAGGTAGCATGTGATACAAGGTCGGAAATAGGGTAATCTAGCGAGGATCAAACTCGCTATTCAATAGTAATGGATCTGCGAGATTAGTTTGCTAACCATTACACCACGGTGGGATGCTCTCTGTTACCCAATCCGTTCGCCACGGTTAAGATGTGACAGAAGGTCGCAAGTATTGGGTATCCAGCGAGGATCGAAGTCGTTCTTCAGCTGTAATGGATCTGCGAGTCTAATTTGCTAACTATTACACCACGATAGGATGCTTTCTATTACCCGATCGGTTTGCCACAATTAAGATGTGACAAAGGGTCGCAAGTATGGGGTATCCAGTGAGGATCGAAGTTGCTGTTCAGTAGTAATGAATGTGCGAGACTAGTTTGCTAACCATTACACCACGATGTGCTGCCCTTAATAGACAGAGCTTTTATACTGCTCTTACCGGTAGCATTCCTTACTATCTTTCCGTTCATCTGGAAAAACAACAATCCCATTTTTTCCTCCCAGTAATTAATTCAAGGAGATTCAGGGACATTTATTGGCCAGATGTCCGGTCTAATAAATAAATAAGAATAATAACACAATTGTCGACGCCGCTCTTCAGATGTGATCGCTTCTGATAATCCGACGATGATGTATTTCCTTGTTATTTACAGCAAGATGGCCGAATCATTTGCCAATATCGTGTTTCCCGCCGTTTCAATGCGTGGTTCCGTGATTTCCGACATTTTTTTTCCAATGACGCCATTTTGAAGCCATTTAATCGTGTCACCCCTCGTTAATTTTCACTAAATTCTTCTTTTCAAATACTTTAACACGGAAAACTGCAATATGCGTCAATTGCAAATCGTAATAAAATAAATACAGAAAGAAATAATTTGTTTTTTGTTTTTTTTATTCACTTTTAAGATAAAACATTGTCAGTCAGGATTATCATAAATTTCGGCAATTATTTTTTATTATTTATTATTTTCATCTTTTTCATTTTTGTCGCTTTTTTTAAAAATCGTCATTTCTATTACAAAGAAGAACGTGTCTTGTGTATGACGGTATCTAATGGTGGAGTTCCAATTTCGGAGTTCTGGGGAAGTGTAGAGTAGCCCTTCATCGCCATAACTCCCAGGTCCACTTTGACCCGGAGTGATAGTATCTGTTAGGGTCCCATCTATGGCTTAGAAAAAAAATGAGTTTAAAAAATGTGTTAAAAATTGAAAATCTAACCCACTCTATAATGGTCTGCTAGCCTACCTCGCTAACAATTACATCACGTTCAGTACCCTAAAAATGCATCAGTCGAACATTCAGTGAGGATCGAACTCACTACTCAGCAGTAACTGATAGACAAGAATGGCTTATTTACCATTACAAAAGGAAATTACAAGGTGCGTCATAAAAGTATCGAGATTGAAGCTGTATTTACCAAGATAGAAATGAACAATGAATGGAACGTTATATTTTTTCAGAATACAAGGTGTGTCATAAAAGTGCCGAGTTTAAATCTGTATTTACCAAGATAGAAATGAACAATGAATGGAACGTTATTTTCTTTTTCAGAATAGCAGGTGTGTCACAAAAGTGCCGAGTTTTAAGCTGTATTTACCAAGATATAAATGAACAATGAATGGAACGTTAATTTTTTTTTTCAGAATAGCAGGTGTGTCATAAAAGTGCCGAGTTTGAATCTGTATTTACCAAGATAGAAAGGAACAATGAATGGAATGTTAATTTTTTCAGAATACAAGATGTGTCAAAAAGTATAAAAGAATATCAATACTTTTTTGACACACCTTGTATAAAATAAGCAGACACGGAGCACTGCGTGGGAACCGAACACATCAACAATGATTTGCTAGTCTAGCTCGCTGAACATTGTACCAATTGGAAGCGCCTATGTCACTCGCTTGCATGACCATATGTATGACAAGATTAGAGCAATGGTAATGGGATCTTATCAGAAGATCTGAGGATAAATAACTTGTCTAAGAAGGCTACAAGACTACAATGCCGTGATCGCTTCTGAGACGCCAATATTATGTGTTTCTCATACTTGATCTAATCTTCAAACACACAAAGATGACACTGCATTATTTTTCTCGCATAGAGTTTTTTCTTTTTCTTTAGCGAAGAATATTAAGAAGCATACGCATTCTTATCACGAGGAAAATATAAACGCTCTTTCGGTTTATTAATGTATTCATAGATGGATCATAGAAAGTAGGTTTCTTGAACGGCGTATGAAACGTTTGATTATAATCGTAACCATTCGTGTTTGGTATGCTTTATTTTGGTTTACTTGTTTAATGGTACATCAACTCCTTTTGGGATATTTAATACCGAAATTTGAGTAATTTGTAAGCATTTAATTATAATCCTAACTGTTTAGATTTGGCTTATTTTGGTTTAGGTTTAGTTGTTTAACGGCACATAAACTCTTTATGCGTTATTTAAAGCCAAAATTTGAGTAATTTGGAAATATGTAATTTTAATCATAAATGTTTATATTTGGTTTAGTTTGGTTTAGGTTTAGTTGTTTAACGGCACATCAACTCTTTATGCGTTATTTAAAGCCAAAATTTGAGTAATTTGGGAAATATGTAATTTTAATCATAAATGTTTATATTTGGTTTAGTTTGGTTTAGGTTTAGTTGTTTAACGGCACATCAACTCTTTATGCGTTATTTAAAGCCAAAATTTGAGTAATTTGGAAATATTCAATTTTAATCATAAATGTTTATATTTGGTTTAATTTGGTTTAGGTTTAGTTGTTTAACGGCACATCAACTCCTTATTGGTTATTTAATGCCAAAATTTAATTCCTTTGTAGATGTTTGATTTTAATTATAACTGTATTTTAAATGTTACATTGATTTTTATTACACTTTTTATTTGTCTATGATCATCTGTTTGCATAAAGTCTTATGGTATCAAGTATTCCGATCTAATACTATCAATTTATACCCGATTATATCATTCAAATAAATATTCCTACTTAATAACAATTTCTTTGCACACTGTTATATGGTCCCAAGTGTTGTCATGCAATCATATGGTTTTAAGTAACTAATGAATACTCTTTCTTAGTTAACAATTATAGCTTCAATTAACTATACTTAATACAAATAACTGAGTTTATTATTTTCCCATATTCTTATTCAATACAAATAATCTTTAAAATTTATATCTAATACATAAAGGGTTAGGTTCAAATTTCCGTGATGGCTCCTGATTACGAAACTTCTTTTCGTAATCGGGAGCCATCACGGAAATTTGAACCCGAGTTCGAAAAGAAGGTTCCCGAGTCCAAGATGGTTCCCGAGTCCGAGAAGGTTTCAGAGTCCCACAAGAAATACCGGAAGAAAGCCGGAGGGTACATCGGCCGAAACGTTGTAAAGATAACAATGAAGTTGAGGACAATAGTCCGAATAATACAAATAATACTAATTATCAAGCCTCATCTAAAAAAATTCCGAGAAATAATAAACGGATCCTTATAGGTACTCCACGTCAGAGAGGACCGATGAGTTATGGCAATGAAGGTATACTCCACGTTCTTGATAACTTTTACTCTGAGCCGCAATTTGTCTGTCCTCTGTTACCAATGTATACAGTGAGTAGAGTTCCAGTTCAACGGACAACCCAACCGTCATCTTCCTAAGTCTTCCGAGGTTTTCTATCTTCTTTCATCTTTCTAAGTCTACTATTGCCCTTCATCTTTTAAGGATTTCTATGATCCTTCATCTTCCAAAGTCTAGTATTTTCTTCATCTTCCGAGATCTTGTATCATCCTTCATCTTCCTACATCTAGTATTTTTCTTCATCTTCCGAGATCTTGTATTATCCTTCATCTTCCTACGTCTAGTATTTTTCTTCATCTTCCGAGATCTGTATTATCCTTTATCTTCCTACGTCTAGTATTTTTCTTCATCTTCCGAGATCTTGTATTATCCTTTATCATCCTACGTCTAGTATTTTTCTTCATCTTCCGAGATCTTGTATTATACTTTATCATCCTACGTCTAGTATTTTTCTTCATCTTCCGAGCTCTCCTATTATCCTTTATCATCCTACGTCTAGTATTTTTCTTCATCTTCCGAGATTTTGTATTATACTTTATCATCCTACGTCTAGTATTTTTCTTCATCTTCCGAGATCTTGTATTATCTTTTATCTTCTTACGTCTAGTATTTTTCTTCATCTTCCGAGATCTTGTATTATCTTTATCTTCTTACGTCTAGTATTTTTCTTCATCTTCCGAGATCTTGTATTATCTTTTTATCTTCTTACGTCTAGTAATATCCTTCATCTTCTTAAATCTATTATTACTAATACTGATCTTTCGCTGAGAAAAAAAAAACTCCTCCTCTTTTTAAAAAAATTAGATGAGCATTATTGACTTTTCTCGTTGATCGATGATAGTCGACTCGTAAAATAGCTATTATATTTGAGATTATCCGGTCATTATTTTCATTGAAAAAAATAATATCAATCTTAAGTGGAATGGTTCCGGACGAGATGAAGTGTCTGTTCGTGACTACTGTTGTCATGGGGACAGCAAATCAACGCTCAAATGAATCCAGTTCAACTCAAGCGTGACATCTTATCGGATTGTAATCGAAAGACGGGAAATTCCGGTTAAATAATTGATTGATTGGTTGGATTTTACGGCATGGCAACCCGTGTTGGGTTATTTTATGCCAAAGACTTATTATATTCATTCTTGTTGGGTATTCAAATTTTTAGAGACATTTTAAAACTAATTTTTTAAATCTATTTATCCCATAATTGGGATACTAATAGGTACTGCCGCTCCGAGTCAGAGTGGAGTTAGCAATAATAGCAATAAGAGGGTACTTCACACTACCCAGAACTCCAGAATTAAAACCTTACCAGTAGATGCTGTTTAAATCCATACCCCGGACACAAAGACCCTCGGTCACCGCCTTTTAACACATACATGATAAAAAAAAGGGTTGGGGTTTGCCAGAGAGCAATACGGTTGAAACAATCACATAGATGCTAGGGCTTGATGTGGTCAGCCGATTGCTTGGAGTTGGCCTCCCCAACCGCCCATCTAGCCTAAGTGCCAAAGTGGAGTTTAGTATGTAATGGACTGCTCATCCACCTTGAAGCATCATGGGTCGCCACCCACTGGTCCCATGGGAGGAGGGTCTTACCCTTCTGCAGGGATACAGTCGGTATATTCTATAGCCGCAGTCAATAGGGCTGGTTGTCAGTTGGAACCATTAAACACAATTTTGAAAAAAAAAAATAAAATAAAAGCAAAATTCAACCTGCATTTGTTTTTTTTTTGTTTGTTTTTTTTGGTTTGGTTTGTTTTACGGCATATCAACCTCGGTGGGTCATTTAATGCCGACAAAGTTTTGGGTTCATATCGGTAGTTTGATAGAAAATTAATGTATAGATTTTAACTATCGTTCAATTACTCATATTTTTTAGTACAATCCCACTTCTTTTAGGAAATGTAAAATCCTGGATGGTTTTTACTTTCGTGAGAAGTCTTTTCAAATTATTTGCTTGGTAGTATTTTATTCGCACAAGATCAAAGTCTACACACTCTAGCAGTATATGCTTCACTGTAAATCTCTCTTGGGATGTAGTGCATATTGGTGATTCTGTGCTCTCTAGTAAATGATGATGGATGATGTATGTGTGGCTGCATTTGTTAATGATAAAGTCGTGATAAAAGAAGGCAAGTGGAAAGTGCGATCTTGGCATAAAGGTTTTCGTTGCAGAAAATGGACTCGGCGTCCGGGGTTTAAATACTGGACGCGCCTATTTTCATTTTATATGGAGCTAATAACCTTGGGGAAAGGAACGTATCCACCGATTCTCTATCCAGCTATGGGCAAATAATAGGGAAGACTGGGCTCTTTACTCTTGATGCAGGGCGCAGCCTAGCAGGAAGATGAACTCGGCGGTCCAAGTTCAATTACTGAACGCGCATATTTTCATTT
Organism: Doryteuthis pealeii; assembly: GCA_023376005.1. Taxonomy (NCBI): domain Eukaryota; kingdom Metazoa; phylum Mollusca; class Cephalopoda; order Myopsida; family Loliginidae; genus Doryteuthis; species Doryteuthis pealeii. The sequence continues at coordinate 16,622,346 of CM042159.1, read as the reverse complement.
CACATGGAGCGAAATGTGTGTATCTAATTATTATTTTATAAAAGAAAATTCCAACTAGTTGTATTCCAACTAGTTGTAAACCAGGAGAGGAATGGGCTCTACCAGACAATCCGAGTTCAAATCCTGAACAAGACTCTTTGCATTTCACATGATGCAAATACCCCTAGGAAATGAATGAATCCAACTATTCACTCTCCACCTATTGCTAGGGCAGCTTGGGCTTTTTAAGCTTGGTATGACAACAAGTCAAGGAATGGGAAAACTGAGATCAAATCAGTTGCAAAACTAAAGAGGGAAAGGCTTTTCCATGTTATTCATTCCCAAGATACGCCTATAAGAGGTTCACAGAGTGTTAACTCTGGTTCTTATAAAGCATTGGGTTACTTAAAAGATAAGTACCCAATGCGGAATACTTCATTTAGGAAAACAACAAACGCGTTAGTTACATTTATATAACTTTTATTATAACATATATAGGGGAACGAAGTTCCCCAGGCTATATATATTGTCACAAGTGTCCAAACATACACAGTAGTGTTAATAGACAAAGGTGGAAACCACTTACTGTAAGTAGAGGCTGTGGCGTCTGGCATGCACCATAGGTGTCTGCTGGAGAGAGGTGACAAGCAAGTGCAGGCTTGTTCAGTGGCATCGGAAGAAAAGGGTTCTCTTCTTGGGTTTCTGTGTCACGTGACCAAAATAGGGTCTCCTGACACAGGAGATTAACCAAAACCCTCAGACAAGGGAGACTGCCCTTACACGCCCATACCACAAAAGCAGGTTACGGGGCCAATGATGATAATGATGTTGGATTATTATAAGGTGTGCTGTGGCCCACCACTTAAACTTATAAACTCTGCTTGGATTAACACCAGCCAATCAATACGCTCGAATACGTGATTAGTTAACTATTTAATCGCCGATCTTGAAAGCCGTTCACTTGCTCGTATTCGACACGGACGAATGGATGAGCAACCAAGGATTCTGTCTAACACCGAGGATTCTTCACTAAGGAATAACCAAATGATACTACCTAACACTAAGGAACACAAGGGATCTCCACTGTAAAGTGCTCTCACTTGCAGCCTAAAAATGGCCACAAAAACCGTAACGGATGATGATGATGATGATGATGATGATGTGAATAAATTCTCTCTTTAAAACAATTTAGTAGAATTAGATTGATCAATTAATTAATTTTAAAGGCATGTCAACCTATGTAGGGTTATTTCTTGTCTATAGGTTAGGGAATCTGCCCAAGACATACTACATGAATAACCTTACTAACCCCACGTCCAAATCAGGCTACGGGGCCAGTGGGGGTATTTTAAGGCTAGGATATATGGGGATTAAAATTAAATTTAGATTTAAAAAATTTAAAAATAACAAATTCCCATGAGCCTTCAGACCGGAAGAACTCTCGGAGCATGTGTAGGAAAAAGGACCCACTTCCGTACCTGAAGATAATTTCAAGATAATCTCTCGGCTATTTGAACGTAGGCTTTAACTGGGACGAGACACTACTACTGGGCAGGAAGGAATTTCCTTATCACATGGTGGCTATGACCCGTAAATAAAGCTTAAATCATAAAACTACCTTTTGTCTTTGTCTCTTACTTTTCCTTCTTTGAATTCATTTCCAGTGCGACCACCAAATAAGATGGGGTTAAAAGCAAACCCTAGGTACACGCACCAAGAATAACCAGCTAACTTTTTAACCTAAAACATTAAATCTTTTGCCATCCCATAGATACACGATTTCGTATCTACGGGGAAATATAAGCGACTCACTTGGGAGATGGTTGTAACACGCTATTTGTGCTGTTTGTATACAGACAGAGAATTGCTGACTTTAACAAGTTGAGATAATCAATAGTAACACTTTGTTTGTTTGTTTTTGTTTTTGTTTTGTTTTGTTGTTTGTTTTTTTTTCCCCCCCCCACACACACACACACACGCGCGCGCGCATGCACTGTTCCCTAGAATATGATAAGATCTTCAAATCTGACCGCTTTGTTTCTAGGAGGACAGATCGAAAGGTTGGTGTGATAAATTTCTGCAGAGCAAACAAAATCACAAAATCGAAAACGATTGTTTGCCGAAGAAGGAAAAACAATTGGTTGAGCAACTTGAAGGCTAATTTATCAAACTTGAATTTCAATGATTTTTACTCAAGAAAAAGAAAGACGATTCTTTCTTTTATTCATTTTTTTACTTTTTTTTTCAAGAGTAAATTAATCTCTGAGTTGAAACCGTTTTATTTATGTTTTGGGGGCACCCATAGTTTGAGTAGTGGTCTAAGTACATTAAAGTGCGAGAAATTCAAACATCTACGTCTTGATTCTGTCGGCCAGTGCATTAAGCGTGAAAATTGCAATGTTTTATCGAATATGGAGAGTAAAAGATTACACAAACGTAATCGTCGGTTGGGAGAAATATATATGATCTCATATTTGACCTAATATTTCATCGAGGATAATAAGCTACTAGCAGGACCTCTGTCTCTGTCTCTGTCTCTCACTCAAACACACACACACACACACACACACACACACACACACACGCGCGTGCGCGCACACACACACTTCTCGTTCTTTCTTTTCATTCTTTCATCATATTCGATTGAAACAGATAAGAGTTATCGTCACTGCGCGCTCACCCCCTTTCTTTATCTTTCCCCTAATCTTTCTTTCTTTCTTTCTTATTATATTGTATGTGTAGCGTGTCCTTTTTCTGGAATGGTCCAATATTTAGCTGAGGTGACGACACTCATAAGAATTAAGAATTCAGCGGATAAGTGACACCAGATAATCAGGATTTACATATTTGCATTTCATTAATTTGGTCAATCTCATTTTTAAACATGTGTTGCATAAACAAAATAACAGTCGTAAGATTAATGAACAAGAGTATTAATATATATAATCTCATATTTTGCCTAATATTTTATCGAGAATAATAAGCTATTATGAAGAAAACGGAAGTGAAAGGAGAAAGAGGAGGAACAGAAAAGACAACAGAGTGAAGAGGAGGGGGACAACAGTGGCAACAGCAGAAGAAGAAGAAGAAGAAGAAGAAGAAGAAGAAGAAGAAGAAGAAGAAGAAGGTTATTTTTATAAGGAAGTTTAGTTTAGATTTTGAATTTAATGGTAACTCGATGGAAAATCACCGAGAGTTTGATTGACAAAGTTTCACCCTCAGTTCATCTGAAGTGGGTTTCTGGTTGGCTTTGAGAGAGACATGACTGGTAAAGTTAGATTTAGATTTAACGAATCGAGATCAGAGAACCTTGCCCGTGTAGTGAAGCATGCTCAGGAATTGTGGAATAAATGATAAAAGTGTACACAAAAATATGTCTCTGTGTTTCTAATTAAATAAAAACAGAAAATGAAGCCCAGAACCAGAAAGAGAGAGGGGGGAGAAATATCCCATGAAGATGGTGACGAAGGGGTCGGCGGAGTGAACTATTCTAGGTATCAACAGGACAGCGAAGGAGTCTATCCCCCTTTTCACTAGTGCTTAACCAGAAAGATGTGTTTTTGCATCTGAAGTGGAGCACCACACCTACCATCAGCTCCATACTCTATCACACATATCCAAGCTGTGCTACTCATGCGCTGAGATGGCGATGGTCGTTTTCGAACCAGGAGCCTTGTGGTTCATTTGCTGATGCTATACAGACTGACTTAAACCGATATTGCAATAAAGTATTTGCTTTATAATGTGATGATATACCATATATGGTATGCGGCGCGTGGCCTAATGGTTAGAGTCGTAGAAAATGGCCTCGTCGACACGAGTTCAAATCCTGGACGTTTGCATTTCACATGCCGCTAATACCCTTGGGAAAGGTATAAATCCAATTCTCCCTCACTATGGGTAAATAGAAGGACAGACTGGGCTCTTTAACCATGGTCAGGTAAACAGTCTAGGAGAAGGAAAACTCTGAATCCAAACCTGTTAAACTCCGCTTAAGAAATTGATCTTGTGTCGCATCCTGCTCGCTCGGAAGGGTTGGTAAATATATATATATGGTATGCGGTGTAACATTGTGCATATAACATTTAAAACGTCACGCAAAGGCTAAATTCTGATTTTAGATTTGAAATCAGGGGTATTAGAATATTTATCGCTATTGTAAGGGTTCAGTTGTTGTTCACAGAATCCATTTAGTGATCCTATCCTGTAGGTTTCCTTGTAATATATATATATAAACCCGACTCACTAGTTAGCCTTGTAATATATATAAGTTCAGGTCTGTTTTGTTGGTTTGGTTTGGTTTGGTTTGGTTTGGTTTGTTTTACGGCATATCAACCTCAGTGGGTCATTTAATGCCGATAAAGTTGTGAAATAAATTCATTCTTAATGGATAACAAATTTTGTTTATCAAATCATGTTTTTCTATTTAACCCATATATGAGACCCTAATAGGTACTACCACTCCGGGTCAGAGTGGACCAGGGAGCAATGGTGATGAAGGGGTGCTCCACATTCCCCAAACATCCAGAACTGGAACCTCACCATCAGATAGAGTTTAACGTCATTCCCAGGAGATGAAGACTCTCAGTCACCGCCTTCTAGCACCCATATGATAAAAAGGGGTTGGGGATTGCCATAAGGGCAATAGGGTTGGGAAAATCATATAGGTGCTAGGGCTTGACGTGGCCAGCCGATTGATCGGAGGGGGCCTCTCCGACCGCTTGTCTAGCTCAAGAAAGTGCCAAAATGGAGTATTGCAAGTCATGAACTGCTCATCCACCTGGGTTCAACCCTTAAGCATCACGGGTCGCAACCTACGGCCAACAGGTGGTCCCATTGGGGGAGTCTTACCCCTCTGCAAAGGTGCAGTCGGTGCATTCTAACGCGCCAGCCGACAGGGCGGTCATGTCTGTAGTTTGCCATGTAATATGTATAAGTCCAATGCAGTGTTTCTTGTAACATGTTCCTCTAGTGTTAATCCAAAATACAAGTCTCCTGGCAGAAAGTTCAACCAGCAATTGATTTGAGGACAGTTGCAAACTATCGTAAATGCTTTCTGTCCTCATATCTCACTGGCTTATTTGAACCGAAAATGGCTGCTACTGCTGGTAAAGTTCATAAATAGTTCATAAGTGACAATTTTGCATACATCTTATATCCAGATTATCACCCCTCCCTCATAAATATGTAAATATGGGTTAGGTGTAGGTTTTTCATAGAGGGACTGGTATGTTTTGGTGACTGTTGTGCGAATTGATTTTATGGTGAAAGAAAAATTGTAGAACGAATCGGGTCACGAATGAGAATAATTCAGTTAAAAGTTAGGATAGTGATGACCAGCCTTTTTATCCCTCTTCAATTTCGGCCTTGTACCTAATTTATGTATTATTTATGCATAATAAATATATATATCCAAATAATCAAAAAACGGGTTCGACTTGAGTTGAGAAGAAAACAATTACCTTTAGTGACAGACGAAAAGTTTTTTTTTGTTTCTTAGTGATCTAAAAAAGCATATTAGTTAATAGATCAGTCTGACATATGAGTCTAGGTAAAAAAAATGGGGGGGGGGGACATGGCAAACAAAACAATAAAATCGTTGTCCAACTTTTCAATAAATTTTACCCACAGTCAGTCAAAATGTCAGCCAATGATCAATTCTCTTGATCTGCCGTAAGTGGATCTGTTGATCAAGTTGATTAACTGGTGAGTCAACAACATCGTATATTTTTTGTTGCTGCTCTACAGCCATATTTGTTTTCTTCTTCTTCTTCTTCTTTACCCATCCTTCTTCTCCTTCTTCTGCTGCTGTTATCCCCTCTTCCTTTTTGTTCTTTTTCTTTAACCTTTTCTGTATTCCTCCTTCTCCTTCCACTGTCGCTTTACTTCCACTACTACTACTGATATTCCTCCTCATTCTTCTTTTTCCTCTTTTCCTGCTGCTGCTGCTGCTACTCTTCTTTCTTTTGTTTATATTTCCTGCAACCTTTTGCCTTCTTCTTCTTCTTCTTCTTCTTCTTCTTCTTCTTCTTCTTCTTCTTCTTCCAAATTAGTAGTAGTAGTTGTAGTAGTAGTTTTTCACACCTGTCAAAGCTGGTGGTTCACTGAAGGCTAAGTGACAGCAAGACTCCTCAGGTCCCCATGACTTTTCTGAGTATTCTAGCCTATCCCAAAAGTGCTGTAGTTTGGATGGTCTCGATTTTTTCTCTGATTTCCAATTCACACAAATTCTTTTGCAGAGCTTAGGGGACCAAACAGCGAGGGCTAGACTAGGGGTATTGCTTTAGCTGAGGTGGAGGGCCAAGCCTACCGTCAGCTATCAGATGCTTTAATGCAAAAATCAGATTGCCCAAGCTATGCTAGTCATGCGCTGAGTTGGCGAGGACTGGTATCGAATTCGAAACCCTTCGATTCTTAGGCGAATGCTCTACCCATTGAGTTAACCTTCCCTTTAAATATATATTTTGTTTGGTTCCTTTGTTTATTGGTTAGTCTCAAGTAACATTGAAGAATAAGAGAGTGGTCGTTTTAATGACATTGGACTATATGACCTTTAGGCACCCCTTTTTGATCTCAATTCAGAAGGACATGTTTTTCATTTACACCGTCAATATCCGGTTTGTTAGGGATTAGGGTTAGGGGTTAGGGTTAGGGATTAGGGTTAGGGTTAGGGTTTAGTTTTATAATTTAAAAAACTCTAAAAATCGTCTGTTAATAAACAACCGGATATTGACGGTGTAAATGAAAAACATGTCCTTCTGAATCGAGATCAAAAAGGGTGCCTAAAGGTCATATGGTCCATCACATTAGTTCTGCGCCTGCGCAACTGTGTTAGTCTTATTTTTGCACTATAGCCGGTATACGAGAAACATTTCTCCGTGTCCCAGTGCAGTAGATCTAAGTAAGCACGACGTTTATTTACACCGCTCCGAAGTGACGAGTGTTTGTATTTGTTGATTATACAAAGGAAGTTTGATGTTTGTTCTCGCGTATGTCCGGCTTTGATTGGGTCTATGACATCGCGGCCTTATAATAAAGTCAATTTCTTCATTAACTCTTTACAACTCGTATTTCATATTCCACTAACATCTGTCCGGTATAGTAAAAATTACGCCTCTGAATTCACGGTCTACTTTTCTCAGGTGTCTAATTATAGACACTTTGTGACCCTAGACAACATAATTTTTTACAGTTTTAAAAAGTATTGCAATGATTTATATATCTTCATTGAAATTATAATAATTTTGAAGAAAACATAAATGGTTTTAAGATATTGCATAAAAAACAGATACAGTCAGCGTCCGGTTTATGCATTGAATTACGTAGAGCAGCGGTCCCCAACCTTTTTTGCGCCACGGACGGGTTTCATCAAAGACAATATTTTCGGGACCGGCCTTCATATGCTCCGGCCTACATTTGCTCGATAATCGTTAATGACGATTTTTTGCCAGTTTTTGGGGTGACGACTGGTGACCTATCCGTGACTGAGACCTGTCAAGAGGCACAGAAGTTACTTTTCAAAATAAAATATCAACATTTAGACTGATAATCAATAAAAAAAATTCAAACGTTCTGTGCGGCCCGGTACTTAATGGCCCGCGGCCCGGTACGGCCGTGGCCTGGTACCGGTGGGGGACCGCTGACGTAGATTGTAATTGAATCCTCACTTTAGTATATTTTATTCTGTTCGCATTAATGGGGGCTTTCAAAACAGGCTATTGAAATGTTCTTCTAACTTCTGGATTCTTTCTTCTTCATTAACAGTTTTTATTTGTATTATTTGTATTATTGGAACTATTTTCCTCATCTCTATTGTTATCTATACAACGTTTCGGCCGATATGTCCTCCGGCCTTCTTCAGGTATTTCTTGTCAGACTCGGGAACCTTCTCGAACTCGGGAACCTTCTTGTCGTAATCAGGAGCCTTCACGGAACTCTGAAATCAGCCCTTCATTCAATCCACAGGGGTATACTGTTCTCATTCTGCTAACCATGACTGGGTAAAAGTGTTAAGCTGTGTTAATTATCATTCTATGTTACTGTCACCATTGACTAGGATTTAACCTGCAGCTTAGATATAACTGCCACTTCGAATACCTTCAATAATGCATATTGATATTTACCTAAAATTTGGCTTCCCATCGTTGTGTAATGGTTAGCAAGCTAGTCTTGCTGGATCCTTGTTTAATAAAGCGTAAAAATAAATTTAAAAAATCCTCACGTTAAAAAGACTATTAATCCGGCATGGCGGGTGGTTAGAAACTTTTTTTTATCAAACATTTATTTAACTCAGGCTTTGTTTTCATATTTAAATTAATTATTTCAAATATAACTTCTTTTTTTGTCAAACCAACTTTGAATTATTGAAGTTTATAAGATTCCCTTAATAACTTCAGACAGGGTGTAGTTGGGTTTTCTTCCTTTTCTTTTTTTTTGGTGCTTTTTTCATGTTATCCCGTTTTTCCATAACTGCTTTTGTCTCCCAGGAAGTCTACGTTTTACTTTTGATTTGGTTGGTATGCACTCAGCTGCTCCTTCTAGGTGGGTGGTAACAAAGTTTTCATATTCATAAAATCTGATCTCCCGATAAAATAAAACGCGAATTCTTCCAAGCTTAATTGTTTACTAAGGAATGTTATTTGAAACCATATCTCTAGAAAGTAATGACTATTATCAAATAGAACTAATTACTTAAAGCCATATAATTATTAATATCAATATTAAATAGGTATAGTTGAAACCATACAACTGTGTGGAAATTATTTATACTAGTACAAAATAAAAACACCCTCCAGGCGATGTAAAAATAGATTTTTGAAACATATTGCCTGAGGGGTGGGAGTAAAAAATTCAATGTCAGTAAGTAAAATCATCAAATTCATTAAAGGATTAAAAAATAAAACAATTTGAAATGTAAACTTTAAATATGTATTAAAATAAAACAAACTATATATAGATTTATAATACCAGTCAGGTATTTATTAAAACTTGTTTAAAAAAAACAATGAGCATCATCTAATGTTGCATGCTCAAATTTTGAGTGTATTTATTCTGTTATGACGATTTTGGGTAATGTGAGGTAAGCAGTGACGTAATTTTTGTTACAGACAAAAACCGGAAGCGAATCTCCATTATTAATAGATTAGATAGAAATACTTGATATCATATAACTATTTGCAAATAACTCTTAGGAAACAGCTACACCGAAACTATACATATAATTATTTACTAAGTTGAGATGTGGCACAAAGTCAGAAGTATGGGACGCACAATGAGCTTCGAACTCACTAACAATGGTCTGCGAATCTAGCCAAGCATTACACCACGTAAGGTGCCCCAAAACTATATATATAATTATTTATTAGTGTAGCTTAGATGCAGCACAAGGCCAGAAGTAAGGGGGTGTCAGTGAGAATCGAACTCACTAACAATGGTTAATATCAATGAACCAATCAAATCAATATACACTTGGATGCAGACAAGAATTTTAGCCGGGCAGACAGCCTTATCCGACCAATCAGTGGGTACTGTTTTTAATTCCTCACTGATATTGTTAAAAATTGATTTGTATTCGTATTTTCTTATTCTTTCACAAGTTCAGTGTCGCTAAGTCTATTGCAATTTCACTGTTTAGTCTCTTGAGTCAGAAACCGGCTACAATTCGCACCAGTAACTTATCAGCCAGCTGATGACCTGCGTTCATAACCTGGTGACCTCATTTTGGCATCGATCAGATCTGCTCAACTTGATTTGACCTCCGACCCAATGAGCAAGGGAGATAACAACAACTACCATCTCCACAAATGGTAAAAGCCGCACACCAGGGTTCGAGATTAACAGTGACCCATTATCCCGGGGGATACTAGAATATTCGTTGGGAATACCAAGCCAACTCGCTTGGGACAGTCAATTCTTTTTTAGATTCAAATAAGCATGGTTTGGTTTGGTTTGTTTGTTTTACGGCATATCAACCATTTTCGGGTCATTTAATGCCGAAACAAGTCATTTTGATAAATGTTTATATGCTTCAAGTTCTGAATATCTTTAAATTGTATAAATAATTTTCATTAACTTCTTTGGTTTGGTTTGGTTCGGATAGGATTATTTTATGGTATAATAACCCAGTGGGTCATTTAATGCCAAAAACTGTCAGAGCGTGTGATAGAAGTTGGTACTCAACTTTATAGGTGTCATTTTTGTAGATGCATTTCATATCTGATTCATCCACGAAATAGGTCTACAAAAATACACCAATAAGTGTGCTAAGAGAAAAACGTACATTGTAAATTTTCATTTACATTTTTGTACAGTTGTTTCTCAATACTAATTTTGTACTGTTATATGATTCAAGTATTCCTCAGACAAATAACTGCCCTGTCGGCTGGGGATGTACAATACTGCATCTCTACAAAGGGTCTAGCCCCCAACCACTACCACCACTACCACCACCAATGGGACCATCTGTTAATAATGGGTACCGACCTGTGATGCTTAAGGACAGAATCCTGGTGGCTAAGCAGTCCACTTTGGAAACTTACTTCGGCTAGACAGGCGGTCAGAGAGACCCCTCCGATCAATCGGCTGGACTCATCAAGCCCTAAATCTATATGATATTCCCGACCTTATTGCTCTTATGACAATCCCCCTTTTATCCTATATGCGAAAGTGGTATATGAGGGTCTTACTGTCCTGATATGACGTTAAACTGCATCTAGAAGTGAAGTTCAAATTCTGAACCTCTGAGGAGTGTGGATTACCACTTCATCGCCATTACTCCCAGGCCTATTCTGGCTAGAAGTGGTAGTACCTGTTAGGGTCTCATCTATGGGTTAAATAGATTAAAAAATGAGTTTTAAAAAATGTTTATAAACCTGAGTTAAAAAAATCATATTCCCAACAATAATGAATTAAAAAAAAACGTCTTCGGTATGAAATAATCCAAGTGTTGACATTCCGTAAAATCCAATCAACTAACCTAAAACAAAAAAAATTGCACTCAGTTATTGTTGTGATGTTAGTGACAACAGTAAAAAGAAGTCAAGTCGAGATAGGGTAAAATAAGACAAGTGTATTTACAATCAATGGTACATGTACGACTAGCTTGTCGTTAACGGGAACAGTTCTACCTTTACACTCGGTGTCTCACTATTTATAGTGAGAACCGGTGCATGTTCTCCACTGTAGGAACGGCCGGTACAACACCCCCCTTTGAAAATATCCCGTCTGGGGATTAATAACGTTTTTGTTTGGGGTTCACCATAATCAACTCAGTCGATTTCCGTTTTCTTTTTGATCTCCTATTCTCAGGAGTAGTCTCTGGTATGGGCACCTGAAAATTATCAAACACTGTGTCCATGATGTACTCTTCGGGCGATATGGTCACCTCACTGTTCGAGTATCTTTTCCGGATTTGGTTAGTGTGACGTTTGTGCACGAAATCTGGTCCCTTAATCATATAGACCATGTTGCCTATTTGTTTATCCACAGTGCCGGACTCCCAGAAAGTCCTATTGTTTTTGTGAATCTTAAAAAATACTTTTTCACCAACTTTATACCGTTTTTTTGTTATCGGTTTTTCTCGCTTGGGATTATAATGTGCCAGAAACAAGTCCGACGTTAAGATATTTTTAATTTTCTTTTTCTTAACATAAACTGTAGATGAACTCCACTTAATTTTTGAAATGACACCCATGTTTTCGAGTCTTTCTAATTCACCGTTTATTTGCTCTATAGCAGCGTATGGAACATTTCTTTTCTTTCTGAACACTGGCTGTTCATTTACTTTGACTTCAAATCTTGCAACTGCTTTCGTACACCTTCCAAGACCCCCTGAAAATACGTCTGGAAAATTTTCTTTTAATTCCCTCTTGAGTTTTTCTGCCTCCACATTTGAATCCTCAACCTTTTGGCAAAAAGAACTTAAAGGCAGATCCCATAGTCTAAACTTTTCGATCAGATCAGTTCCAAAGAGATTATTTGATTTTCGCATGACGAAGATTTTGGCTTTTTCGGTCTTATTCTGGAAAGAAATATTCGTCAATAATTCCCCCTCGAAGGTTATTTTTTCACCACTGACACTTCTCGCCGTTTTTTGTGATTTGATCATAGTGGGTCGCCCAAGCTTCTTCCATATCTGTACATTAATGATGGAAATGTCAGAACCACTATCAAGCTGAAGTCTTACTTTCTTTTTAAACATTTTGACCTGTACATATTTCCGGATATTTTGTTCCTCAGGTTCAATTTGTCAGTTTAATGGATGTCTTTCTACCAGATTTTCTTTTACAACATGATGCCTTATGACCCTTCTGGTGGCAGTAGTCACATCGTTTAAATTTGTAGGGACACACATTATACCAATGTTTGTCTCCACACCTCCAACACGGTCCCGGTGGATTTTTACCATGTTTTTTTTTCTCTGGTTATTTGTTGAAGTCAATTTTTTCTTCTGATGGATCTTTTTAATGTGCGACACTCCGCTTTCCTCTATGTCACGACTGTCCTGTTTTAACGCAACAAAACGTTCACAGTCTTCCGCTAGGTTTTGAAGTGTTAGATTCGGTACACTTTCGAGTTTATTTAACACACGACGTCTGATTTCAGAGTCTTTATTTAAGACCAGACCTTGCACGAATATTAAACATTTAAAATTATCTGATGATAATTCCTCAAGTTTGAAATCGTCGCAATGATTATTCACTATACTTGCATACGTAGTGTAGTCGTCTTCCTCTCTTCTAGTGACATTCATACACTTATATCTCCTGTGAAAAAGAGAAGTTTTTGTCGAAAATAGTTCTGTTAGTAAAGTAACTGTTTCTTGGAAGTTCAACTCACTGGTCTTTTTTGGAAGGATAAAATTCACGAACTTTGTATGCTCGGCAGCCCCTAATTTTCTTAGCAAAAATCTAACTTTTTAGAGTCTGTCCATGTACTGCAGTCCGATACAAAAATATCTTCTATAGAAGTGCTCAAAAGTGACATCGTCTTCTGGATTATATTTGAAATTTTCAATAGCGTTCCACACAGCCGTCTGGGAGAATGCATTATGATTCTCGCTTGCTTTCGATAACTGTGTTGCCTCTAAAAATTTCCTCTGTTCCTCCTGTGTTTTTACCAAAAGTTCTTCGAAGTGTCTCTGCTGTTGTAGCAGTCTTTCTTGGAATTTTTCTTCCAGTGTGGTCGCAAACTCTTTTTGTTCAGCATTCATTTTTCTTTGGGCTTTTTGCTGGTCCAAAAGCTCTCTTAAATTTCTCCTCACTTTCAATTTGTTTTCTTTCTAGTTCTAATTTTTGTTCCATTAACTGTCTGGTTAATGCGACATTTTGTTCGGTTTGGAATTTAACTAATTGAAGAAGAGAATCTTTGAATTCAGTATCCATCATATCTTTTACACTTGTACAATTCAGTTTTCCGTTCAACGTGCTTAATTAGTTGTTCAACTAATACAGTTTTAGTTCCAGTTCTTTTGTTTGAAAATAGAAACTAAATAAAAAGTCTTTTTTTTTCTTCTTTTCTGTATGTAAAAAACAGTCCGACCAATAGATTCTGTTCAACACAAAAGAAGAAAAAAAAGCACAGCTTTTATTTCTTTATTTCCATTTGTTGTAAAAAATAAAGTTCGTCGCTATAAGCATAATAAGACTAGTTTTATCTGAATCTTTTTATTTTTTTTTTTTTTTTCTGACTTGCTTATTTAACGTCTTTTGTTTAGAAACACAAATGACTTACGCGAATATTTTTTTTTCTTGTCTGCTTTTTCTTTCCCTTGGCCAATTTGGTAGACCGTTTTAATAAATAGTCAAGCAAATTTTGCTCTAATAAATAGTCAAGCGAATTTTGCTCAAACAATTATCTTAACGAGTCAGTGAACTTAAAAAATTTAAAGTCTTACCGTGAACAGATTTCTCGAGTCTGGGGAAGGCAGTAAACTTTTTTTTCTTTTGAACACTTAAGGTGTCAGTATATTCAATTAACTTAATAATTGAGAATATTTTTCGCGTTCTCTAGCTGTCGATTTTTTTTTTTTTTTTTTGGTAGCAAGTTTTGAATTTTGTAGTAATTACTTTGCTGTTAATCCTGAATCCAAAAATCTGTTTGCAATGACGAAGATTTTTTCCGTGGAGATCTTGTATATTAATCACTTTGGGTGATTTTTTTTCAGTGACTTCGTTTCGATTACTCGCCGCCAATCTGCTGTGATGTTAGTCCCAACAGTAAAAAGAAGTCAAGTCGAGATAGGGTAAAATAAGACAAGTGTATTTACAATCATGGTACATGTACGACTAGCTTGTCGTTAACGGGAACAGTAGTCCCTTTACACTCGGTGTCTCACTATTTATAGTGAGAACCGGTGCATGTTCTCCACTGTAGGAACGGCCGGTACAACAGTTATATGATTTCAAGTATTACTATCTAATACTAATATTTTATACACAATTATATAGTTTCAAATATTTCCGTTTAATAATAATCATTTGTTTGGAAACAGTTATATGATTTTTAAGTTACTATTAGTAATAATAATAATCCTTAATAAAAATAACTATTCTTAGTGTTATGATTTTTGTGGCCATCTATAGGCTTCAAGTGAGAGAACTTTACAGTTGAGATCCTGAGTGAAGAATCATTTGGTTGTTCCTTGGTGTCCCTTAATGTTGGGTAATCTCCTTTGGTTGTTCCTCGGTGTCTCTTAGTGTTGGGTAGAATCCTTTGGTTGAGCAGAGTCCTTGGTTGCAGATCCGTTCGTCCGGGGCGAATACGTACAAATGAACAGCTTTCAAGATCGGCGATAAAATATTTAATTAACCACGTATTCTAGCTGTTGATTGGCTGGCTTTAATCCACGCGCCCACGAAGAATCTAAGTGGTGGACCTCAGCAGACCTTATATAGCAAAATAGTCCAACACTTAGTACAAAAGATTTACACACAGTTATATATGTTTACCAGCCCCTGCGTACGAGCAGGATGTGACACAAGGTCAATTTCTTAAGCGGAGTTCAACAGGTTTGAATTCAGAGTTTTCCTTCTCCTAGACCGGTTGCCTATCCAAGGTTAAAGAGCCCAGTCTGTCCTACTATTTATCCATAGCTGGAGAGAGAGTAGGATTCATACCTTTCCCAAGGCTAACAGCGCAAAGTGAAATGCAATTACCACATCCAGGATTTGAACTCGGGGCGACGAGTCCATTTCCCATGACTTTAACAATTACACCACGCACTTCCATTACATACAGTTATATGGTATCAAATATTTTTATCTCATGCAAATAATCTTCAAGCATATTCATTTGACCCATAGATGGTGATACCACTCCTGGTCAGAGCTCCAGAACCAGAGCCTCACCGTCAAATGTAGTTTACTGACATATCTAGTACACATCTTTTTTGAGGAGTGGGTTATAGCTCTCTGCGGGGGATACAGACAGTGTATTCTAAGCCCCGCCGATATGACGTTTAAGAACACAGACATAAATCTTATTACGAAATCCGTAAACACTGTAAGCGAACCGTTGATTGCAACGTTTATATTCACATTCATTTTCCTGGTTTTCCCAAGAATACTGGCACCTCTTTTTTCTTATTTTCTTCTACTTTTACGGCTCATCGTGATTTCTATTTCTCACCCCTTGTCGGTGAGGTCCAGTTAACTATTATTCTTTTTACACTCTGAGTCTTCGGAATCCTTTTTTTCTTAATCTTCAATACCTCTTCTCACCCTCTCTCTCTCTCTCTCTCTCTCTCTCTCTCTCTCTCTCTCTCTCTCTCTCTCTCTTATTTATTCTTTCTTCAGCAATCGACCAGACGGACTTCCTCCCTTATCCTCTTTCCCCTTCTCAAATTCCATCCTGTCTCACCCCCTCACTCTTTGCAATTTCCCTCTCTGTCTCCTCTCTTTGTTATTTCTTCAGCAGTCGACCAAACGGACATCTTCCTTACCCTTCTCTCTCTCTCTCTCTCTCTCTCTCTCTCTCTCTCTCTCTCTCTCTCTCTCTCTCTCTCTCTCTCTCATTTATTCTTTCTTCACAATCGACCTATCGGACTTCTTCCGTCATCCTCTCTATTTCTCTCTCTCCCAATTTTATTCCCTCACTCTTTGCTCTCTCTCTCTCTCTCTCTCTCTCTCTCTCTCTCTCTCTCTCTCTCTCTCTCTCACACATTCATTCTTTCTTCAGCAGTCGACCAAACGGACTTCTTCTTATCCCCTTCTCTCTCTCTCTCTCTCTCTCTCTTCTCTCTCTCTCTCTCTCTCCAATTCTATCCCCTGTCTCAAGTCCGTTATCACCCCACCCTCACTCAATCCTTTTGCATCTCAACGATTTCATTTGGTATTTGATTTGTATTGAATCGATCATCCATTTTAGGCTCGCTGTCACGGACTAGTTCCGTTTTCAGGCGCCGTCTTCTTCAACTAAGTTCAAGTAGCAGTGTACCGCCATGTTTTTGCCAATCTGATGTCTTGAAGATTCCATAGAAACTGATCGCTCTATTGTTCTTGGGCATTAAGCCAACCAATTGGAATCAAGAAATGCAGACGGACACAGAAAGGGGACTGAGAGTTTAAAGAATAATAAAAATAATAAAAACGAGTAAACAAAATAATTAAAAACAAAACGAAAAGGCCTACCTTGACTCTAAAGAGAAGAAATAATGAAAACCTTTTTCATAGCATCAAAAAAAGTATATATATTTAATTATATCAAATTAGTTAAGTAAATGATAAATAGGTATATATAATTAAGCATATAATGATTAAGTATATATAATTAAGTATATCATAATTGATTGATTGATTCTTAATTTGATTATTGATTTTCTTGAAAAACTAACAAATCTAGTTATTTAAATACACTGGTTATTTAATTTGATTTAATTTGAGACTTTTAATTTCATTATTAATATTAATTGATTAATTGAGTCTATAATTGATTATCTATATATTTAATTATATCAAATTGGTTAAGTATATAATAATTAAAATATATAATTAAGTAAATAGTAAATAAGTATATAATAATTAAGTATATAGTAATTAATTATATGTAATTAAGTATATAATAATTAGGTATATATGCTTCATTATGTAATAATTAAGCATATATAATTAAGTATATAATGATTAGGTATATAATAATTAAGTATATGATAAATATGTAATAATTAAGTATATATAATTAAGTATATGATAATTAAGTATATATACTTGAATATGTAATGATAAATTATATATAATCAAGTATATAACTCCACCAAAGTTCGAGTCCCGAGTACTTTCGGCACTTCGAAGTGCCATCATCAGGGATGATGTGTTCCAGTACTCGGGACTTGAACTTTGGTGGACTTATCCACGAATTCCACCCAAATATTAAAAAGTTGGCCAGAAAACTCGAAAAGATAAAAATAAAATTGTTAAACAGGAGATATGTCTTTTGTTTAATTCTACATGTATAAATGAAAGAATGCTGCCCAAACACACACACACACACACACACACACACACACACACATATATATATATATATATGTGTGTGTGTGTGTGTGTGTGTGTGTGTGTGTGTGTGTGTGAAGACCTGTTCCATGGCTTCACGGAACGGCTTTTTCATCGAGACATCTGACATTACTTTTTTGTCCACCAATCCAAGCGGATAATAAATGATGAGCAAAAAATAAATAGGGAATAAACACTGAAATAGGAAAAGAAAAAATATCCAGTGTAATTTTGTTATTATTCATTTTGCAAGTTAATGAAATCCTTGACGGGTTTCCAACAGTTCGATAAAAATGTTTTACATGTAAATGAAAATATTTGCATGTACGGCAATAAATATGGGATTATGTACAAGGCCATGGTGTTATGGATATAATTACCTACTGACTATATATATATATATATATATATATATATATATATATATATATATATATATATATATATGTGTGTGTGTGTGTGTGTGTGTGTGTGTGTATCGTATTAGTCAGCATAATTATATATTATATTATATATATATATATTAGTCAGCATGATTATATTATATTATATTATATTATATATATATATATATATATATATATATATATATATATATATACGGAATCCGTACAGATGATATAGGGTTTTGCTGGTCGGCCTACACTTGCGTTTCCACGTGTAGATGTCCGCAGGAGAACGTCACGTAAGAGTTAATTCTTATCCAGCAATTTACAGGCTTGTCTTGTTTGTTTTACTTGGATGCTATATATATATATATATATATATTATATATATATAGTGAGATTTTGAAGATCCCAATAAAATCATCCCCAATATATATATATATATATATATATATATATATATATATATATATATATATATATATGCTAATATATATATATATATATATATATATATACAGTGAGATTTTGAAGATCGCAAATAAAATCATCACTTACAACCAGTCATTTGGATTACCTTACACACACACACACACACACACACACACACACACATATATATATATATATATATATATATATATATAGTCAAGCAAAAGGATCATTATAGAGGTGAACCACGCACAAACCGAACCTCATGCGTTGCTAGTGTTTTAAAATTGCGTGAATCCCGTCTGTATTGCTCTGTTGAGGCGCATGAGGCACTGAGCAATAAACCCACCTCTGCCTCTTTTAGATGCGTGGGCAGGTCTGCCTAGGTGGGTGGCCTTCTATGATCACGCCGATACTGAATATCTTACCGGTCTAATGGCCGGTGCCACTAGAGACAGGTTCCGAAGAACGAGGTAAATATAGTTTTCTAGGGCCGGGTTAGCTCAGTCGGTAGAGCGTTAGGCTAAAACCACAAGGTTCCTAGTTCGATACCGGCCCTCGCCAACTCAGCGTATATGTAGCACAGGGATAAAGTAAGGAGCTGATGATAGGTGTGTAGCTCTACCTCTGTCGCAAAAACAATCTTCTTGGTATAGCGCTAGTGAAAAGGAGATAGACTCCCTCGCTGATTGGCTGATACCGACTTTAGGCCACCCCGACGACGACTTTTCTATAAATGGAAGCCCGTGGTGTAATGGTTAAACTCATGGGATATGGACTCGTCGCCCCGAGTTCAAATCCTGGACGTGGTAATTGCATTTCACTTAGCGCTAACACCCTTGGGAAAGGTATGAATCCTACTCTCCCTCCGACTATGGAGAAATAGTAGGGCAGACTGTGCTCTTTAACCTTGGTTAGGCAACTGGTCTAGGAGAAGGAAAACTCTGAATTCAAACCTGTTGTCCTCCGCTTAAAAATTGACCTTGTGTCACATCCTACCCGTGCGAAGGGGTTGGTAAATATATATAAAGTATAATAGAAGTGGTAATAATTGGTCAGTCTGATGTACTGCCAATGCTCAAAGTAATACATAATAAATTACCAGAAGCTTCGGTGTGTGCTAGGTTCACCATTATAATGATCCTTGTGTTCGACTTACTTGGTGGGATATCAGTAGATATATAGAAAAGTTATCGTCCAATAGTGTAGTAGCCTATTTTTGCAGACGGTTTATTGTATACACGTAAATGTCTTTTTGTCCAAGAATACTGATTTGTGGTCTGTAATCAAAGTGAAATTGCACTCAGCATTTTACAAAAGTATTGCTATGGTCTCCTTTACAATTAGGCTAGAGTTGTGTTCTGCAGGTCGATATTAAAAGAAAGGTTGAATTCTTTTGTCTGTGTTTTTTTACTATCTTTTACGATTGAAGAACATCACTTTCTGTAGCTGTGGTTTCACGGATCCTTGTAGATTTTTTTTTGTTTGGTTTGGTTTGGTTTTACGACATATCAACCTCAGTGGGTCATTTAATGCCGATAAAGATTTGAAATAAATCAATTCTTAATGGATAATACAATTTTGTTTATAAATACATTTTTCTATTTAACCCATAGATGATACCCTAACAGGTACTACCACTCCGGGTCAGAGTGGACCAGGGAGCAATGGTGATGAAGGGGTGCTCCACATTCCCCAAACCTCCAAAACTGGAACCTCACCATCAGATAGAGTTTAACGTCATTCCCAGGACATGTAGACCCTCAGTTACCGCCTTCTAGCACCCATATGATAAAAATGGGTTGGGGCTTGCCATAAGGGCAATAAGGTTGGGAAATCATATAGGTACTAGGGCTTGACGTGACCAGCCGATTGATCGGAGGGGGCCTCTCCGACCGCCCGTCTAGCCCAAGATAGGGCCAAAGTGGAATATTGCAAGTCATGGACTGCTCATCCACCTGGGTTCTATCCTTAAGCATCACGAGTCGCCACCCATAGCAAACAGGTGGCCCCATTGGGGGAGTCTTACCCCTCTGCAGAGGTGCAGTCGGTGCATTCTAACGCCTTAGCCGACAGGGCGGGATCCTTGTAGAAATGACTGGTAATGCTCCTCCAGTGGGTGCAAGCATTAAAGCGATTCCTGGCTCTAGAAATACTGCAGCTTTTATTGACAGAAGTCGATGGATGTCAGAAGCATGGGGGACCCAGTGAGAAATCGAACTCACTAACAATGGTCTGCTAAGCTAGTTTGCTAACCATTTGGCTACAAGTGGTTCCAATAGTTATTTACTAAGCATAGCTTAGATGCGACACAAGGACAGAAATATGGGGTACCCAGTGAGAATCGAACCCACTAACAACCTGAGTGGTGAACGAGATGACTTACCTTGGCATGTCAGGTTTTTGAAAAAGAACATTGCGACCTAGTGTCACATGATACCCCCCCCTGCGAATGGGTTGGGTAAATACCTACCCCTGTTCAAGCCTATGGTCTGCTAATCTAGCTTCCTAACCGTTGCAACTCATGAGGTGCCCATGGCATCAAACATATAAGAAAATCTCCATTTCATTTACAATTTAATGGATAGATGGAGTGTTTTGTATCTACTCTAACATAGATGTGTGTTGTGTGTGTGTGTGTGTGTGTGTGTGTGTGTGTGTGTGTGTGTGTGTGTGAAACCTAGTAAAAACGGCGTTATAGCGAAATGTTTAGTAGAGCAATACTTTTTTTTAAATGCCTTAAAATGTGCAACTTAGAGCCTATAGCAATTTTATTCCAATTCCAATTATCTGAATAATAATTTCAAAGGATCTGTGTCTTCGCTAACAAATATCTTTCGATTGTAGAGCTTATTACCAACTGTTTGTGAAAGCAGATATCATAAAATGGTCAGTTCAAGACACTGGGACACCAAAAAATAATTTTGATTTAGTCAGTAGCGTAGCGAGGGAGTGACCACCCTTAACGACACTTTTATAAAACTGTGGTAGGTTGGCTGACTGACAAGAAATTAAGTGATTTACAATCTATACATATATAAGGTATGGTCTAGATGAAACTACAAAAATAAAACAATTAATATATATACACATTAAATATCACCAGTTCTTGCTTTTTGTGCAAAAATTATCAAGATTTGATTTATATTCGTAGATATTTAAAAATCAAAGTATATATAGTAAGTATATATAGAAATAGCATTGAAATTTTACTTTAAAATGTCCAGCATTTGTAAATCTCAAAGTAAACAAAGTAATACATCATGGGTTTTTTTTTCGTTTCCCCCCATTCTACCCAGACAATGCTGGGTAGCCGTTTCTAGTAAGAATATACAGAGTGACACCAACACCCCACCCCAAAAAGACATAACCAAAAATCGGGGGTGGGGTGTGGCCCTGTATATATGCAATTACTGATGCAGACTACCAGAACCCAAATTCTGTTTTGGGGGTTCACCCTGTGCTTCTGGCATAATCTGATGTCATTTTCTTTCGTTGGCTTAGGCCCCTGATAACGAGCCTCACCAACTTGGTAATATACGTTTTTCCCTCTTGATATTGACAGTTATACAAAACGGTAATATAAACATGGATTTATATTTTTTGCCATAAGAATAAACTTTAATCTAGAATCGTTTGATTTATAAGCCCCTGATAAGGAGCCTCACGAACTAGGTAATATACGATTTTTCCTCTTTATATTGATAGTTATTCAAAAAGGTAATATAAACATGTACTTTTTATTTATTTATTTATTTATTTTTGCCATAAGAATATACTTTTGCCATAATCTGAGAATGTTTTCTTTGGTATTGGCCCCTGATAACGAGCCTCGCGAGCTAGGTAATATACGATTTTTCCTCTTCATATTGATAGTTATTCCAAACTAAAAAACAAATCCATGTTTATTTTACCGATAAACATGGATTTATTTGTTCATAAATGCTGCGACTTTTAGACGGACAAAGATGACTTGAAAGGAAATACGCCAAATGAAAACGTTTGTTGTTATTGTTGTTGTTGTTTTTATAGGGGGGGGGTTGTTTTTGTTGTCTTTTTTTGTTGTCTTTTTTTTCTTTTTGATTTGTTTTTGTTTTTTTGTTGTTTTTTGTTTTTGGTTTTTTTTTGTTTTTTGTTTTCTGTTATGTTGTGTTTAAATCTCCGATGTCACGGTTGATTTCTTTTCATCCATGCAGTGGAATGAAAGTCATTGGGGTGTAGTAAAAGCGGGAAATACTGTCTATTCAATTTACTAGGCCGATAAACACGAGAAAAGACAGACAAACACGTAAATAAAATGAAAGGTCAAGGCAGGTACATTTGCATAACTGGATTGAGATGAATGATTACACGGATTCTAGTCCAATCAATCACTCTCTCTCACTCTCTCTCTCTCTCTCTCTCTCTCTCTCTATATATATATATATATATATATATATATATTATATATAAAGGAAAAGTTGACTTACCGGTGAATTTGGTCACGATGGTTAGTAAGTGTAGAATTCAGAGGGGTAAGTCAGCAAAGAATGCAATGACCAGACACGTGAAATCAACTGCTATTAATCGGTGTATCGATTAATTCAGTGGATTTAACCCTGAAGATCCTTATGGTGAAACCCGAGTAGGTTATCTCTTGTACCCATTTTATGATATATATATATATATATATATATATATATATATATATATATTGATAGGAAAAGTGTTTTAGGCATTTTAAAATTAAAAACAACTAACCTCGTTACCCGCAACAACTCCTCTCCCCAGACAAGTCGACTTAATGAGACCAATGTAGTATACAAATTTAAATGTCCCTTAGGAGATTGCTGTCTCCCAAAAACTGAAAATACCTACATCGGTTTTACCTCAACGACTTTATCACGCCGTTTAACTCTTTATGTGACAGATAATAGTTCCATTTCACAACATCTAAAATTACATGCATGGGGGGGGGGCATACTCTAATTAACGTAATATCCTAACAGAAAATATGCACATTCTGCACAAAGAAAAAAATAAATAAAAACTCCAAATACTAGAAGCTTTATACATCAAACAATACAAACCATCCTTAAATAAAATTAATTTACAATGCAGTACTTACATTTTGAAATGCCTATGACACTTTTCCTATCAATTTTCCTAATTCCAGCCTCCACATCCATAATATATATATATAATATATATATATATATATATATATGTTGTACCGACCTTTCCTGCAGTGGAGAATAGACACCGGTTCTCACTATAAATAGTGAGACACCGAGTGGAAAAGTACTACTGTTCCCGTTAACGACAAGCTAGTCGTACATGTACCATGATTGTAAATACACTTGTCTTATTTTACCCTATCTCGACTTGACTTCTTTTTACTGTTGGGACTAACATCACAACAATATAGTACAGGCAAAATTATATAATATGTTGAGGGTTATCATAGTGATCACCACGATGACAATGGATGGAAAGGAAAAGAAGAAAAAAATTTTTTAATGATAAAACAAGGGCCCTTTTGTCCGGTGTTTTTCAAGTTTTACACCCGGAATCGATTAAAAGTCAAGTTGTAAATTAATTACGACATGAATGGATATGGAATAAGGACTATGGAATAGGTTTGACAAGAGGGGTGGGGGCGAAAATAAAACTAAGAAAACCCCATCAAATCACTCCAGACCTAAGCCGCTCACCCAATAAAATAAGTGAGCGTTTAGAATGAAATGTTTAATAAAAAAGAAGGTCCGCAAAATGAATTTTGTTTTTTAACAGACTTATATATATATATATATATATATATTATATATATATATATATATACTTCACAGTTCAATACTTAATTGAGTGACCACTTAAGCAACAACAGGTACTGCAAACAACTGGAGTCCTTTGTTTATCTAAATTACTTGATTTGTCATTAAACGACCTGAAAGAGTTTTTTACCTGCAGTAAAACAAAACAACCAACCAACCTCCTACCATCTACACCTCTCTCTCTCTCTCTCTCTCTCTCTCTCTCTCTCTCTTCTCTCTCTCTCTCTCTCTCTCTCTCTTGACATTTTCCGTTGTTTTGTTTTGTTTTCTATTCGCCACTCCCTTATTCTCTTAATATTTTTCCTTTCCTTTCCTTTTCTATGTTTGCACCCCTCCTCTCCCCCTCTCTACCCTCTCTCTCACTCTCTCTCTCTCTCCCCCTCTCTCTCTCTCTCTCTCTCTCTCTCTCTCTCTCTCTCTCTGCTGTATTTTCTATTGTTTTTCTTTTTTTTATCACTCCCTTGTTCTCTCAATATTTTCCTCTCATATTCAATTTTCTTTCCCCCTTCTCTCTCTCTCTCACACACACTCTCTCTCTATCTCACTCTCTCGCGCACACATCCACACACACACACACACACATGCGCATGCGCGTACTCTGCAACTTCCTATTTCCTTTGCCAACAAAGCAGGTCATAGAAGGACACTACTTGAAGGTAAAATCATACAAATCATGTCTTCCGAAAATATCAAAGAGAAAGCAAAATGTCACTCAGTATTTATCAAAATCTTTGAACTCCAACGAAGATCACGTGACAACCCCCTAAAGCGAGACTGAGACTATTCAAGGATGAACGCGTTGAATGGCGCCATGTTTTTTTCCGCTTCTTTGATATTTTGGGCAAATTTACACTGCTGCATAAACAGATAAATTTTTTTTCCGTAGATTTGTAGGCACGTGGTATAATGGTTATCGCCGCAGGATATGGACACGGCCAAATGAGTTCAACTCCTGGACGAGGCTGTTTGCATTTCACATAGCGCCAACCGCTCTCACTCAGTTCTGGGTACATAGTAGGGCCAGACTGGGCTCTTTAAACCTTTGTCTACTTGAAACCGCTCACTGCGGCTTCCCACCACTGTGATCCTACCGTAAGCCACCGGCAGCGGCTCTCATTATGAGTGAAGGACTCAGATTACAATAGTGATAGGACTTTATTTGAATAGATTGAGTTCTTTGAAAAATCCCATCGTACAGGTAAAAAAATGCCAAGGAAATTTGGTTCAATCTTTTATTTATCTTATTAGTATTGATATAGAAAAAAACAACACTTTTTAAAAAGATAAATAAAAAGATATATAATACAGGGTTGTTCTTTATTCTATATATCAACGATTTGGGGAATTGTAACGTAAGCAGTGACGTAGTTTCGGTTACAGACATATAGACATCGCATCACCATTATTAATAGATAAGAAAAAATCACGAAAAAGCGATACCAAGGATTTTTTATGGTCTGAACTAACTCCATAGAAGAGAATGCAGAACATTATAGGTAATACAAGAAGAGCTTATACATAGTTGTATAAGAGAAATGTCCTCATAGGAAAATGGTTTATTTGCTAATAAAAGTCTTGAGCCTGCTGGTAAAAGAGAAAAGTATAAACACTTAGGTGTGAAATATGTTCTCGTGTGCTGTGTGACACGAAATGATTGGGGGGGGGGCTGATGAAAGCAGAAATACACTAAAAACTAAAAATGGAAAGAAAAGCATCTATATGGGTACTTCAAGCGACAAACTGCAGAGATCACACATGAGATGTTGGATTAATTTTTGGGACTATATGACCTTTAGGCATCCCTTTTTGATCTCGATTAAGAAAGGACATGTTTTTCATTTACACCATCAATATCCAGTTGTTTTAACAGACGATTTTTAGATTTTTTTAAATTATAAAACTAACCCCTAACACAAACCCCTAACAAACAACCTAATATTGACGGTGTAAATAAAAAACATGTCCTTTCTTAATTGAGATCAAAAATGGGTGCCTAAAGGTAATATGGTTCAATTTTTGTATATAAGGCTTGCTGCAATCCACCACCTGAATTTGTAGACTTTAAACACTAGCTAATCAACAGCCCGAATACGTGGTTGGTTAACTATTTAATCACTGATATTGACTTCCGTCCATTCGCACTTTATTCGACATTGACGACTGGACTGCATGCAACACCAAGCACTAAGGAACACCAAGGAACAACCAAAGGATTCTTCACTAAGGATCGCGCTCTGCTAAACACAAAGAATCTCCGTTGGACAGTGCTCTTGCTTGAAGCCTAAGGATGGCCACAAAAATTGTAACATGAGAAAACATGGACATGGATAAGAAGAGGAAATCTCAAGGGAGACTGAATCTCTCATAATTGCAGCACAAGACAGTGCCATAAAAAATTATCAAAGTAAAAATTGATAAGACGCAGCAGAATAGCAAGTGTAGAATGCGTGAAGAAAAAGACTAAAGAGTAAATCATGTTATACATGAATGCAGCAAATTAGCATAAAGAGAGTATAAAACTAGGCACGACTGGGTTGGAAAGGTGATCCACTGGGAATTGTGCAAGAAATTCAATTTTTACCATGCTACTAAATGGAATATGCACAAACCGGAATCTATCCTTGGGAATGAGACTACTTAACACAAGGGATCTCCGCTGGACAGTGTCCTTGCTTGAATCCTAAGGATGAACACAAAAATCGTAACAGCTGAAAATCCACCTGTTCTTAGACAGTAGATGCAACTGATGCGTATTCTTCTCTCAAGAATAGAAGTTTAAAAGAGACCATTGAATTTGGCACTTCCTCTTTTAAACCACTTCTCTCAACACCACCTAGCGCCTACCGGCAGACAAGGGAGGTAACTATCTCTCGTGTCTTCCTAACGATAAACTAATTTTATATGTCTGTATTTTTTAGATGAGGCTTGATGTAAATAATTTTGATTTTTCGGACAGTTGTCCTCATCTTTATTGTGGTATATAAACGTTGTCCAAAAAAGCAAAATTAAACTAATTTTAAACAATACAAAATTTACATTTATTCTGAAAAAATATTTTGCTTTTTAAAAAAAATACCTTATTTATTGAATAACCAACGTATATGAAGAACCATTTGTGATTTCTTTTTCACTTTTTATTGTTGTTGTTTTTTTTGTTTTTGTTTTTTTTTTTTTGTTTGCTTTGTTTTGTTTTGGGGCATTTTTTTGTTTTTGTGTTTTTGTTGCTTTTTTTGCGGATGTATTTTTGTTATCTGGAAATGTTAAGTGACGATAAATTAGTTAGTTTGATATCCAGCTTAATGGCACTGATGATATCTTTTTAATTAATTGCAATTTCTGAGAAAGAGAGAAGAAAAATGTAATTAAAAAACAAACACGATAAGACTGGACTGAATGAATAGAAATAAAGAAAAAAAATGAAAAGGAGGCGAGTGAGTGGGGGGTTGAAGAGAAGGGTCGGAAAATAAAATAAGAAAAGCGGACGGGAAAAATCGAGAAAGAGGAAGATGGTGGCGGAAAGATCGGAAATAATAATAATAATAATAATAATAATAATAATAATAATAATAATAATAATAATAATAATAATGGTTAAAGCTAAAAGAGGGGAAATAAATATTACGCAAAAGAGAGAGAAAATAAATACTACTACTACTAATAATAATAATAATAATAATAATAATAATAATAATAATAATTGGACAAACAGGAAAACAAAAATGGAAAGAAAAACAATTATATGGACACTTCAAACAACAAATCGGATAGGTTTTACATGAAAAGACTTAAACATGGTTAAGAAAAGGAAACCTCAAAAGAGAAACTGAATCACTAATAATTGCTGCACAGAATAATGCCCTAAGGACAAATTATATCAAATCAAAAATTGATAAGACCCAACAAAATAGTAAATGTAGACTGTGTGGTGACAGAGATGATACTGTAAACCATGTACTAAGCGAATGCAGCAAACTAGCACAACGGAACACAAAACTAGACACGACTGGGTTGAGAAAGTGATCCATTGGGAATTATGCAAAAAATTAAATTTTGACCATACAACAAAATGGCATATACATAAACCAGAATCTGTTCTTGAGAACGAAACGCATAAATTTCTCTGTGACTTTGAAATAAAAACGGATCACCTTATCCCAGCAAGAAGACCAGACCTAGTGTTGATAAACAAAAAAGAAAGAACTTGTCAACTGGTGGACATTGCAGTTCCAGCAGATCACATGGAGGAAAACGAAAAGATGAACAAATACCTGGACCTTGCTAGAGAATTGAAAAAGCTATGTAATATGAAAGTCAAAGTATTACCAATTGTAGTTGGTGCACTTGGAACGGTCCCAAAAAGCTTGGAAAAAGACTGGAGAATCTGGAAATCAGAGGAAGAATTGAGACCACCCAGAATACTGCACTGCTGCAATCTACAGAAGAAGAGTCTTAGAGATCCGAGGAGACTTGTTGTCATTCAGACTCCATCAGCTAATGCTGGTGTAAAAAACGAATAATAATAATAATAATAATAATAATAATAATAATAATAATAATAATAAAAAAAAGAAAGAACTCGTCAACTGGTGGATTTTGCAGTTCCATCAGATCTCAGGGTGAAGCTGAAAGAAAATGAAAAAATGGACAAATACCTGGATCTTGCCAGAGAACTGAAAAAAGTTATAGAATATGAAAGTCAAAGTGATACCAATTGTAGAGGTGCACTTGGAACGGTCCCAAAAGGATTGGAAAAGGGTTTGAAAAATCTGAAAATCAGAGGAAGGATTGATACCATCCAGAACACTGCACTGCTGCAATCTGCCAGAATACTCAGAAGAGTCCTGGAGACCCGAGGAGACTTGCTGTCACTCAGACTCCAGTGAAAGACCATCAGCTAACACTGATGTGAAAACTCAAAAGGAGTAAATAATAATTGGAAACCCTTGTACAGCCATAAGAATATATAGCCAGAATATAGGAATGGAAATCGGAATCAACAAGTGTGACATGCTCGTAATGTAAAAAGGTAAAATGAAACAATGAACGGAATAAAACTAGCAGATGAAGAATAAATTAAGACATTTGGAGAAAATGAGAACTACTTGGGAATATTGGAAGCGGACACCATCAAACAAACAGAAATGAAAGAAAGAGGAAAAGAATATCTCAGAAGAACAAGAAAACTTTTAGAATCCAAGCTCTGTAGAAGAAATCTAATCAAGGGAATAAACACCTGGGGAGTTCCTCTGGTATGATACTCAAGACCATTCTTAAAATGGGCCAGAGAGGAACTCCGACAAATGAACCAATGGACAAGGAAACTTATGACAATGCCCAAGGCACTATACCGAGAGACGATATAGACAGATTATATGTGCCGAGAAAAGAAGAAGGCAGCGGGCTCGCCAACATAGAAAATTGTGGAGATGCAACAATTCGAGAATACACTAACAAAGGCAAAGAAAGACTAATTCTGACAGCCAGAAAAACAACTGCAACAGATGGACAAGCAGAAATACATTTAAAAATAGAAATGTGAAGAAAAGCATCTATATGGCTACTTCAAGAGACAAACTGCAGAGACACACATGAGATGTTGGATTAATTTTTGTATATAAGGCGTGCTGCAATCCACCACCTAAATTTATAACTAAGCGAGGTCACGTGGTTTAAACACCAGCCAATAAACAGCCCGAATACGTGGTTGGTTAACTATTTAATCGCTGATATTGACAGCCGTCCATTTGCACTCTATTCGACATTGACGAGCGGACCTGCCTGCAACACTAAGGACACCAAACACTAAGGAGCACCAAGGAACAACCAAAGGATTCTTCACTAAGGATCGCGCTCTGCTAAACACAAAGGATCTCCGTTGGACAGTGCTCTTGCTTGAAGCCTAAGGATGGCCACACAAATTGTAACATGAGAAGACATGGACATGAATAAGAAGAGGAAATCTGTGGGGATTTAAATTAAATTAAATTAAATAAAAATTAAATAAATAAATAAAAAGTTCTGAGCGTCAGGACTCTGGCGTCCAGTCTTAACGGTCTAATCAATAAAGTCTTCATCTATACTTCGAAACAGTTGTGTCTTTTTATTTCTTTCATCCCATCATTTCATATTCCCTATAAATCTCAACGGAGACTGAATCTCTTATAATTGCAGCACAAGACAGTGCCATAAAAATTCTATCAAAGTAAGATACCAACGGAGGACCTAATGCCGACCAGAAGATCAGACCTAGTATTAACAAGAAGAAAACGAGTCATCTTGTAGATTTTTCTGTCCCGGTGGATCACAGGGTGAAGATGAAGGAAAACGAAAATATAAACAGATTCTTGGACATAGCCAGAGAACTGAAGAAACTATGGAAGATGAAGATGAAGGTCGTACCAATCGTAACTGGGTCCCTTGGAATGGTTCCAAAGAGTTTGGAAAAGAGTTTGAAGGAATTGGAAATCCGAGGAAGACTCGAGACCATCCAAACAATAGCATTATTAAGATCAGCTTGAATACCCAGAAGAGTCCTGGAGACCTGAGGAGACTTGTTGTCACTCAGACTCTGGTGAAATACCATCAGCTAACGCTGGTGTGAAAAACTCAAAAGAGTAAACATAATAATAATAATAATAATAATAATAAGAAGAAGAAGAAAAGAAGAAGAAGAAGAAGAAGAAGAAGAAGGGGAGGGGAGGAGGAGGAGAAAGGGTGGAATGAGGAGGATAGGGGGAATGGTGAACTGGAAAAGGGAGGAACCAAATATTAAGCAAAAAGAAAAAGAGAAAAGAGAGAGTAAAAAGAGAAAAAGAAAGAGAAGGAAGAGGGGGAATAATGGAGACGTTGAGAGGCAAATATTATGCAAAAGAGAACAGGGAGAAAAAGAGAGAGAGTAATCAGAGAAAATGAAGAAGGACATGTAACAGAAGGAGAAATGGAAAAGTGAAAAAACAATTTAATAGACTTTGATTTTTTTACGCAGGAAATTGCAATCCGAAGCATTTGAAACCCGTTTGCATTTAATGGGCTAAAATTGGAACCAATTGGAAATTTAATGGCTTTACAAGTTGCCGATCAAAACGCAATAAGATTAGAACGTGAAAGAAAAAGTAGGCACTATATATATATATATATATATATATATATATATATATATATATATAAGTATATTTTGGCAGCATTCTTTCGTTTATGCATGTATTTTTTTAACTCCTCAGACATTTCCTGTCTGACGAGTTTCTTTTCTATCCTTTCTGGGCATCTTTTTTTATATCAAGGAAATACTATTGTAAGAATCTTCGGTGGATTCATTCACTCATTCCACCCTGAAATATATTTAAAAAATGATGGCCAGAGAATTGGAAAGGATAGAAAAGAAACTCGTCTGACAAGATATGTCCGTCGAGTTCAACAAAACATGCATATATATATATATATATATATATATTGTGTATATTTATAAGTAAAAAGTGCTCAATATCATTAATGAAAAAGTTGGCGAAGTAGCCTATTGTTGGTATCAACCAGATAACGAGGGAGTCTATCCACTTTTCACTAGCGCTAAACCAGAAAGAAAGGTCCTGCGTCTGAGGTAGAGTGCCACACCTACCAACAATTCACCATGATATGAAAACAACACAATATGCTGTTAAAGTGAAAAGATTTTATATTATATTCATAGCTAATATTGAACAATATTTCGATTTATAAAAATCATCTTTATTTATAAAATTATATTTATAAAAATCATCTTCATTTTGATTTATAAAAATCATCTTCAGAGCTTGTTTATACCCAGACTTATCAATAGCGGAGACGAAAATGATATGAATTTAAAACGAAAACATTTATGTTGCAAAAAAGTTATGGCGGTTGCTTATATTTGAAACTTCCGCATAACTTTTTTGCAACATCAATGTTTTCGTTTTAGATTCATATCATTTTCGTCTCCGCTATTGATAATAAGTCTGGAGTATAAACAAGCTCTGAAGATGATTTTATAAATCTAAATATTGTTCAATATTAGCTATGAATATGATATAAAATCTTTTCACTTTAACAGCATATTGTGTTGTTTTCATATCCTTCTATATATATATATATATATATATATATATATATATATATATATGGGAGTATAAAGAGGAAATCAATCCGAGAGTATGTAGGGAAAAGTAAACAAACACGGGATCTTGTACTGGATGGAAGCTTGTTACTGGTGGTGATGCCGACGCAATAGCGTTTCATACATTCTTGTAATGAAGGATTCAGTTCGCTTACTGACGAGTTTCTCCTCCCAATCACGACCACAATACACTTGTCAGTAAGAGAACTTAATTCTTCAATACAAGAACTTAGCTCGTTTCCTGAAGAAGGTCTGATAGACCGAAAAGTTATAGTGTCGACATCACCACCAGTAATAAATTTCCATCCAGTACCACATGCCGTGTTTGTCTACTTTCATCCATATATATATATATATATATATATATATATATATCGGCTAGAAACCACATGGTTTCTAGTTCGATACCGACCCTCACCAACAAAGTAAGGAGCTGATGATAGGTGTGGCGCTCCATCTCAGACGCAAAAACAATTTTCTTGGTCTAGCGCTAGTGAAAAGGGGATAGACTCCTTTGCTGATAGGCTGATACCAACTTCTGGCCACCCCGACGACTTTACTTATATATATATATATATATATATATATATATATATATATATATATAATATATATAAATTAGCAAAGGTACTCGGTCCATGACCGGACTAAAAAAAAATTAACACAAGGTAGTGAGTGGGTAAGAGAGAGAATAAGAGGAAAATAATTTATAGACTTTAAAAAATGTAATCCTTAACTTTTGAGCGTTTTGAAATATAATTCTAATTTTCAAAAACTGTTTTGTACATATGACAAAAACTTAAATTCAGTTCCTAATTGCTTGTTTTTCTTAATTGATTGTTGCAGTAAAGTGATAAAAATATCAATTTAATATATTTTCTTTTTTAACCCCTAAAAAGTAACAATTAAAAGGAGCTAAATAGTCCGAAAACAAGGTTCCCGAGTCTGAGAAGGTTCCCGAGTCCGACAAGAAATACCTGAAGAAGGCCGGAGGGTATATCGGCCGAAACGTTGTACAAATAACAATAAATATGAGGTCAATAGTCCGAATAACGCAGATAATACTAATCATCAAGCCTCATCTCAAACAGAGAAATATTATTTAATCTAGATTTGACCTTTAATAAACACTCATTGTCAGTTACTCGGTGCATGAGTACAGAAGACATACCGAGACCTGCATGGGTCATAACTATCGCAAATCACTTGATAACGCCTGGTGGTCTAAGAACAATGGTTTGCCAGATTTCCAGACAGGGCGCACTGTGGGTCAATGCGAAGACGAAATACAGCCAACGGCAAAACGCTCCATTGTGGAGCTTGCGTGATCGTACAATAGACTAATGTACAAGGGGTGTTCCGAAAGTAAAACCTTCTATTCATTACCAAGGAAACTACAGTAGATACAGGGAAGAGCACGTTTCTCGTATTAGTCATCGTCATAAGAAAATGAAATTGGTGCACAGAGTTCAAATCCTGAAAAAAACTGTTTACGTTTCACTTCAGAAGTGCTTGGTCAAACGTTTATATAACGTGCTTAGGTATAAACGTAGTAGATATTCATATATATATATATATATATATATATATATATGAGGGTTTTATAATTTGCTTAAAGCATTGTCCTTATATTGGTTTGTTGGTTGGTTTTGAAGGCTATCACAATGCAAGTGTAAAGAAAAGAAGGTAACTATGGTGTTGTTTGTTAACCTGTGATTTATTCTTAATATTTTGAGATAAAAATCTCTTCTACAGAAGATCTCCAGAACTGAAGTTGTTGCTAGTGGCTGTCCATTTGTTCTGTCTCATGCCTTCCTAACTCTCTGTCTGTGAACAAACATCCCCACACACAGACAGAGAGTTTAGAAGACATGAGACAGAACAAATGGACAGCCACTAGCAACAACTTCAGTTCTGGATATCTTCTGTAGAAGAGATTTGTATCTCGAAATATTAAGAATAAATCACAGGTTAACAAATAACACCATAGTTACCTTCTTTTTCTTTACACTTGCATTGTGATAGCCTTCAAAACCAAACAACAAACCAATATATATATATATATATATATATATATATATATAATACGTTTGTTCTTAAATCACTAGTTGATACAGTCTTTATTATCTATATATTAACATGCGTGTTCCTAAATCCTCCGTCCGTTATCATCCTGCAGCAACCTCTGGTTAAATATGATACCGTCCAAATTGTTCAAGATGCAATGCAAAAATGTAAATCCATATTATCTGGTGTCGCTTAATCGCAGATTTCTTATTTGTCCCTTTTATTTCACCGAATTTTTAAACTAAAATATTCCCAATGGTCTTGCGTCTTTTAAATGACCCACGTAAAATTGAAATAAATTCAAAAAAGTACGTTTGTTATATTTTTAATATTTAAATTGTGAACTTCCGGTCCAACTTAGATATTTTCCGAGTCGTGCTTTTTGTCACTTTTTTGTCGGCAAAAAATGTAGATATTTTTATCGTCCATCCCCCCTGAGATTTTTATCGACAAATTGATGTAAATATTTTACAAGCCCCCTCTTAAGAAAGAGTGCGTGAGAGTTAAATCAAGATTATTATACTTGTACATATTGAACTATTTGGCAATAATCTCTTAAGTAAACATATCAAACGTTGTAATAAGTAAATTATCATACTGTGGTATATCAACAGGTTCTGCTAGTATATATAAATATGTGTGTGTGTAAATTTCTGCTAAAAAAATCATGTTGGTTTGAGAAGAAAAAGATACTGTCAGGTCTAATGATGATTTGACCTCGAAACAATCTGATGTTGGTCACACAGCCATGTTTTTGGTTCTACTTTATTTAGAAACAGTATGCATATATATATATATATAAATTAGCAAACCATTGTTAGTGAGTTCGATTCTCACTGGGCGCCCCATACTTCTGGACTTGTGCCGCATCTAAGCTATGCTTAGTAAATAACTATATATATATATATATATATATGTGTGTGTGTGTGTGTGTGTGTGTGTACAAGGACATCCAGAAATAAACTAGAAATAATAAGAAATAAATTAATGGCCTACTTATTCATGAACGTTTATATATATATATATATATATATATATATATATATATATATATATATATATATATATATATATGTGTGTGTGTGTGTGTGTATTTCACTGAAAATGAAATCCTAGTATTTTTGTTTTAGGAGAAAATTAACTTTTTATAAAAAATTATTAACGGCCTACTTATTGATTAGCGATAAATATATATATATATATATATATATATATATATATATATATAGAGAGAGAGAGAGAGAGAGAGAGAGAGAGAGAGAGAGAGAGATGTGGTGCATAGTGTGCATCTGTCTGTCAGATGCTTGAAGCTATACTTTCCAACAAATTTGGAGGACATTTACCCCTTCAGCATGAAAACATGGATTAATATTTCCCCAACATTTCAAATAATGGACAAATAATAATACTTCCGAGTTATCTGCATTAACTGACAGCGTGGGAATTGTTCAATGGGAAATTTCTGTTAACTCTACCGGAAAATAACCCCCAATTGCAACAAGAACTGTCGATGCCTTTTTCCCATAATTCAATATTCTTTTCACAGTTTTTGCATTACAATATCCTTTATTCGATACTAGCAAAATCACGCACCCTCTGATGCAAGTATTTCAATTTTTATTTAATAAATATTCGATTTTATTAAAAAAACTGATGAAAATAATTATGAACGCATATAAAAAGATTATACTTATTCTTATTTCATTTTAATTGATTCTATATAAAATTATACATAGGATTGTTTTTAATACATTTGAGAATAAATCACTAATATTAGAATTAAATAACACCAAATAATAATAGTTTAATTAAATCTGTTTTTTGTAAAACCGGTATAAAAATTATCCACATCTTATATTATGTAAACCTTTATTTCTTCGTGATATATAACACACCTTGCATGATTCTAAACCGTTAATAACATGGGAAAAAGGTCATCTATAATAGACTATTTTAAGGCTATGAGCCAGTCCATCTGTTAGAGTGCTGAAGGGCTACTAGCTACTCTACAACAGGTGTGGGGTTTTTTTAGAAGAAAGAGGTTAAATAGTAATGTCATGTTTATTAATAAATTAAAAAAAAGGATTTTTATGTTAGATTTTTCATTGACTTCAAGTATATTAATAAGCTGGAGGTAGACACTCAGGTACTGTCTTCTCGAACCTTTAAGATTAAAAGTGTTGGTATATACATTAACTTCCCACCAGGTCAGGATGTGACACAAGGTTTTTTTTAACGTGTGAAGCCAAACATAAATCGAAGCTCATGCATGTGAAAAAGATGCGTGGATCCCATCGGCATTCACCTTTTAAGGCGCCTATCGTGTTACATAATCCATGGGTAGCCTGTAAATTATGTAAGTAGTGTAGATCATTTTGAATCAGGGTTCGTTAGAAAATTCAAAATCGAAAGGAGTTGAGTGGAAAATTATCGTTAACAAAATTGACATGTGGTAAACTGTGCTTAACCCCTTCCGGAAACGCGCCAATAGGACGCGTGAGACAGAATTTTTAGTTAGTTGCGACCAGTCACTCACTGAGAGAAGACGTTCTCTCAAGATGTCGCTTCTCCGCGCGGTTTTAGGCTGGGGTTATTATTTCTACTGTAACCCGTCTAAAAAATGAAAACTCCGAATTCAAACCAACTGTTTTCTATTTAAAAATGAATCTTATGGTTCACGCTCTCGTGGTAAAATATATTTACTATAACTTGTGTTATATTTTCTTCTGATTTCGTGTTTGGTTTTCCATTAGGGATTTCTCTTCCATTAGAGATTTCTCGTCTATCAGAAGCCCTGGGTCATTAGTAGTTTTAGGATAAATAACCAAGACTTAGATTTTCTTTATATTATGTTATATTTAGAAATCCCCATCCAGACTAACTGCGCAGAGTATGAGTACGGGAGCGCGCTGAGCGCGACTTGCTATCTCCGTGGCTTGCCCAGTATTGACTTAACTAACTCTTTCAAATCAAAACCGAAAAGAGCCTTTGTTTCTCATTTCTCTACTAATTCTCACGATATCTACCGGAAAAGGGTTAACACGAGTTTAACACGTGCCAATCAATCTTCCATGATATCGTCACATACTCCCATTCGAAAAAACTGCTAGCCGTAATTCTAACAGCCATTTTAATTTCTACATAATTGTTGGGGTACTAACAATTATGTAACACTTGTCGTTAGATAAAGAAAATAGAAAAATAAGTCTTTGTTAATTAATCAACAAGAGACGAGAAGACTGCCCAGCCCGAACAAGAAGTAGAATCAGCCCGGAGAAAACAGCCCAGAGAAGATGATGACTGACGAAATAAGTAAGCAGAGAAAAGAAGTAAGAACCAATATATCATTCCCTCATCATCGTCTCAACTCTATATGACGGTAGGTGTGACGCTTCACCTGAGCAAAACTATCTCCATGGTCTAGGAGATAGACTCCATCACTGCTCAGCTGATACCGACAATAAATATATACATATATATATGTGTGTGTGTGTGTGTGTGCGTGTGTGCGTGTGTGTGTGTGTGTGTGTTATATTATTTCTACCAGACCCTGAGTAATTCCATCTTTTATACCCCTACATTCTCTGCCAGAGAAAATAATATATCTTAGATCTTATTTTATTTCATGATTATTACTCTCTTCTCTTCTCTCTCTCTCTCTCTCTCTCTCTCTCTCTCTCTCTCTCTCTCTCTCTCTCTCTCTTTTAAAATATATGCCCGACGTAACGGGTATATAACACCGGTACCTGGCAATAAACCCAAGATTAAAAGGGTAGTGTGTTTGCTATAAGGGCAATTTGAAGAATACAGTTGTGACTTTATCATATAGGTGCTAGGGCTTGAAATTCACTGCCGATTGATCGATCATCTAGCCCAAGTAAGGACCAAAGTGGAGTGTGACATGTCATGTGACCACTTAGTACCCGGGTTTCCGACCGCTCAGCCTCTAAGTTCCCGTCCCCAAGCAGTACAGATCACCAGGGTAATAGACTTGGAGCAATCATATTGGTGCTTGGACTTGACCACCCGATTGATCGGAGGGGGCCTTTCCGACCACTCGTCAACATATGGCCCCATTGGGAGGAATATTAGACTCCTCTGCAGAGGTGCAGTGGGATTATTCTACAGCCCCATCCGACAATGTGAAAAGGAAATTCTTTTAGCTGTTTTTCTGTGTCATGTTTTTTTTTTTTTTTTTCAAGAATCGCAATTCGATTTTCAACTAGGTGGGGGTATTACCTCTCTGCAGAGATGCAGTCGGCGTATTCTGGTTAGAATTCAACATTCGAGTAAGGAGCCTCACAAGTCCGGTTGTTGTTTTGAATCTTTCGGTCGTTATTTTTTTTTTTTAATCAATATCGCAAGTCCATGTTCAAAGGGATTTTTTCTTCTTTTTTTTTTTTTTTTTTTTTTTTTTAAATATCGTTATGGAATTTCCGTGTGAAAATTAAATTATCTCGAGGGGAAAATATCTTTGGATCGATGGTAAATAACAGCATCCTCGATTATTGTTCGAATAGATGTTATTCAGATTATTATTATCGATTATTCATTTAGTCAATATTACCGAAATACGGCATCGTATGATTCCATTTTGTTGTATTGACAGAGGCATTCACACCCACGTGAACGTACGCACAAGGCTAAACGTACACACATGTGAAAAATGCCAACTGTGAAAACAGATGAGGCGTCAGCAGCGATGAAGTAGAGTGAACTTGGTTGACCTCGGTCAAGCAGAGCCTGCTTTTGATTATTGAGCCTTCCGGTAAGACAAAGAGATTAAATACACAAAAGAGCAACACGCATTTTCGTCCTATAGACAGAGTCAGACGGACAGCCAAAACGTACAGACTAGCTAGAGTCACCGCTCGTGACAACGCTCTCTCTCTCTCTCTCTCTCTCTATATATATATATATATATATATATATATATATATATATATATCCCCACCCCCAAGTCTGTATTTATTCGGAACGCCGTTATTGCTAAGAATAACCTTTATTGACTACAACTTGACGTCCGAGACCGAGAGTTTTCAAGACGTTTTCGGCCACTTCATCTGATTCTGTGTCTAGTCATAAGCGATGATCTAAAAAACTGCATCTACAAGCCAACCAGATGCTGATTTAAACCATAACGCAAAATGTTGCATGTAAGAATTACTCTAAGTAAGAATGTACTCTTTCTTATTTCTACTTTATTTAAAAATCATTCTTATGGCTTTAACTTATGGTTAAAAAATATTTATTATA
Source organism: Doryteuthis pealeii (assembly GCA_023376005.1). NCBI lineage: Eukaryota > Metazoa > Mollusca > Cephalopoda > Myopsida > Loliginidae > Doryteuthis > Doryteuthis pealeii. The sequence continues at coordinate 16,582,796 of CM042159.1, read as the reverse complement.
ACTTGTCGTCGGAAACCTTTTAAATACATCCACTGTTTTCTAGACCATTTATTTCATTTCATCTGATTCTGTGTTCAGCCACGAACGATGTTTTTTAGACGATTTCGGTTATTTCATCTGATTCCGTGTCTAGCCACAAGAAATGTTTTGTAGACGATTTCGGTCATTTCATCTGATTCTGTGTCCAGCCACAAGAAATGTTTTGTAGACGATTTCGGTCATTTCATCTGATTCTGTGTCCAGCCACAAGAAATGTTTTGTAGACGATTTCGGTCATTTCATCTGATTCTGTGTCCAGCCACAAGCAATGTTTTGTAAACGATTTCGGTCATTTCATCTGATTCTGTGTCCAGCCACTAGCGATAATTTTCGAAACTGCACTTACAAACCAACCAGATGCTGGGCTTAGCTACAATGATACAGTACACACGATACAAACACATATTCACGTAATCTGAAAACAGTGACTCGAAAATGTTGTCACTTGATGCCGATAACAGTAAGGAACGACTGATATGTTTATTTCCAAGATGTTACTACTTCTTGGAGCCTTAGGGAAAAAAAGATGGGTTTTTTCTCGGTGTAAAAGGCACCCCTCAACAGGAATGCTTACAGAGTCTGGGCAATTGTCAAACCCTCTTTCTTCCTACATTACCCATCCCCATTAAGAAATGACCTTGTGGGTATTTTAGCTTGGTGGGAAGCGAAGAATTCTTTGAACTGGTTTCAAAAGAAACATTTGGCTGGTTGGTTAGTTGGATATTACGGCATGTAAACCCTTTTTGAGTTTCTCTGAATGTTTGGGATGAGGCTTGATGATTAGTATTATCTGCGTTATTCGGACTATTGTCCTCATCTTTATTGTAATATATATGTACAACGTTTCGACCGATATGCCCTCCGGCCTTCTTCAGGTATTTTCTTGTCGGACTCGAGAACCTTATTTTTGAACTCTGGAACTTTCTTGTCGTAATTGGGAGCCATCGCGGAACTTTGAACCTAACCCTTTATTCAGAGAGGTTCAAAGTTCCGTGAGGTCTCCCGATTACAAGAAATTTCCCGAGTTCGAAAAGAAGGTTCCCGAGTCCGAAAACAAGGTTCCCGAGTCCGAGAATGTTCCCGAGTCCGACGAGAAATACCTGAAGAAGGCCGGAGGGCATATAGGCCAAAACTTGTACAGATAACAATAAAGATGAGGACAATAGTCCGATTAAGCAGATAATACCTTTTTGAGTTATTTTATGGTGAAGACGTTTTGTTTTATTCATTCTTGATGGTATCCAATTATTTCAAAGTCAATTTTTTTAACTCATTTTAAACTCATTTTTCTATTTAACCCATAGATGGATTCCTAACAGGTACTAACACTCCAGGTCAGAGTGGACCTTGGAGTAATGGCTATGAAGGGGTACTCCACACTCCCCAGCGCTCCAGAATTGGAACTTCACCATTAGATGCAGTTTAACGTCATATCCAGGATAATAAAATCCTCATCTATCGCCATCTAACACATATATAATAAAAAGAGGATTGAGGGTTGTGCCATGAGGGGAATAGAGTTGGGACAATCATATAGGTGCTAGGACTTGTCATGACCATCCAATTGATCGGGTAGAGCCTTTCCGACCACTCGTCAAGCCTAAGTAAGGGCCAAATTGGAGTGTTGCGTGTCATAGACTGCTCATCCACCAGGATTCCATACTTAAGCAGGTGGCCCTATTGGGGGTATTTTACCCCTCTGCAAAGGTGCGGTCGGAGTATGTAGGGCTTTTTAACCTTTGTTCTGCACCCTGTCTTGAAAAAGGATAAGTTAGAATTCAAACCTGTTGAACACTGCTTAAAAATTAATCTTGTGTCACATTCTATTCGTGCAGAGGGGTTGGAAAATATGTATAACGTTTGTATTCTACCTTTTCGAATTTGTAAGAAACGTCTACTGTTTGTTTGGTTCTTCCGACAACAGGAGTACTCCCATAATTCTTCCCACGCTAATCGATAATCAACTACGTAACAGTATCGAACAATCGATCTTCCGCCTAGTTTGTATCATTTTACTATCTAAACATGTCTAAATGTTTGCTCGTCAAACCGGCTTGTCTGTTTGTGTATGTTACGGGCAGTGTGGAATATAAGGAGGTATCCGATTATGTCCTCCAGAAAACTGATCGTTGCTTTATTACTTCGAGCATGCGTCTTCTTTGATCGATTTCACGCTCGGTTGAATCTCAAATCCTGCTGAATGAGATTATAAAGATAAATAAATAAATATTTTTAAAAATAAATTAATTAATAAAATAAAAATATCTCGTCAAATTTTAACGTCAAATCTGTAATCGTAAACAGATGAAGAGAATGTACCTGTCAGTCAGATAGATTTAGTTTGTTATTTTTTCTTCTCTGTTTTTTCTTTTCTGTTTTTTCTTTTCTGTTTTTTTTATGCTAATACTCTTGAGAAAGGCATGAATTCATCTCTACTCACCCCTACCAGCTATTGGTAAATAGTAGGGCAGACTGGGTTCTTTAGCCATGGTTAGACAATCAGTATAAGGAGAAGGAAAACTGAATTCAAACTGATATTACTCCGCTTTAAAATTGGCGGAGTTATGTCAATTCTAAAAGTCGACATAACTCTCCAAGTTTGGGTGGGGGGTCGCGAAAAATGGCGACTTTTTGAAATCTATTTTGTCTGTAAAATGAGAGCTAGAGCTTCCCTACTGCTAAGAATTGGTTTATAAAAGCATTTTAGCCCAAGGAATCCAAAAATGCTATCAAAATGTCTTAAAGTTAACCAATTTTAAGTTATTAATGATTTGCAAAATTCTAATTGATGTTGTAGCTTTGGTTCTGATCAAATATCAAACTATCTTTTTGGTACACATAATTTTCAATATATGTGAAATAATTATAGAAAAAAAGATTTGTCATAGATGCAGTGCCACATTGGGATATTGATATTGCTAGGAAAAAAAATCAGAAATCGTCAATAACTTAAAATTAGTTTACTTTAAGACGTTTTAGATAGCATTTTTGGATTTCATGGGCAAAAATGCATTTATAAGCAAATTTTTAGTAGTAGAGATGATCTAGAATTCATTTTACCGACAATTGCCATTTTTTGTCAACCCCCACCAAATTTGGAAAGCCAAAAATCGACATAACCCCGATAATTTTTGAATTGGAAGCTCACATTTTGGTGAACGTCTAATGTTAACATAGTCCACACTTGGAAAAAAAATTCAGAAAAATTGAAGGGTGTGGGTGACAATTTTACTTTTTTCTGGATGATTTGACATGGAATTATCCAATATTATTCCACATACCTTCAGGTCAATATTCAAAAGTAGATCCAATCAAATCCATATCAATCAATCCATATACATCTGTATCTCTATATGAAATAAAGAAAATGGCATTACTTTTTGACTC
>CM042159.1:16544370-16574370 GCA_023376005.1 Doryteuthis pealeii | reverse complement strand
CTAGACTGTTTGCATTTCACGTAATGCTAATTCCCCTTGGCAAAGGGATACATCCAAATATTCTCCCTCTAGCTATGGGTAAATAATACGGTAAATTGAGCTGTTTAACCTTGGTTAGGCAAGGTTAGAAGGAAAACACTAAATTCAAACATTCTAAACTCCGCTTAAGAAATTGACCTTCTGACACATCCTGAACGTGCGGAGGGGTTGGTAAATAGGGTAGGGCGATTTTTCAATTTTTTAAAATATCAAATTGTCCATTTAAGCGAAAGTTGTTTGTTAGTATACTGAATGCTCATACCAAAAATCAGATATTTTACTTGCACCATTGTTTGAGGAAATAGCATCAAAGATCGTCTACTAAAATGCACTAAAAATCCTCGTTTTCGCAAAATTTAGCCTTTAGAAAAAGAGGATTTTTAGTGCATTTTAGTAAAAAATGATCTTTGATGCTATTTCCTCAAACAATGGTGCAAGTAAAAGATCTATTTTTTGGTATCAGTATTGAGTATACTAATACACAACTTTCGCATAGATGGACAATTTGATATTTTTAAAAAATGAAAAATCGACCTACTCTATCGGTAAATATGTATATATGTGTGTGTATGCGTTTGCGTGTGTATGACTTTATGCGTGTGTGTGTGTGTGTGTGTGTGTGTGTGTGTGTGTGTGTGTTCATATCTAGCTAGAGCCTCTTCTTATGCATTTATCTTTATGAATATTACAGTTTTGATTGATAGATAGATAGATAGATAGATAGATAGATATAACTTTAGTAGGATGGGTCTAATCTCCTACGTCTGCAATGAGCTCTCAAGATGAACTCGCTTGTCCATCGAGGTATGCGAAGTGGTTTATATATCGGTTAAGACACCCAAAAAGATTGATATAGATTGAAAGAGAGATTTTATCTCTGTATAGGTGAGCGCATATGCAAAACTATCATGAGATTAAAAGAAAACAACAAAGAAAATAAAAAATAAAGAAAAAAAACACATTCAACCGTTAATCATTCTCATCTTTGTAAGCAGATAAAAATGGCAGATTGAAAGACGAATGCAGAATTCAAATCCTAATCTTGACTTCAGAGTTATCTGCCCCTTTCTCATTATTCCTTGTGCAAAAAATCCTGGCAGTAGTTTGGTTTATTTGTTTAACGGCATATCAACTCTTTATGGGTTATTTAAATGCTTTCTAAATGTTTGAATATAATCATGACTGTATATTTGGATGGTTTGTTTGGTTTGTTCATTTGTTTCAATGATTTACCCAAACAGCATTCTTGTGCAAGCTTTTTCTCTAGATGTTTCGTTAAAGTCAATGGGGTGCAACCATAAAACGATAGATAGATAGATAGATAGATAGATAGATAGATAGATCGGAACAGCTTGGGGATAGATGATAGATAGATAGATAGATAGATAGATAGGAACAGCTTGGGGATAGATAGATAGATAGATAGATAGATAGATAGATAGATCTTGAAATAATCCAAGTTTTAAATCAGAGTCTTTGCAGAAGATGTTCAAAACCTGAAATTCTGTAGTTCTTCAAATTTCAGATTCTTGGTCTTGCAAAATTGAAATTCTGTAGTTCCCCAAATTTGAAAGTCTTTAGATTTGCAGACTTGAAATTCTACAGTTCCCAAAATTTGAGATTATTTGGCCCTGCAAACTTTAAATTTGATTGTTCCTCAAATTTGAGATTCTTTAGATTCACAAATTTGATATTCTAATAGTTCCCCAATTTCAGATTCTTTGGTCTTTGCAAAATTGAAATTATGTAGTTCCCTAAAATTGAGATTTCTCGGGGTCCTTGAGAATCTTTTGCGCTCTAATTTTGAGGTTTCTTAACAAACGAAAACTGACACCCTCTTCATGTTACTCTTAATTCCTCACCCATGACCACTAAAGCCAGTGAGAAATTGGTTAAGAATTTTTTTTTACTTTCTTCTTGTTCTTGTTCTCCTTTTTCTTCTCGATATTCTCTTCTTCTTTATCGTTTTCTACTTTTTCTTCTTCCCAATATCTTCTTTTTTTTCTTCTTCCCAATATCTTCTTCTTCTTCTTCTTCTTCTTCTTCTTCTTCTTCTTCTCTTCTTCTTCTTCTTCTCTTCTTCTTCTTCCCAATATCTTCTTCTTCTTCTTCTTCTTCTTCTTCTTTCTTCTTCTTCTTCTTCCCAATATCTTCTTCTTCTTCTTCTTCTTTTCTTCCTTCCCAATATCTTCTTCTTCTTCTTCCAATATCTTCTTCTTCTTCTTCTTCTTCTTCCCAAATCTTCTTCTTCTTCTTCTTCTTCTTCTTCTTCTTCTTCTTCTTCTTCTTCTTCCCATATATTATTCTTATTATTATTTTTTATTATTATTCCCAATATCTTCTTCTTCCCAATATCTTCTTCTTCTTCTTCTTCTTCTTCTTCTTCTCATATGTATGTTTGACCCTTGACTTGAATTACTAAATTTAAGTCAATCAGTATTTTCTTACCCTTAACAGAAAAACATAACTCAGATATAAATATCATTTGTAATGACTTTTCGATGGAAAGTCATTTCTTTAATCCAAAAAGCTTATAACACAAACGAACAAAGAAAACAAAATTGTCATTCAGTGAGAATTAAGTGCACTCAAGAAATGTATATCAATCTCAGCAGTGAAGCCGTGTTGAGTGTCGCATTAGGGTAGGGCGATTTTTTACTTTTTTTAAAATATTAAATTGTCTATGCGAAAGTTGTGTGTTAGTATATTGAATACTGTTACCAAAAATTAGATCTTTTACTTGCACCATTGTTTGAGGAAATAGCATCAAAGATCGTCTACGAAAATGCACTAAAAATCCTCTTTTTCTAAAGGCTAAATTTTGCAAAAACGAGGATTTTAGTGCATTTTAGTAGACGATCTTTGATGCTATTTCCTCACACAATGCTGCAAGTAAAAGATCTAATTTTTGGTATCAGTATTCAGTATACTAACACACAACTTTCGCATAGATGGACAATTTGATATTTTTAAAAGTGAAAGATTCGACCTACCCTAGTGTGACATGGTAAATAGTACGATTTTAACACGAATTCTTACAAGAATTCACAGGATTATTATTTGATGAATCTCCGTGGTGTAGTGCATAACGTTATGGAATAGCGACAAGGGTAAACGAGTTCGGACTCCAGTAGTTATATTATTTTTGCATTAATAACCATAGAAATGTATGAAGTCCTTATCCTACTCGCAATGGGTTAAATAGTATTCCTACTGTTATTCTACAAGAATGGTTTTGGCTTTGAATAACCTACAAAGTGTAGGGCTCACTGTCAATTGTTTGCGATGGCAAAGATGTAAGTAGAATTTTATTGTATTTTGCGGTAAATTTTTCATTTTGAATTAAAAATTAGAAATTTTTAGTATATTATCAGCTGATACCGAGAGTAGGACACACTTTACTTTTGATTTTTTAAACACCACTACGTCACACTAGAGTAGGTCGATTTTTCACTTTTTAAAAATATCAAATTGTCCATCAATGCGAAAGTTGTGTGTTAGTATACTCAATACTGACACCAAAAATTAGATTTTTTTACTTGCACCAATGTGTGAGGAAATAGCATCAAAGATCGTCTACTAAAATTTTTAAATTTTGGGCAACGCCAGGTAGCCCTGCCAGTCTGCGATGAATTTACCACACGATAAATTTAACGGACACGAGTTAATCTTTCCGTTCTCATATCTTGTTTGCTAATCTTTTCATTTTTATTTCCTTTTGGTTTTAATAAAAGTCGAGATCAGCTTATGTTTTATGTAAACTCGCGTGCACCTGTTCGAACATGGAATTAATTCAGCGGATACGTGCCTCCAAATCTCGTCGGCATCCCCGGTTCTTCTTCTACACCCACCACCCGACCGGGACATGAGGCTGGGCTTAACTAATCAACTGGAAGATTTTTTTTTTTTTTTACTTTAAATTGAAACTAGTGGACGTGGGATTAGCAGGATAATCTGAAGGAATTTTTAAAGAAAAAAAGAAAGAAAGAAAAAAGAAGATGGTAGACTAGACAAGTACAAGGATGCCAATCAACCAACGCTCCTGAAGATTTTCACTTTTTCTTTCTTTCTGATTCTTTTCATTATCTTCTATCATTTTACTTATTTTTTATTAATTTTTTTTGTTATTTACGGTCCATAAAATACACCGACTGTATCCTCCCAAAAAGTAGCATACTCTGCATAAACACAAATGCACACATACACACACACGCGCACACACCCATATATATATATATATATATGTGTGTGTGTGTGTGTGTGTGTGTTGTCGTTGTAAAGTCCACGTATGCTTCCAGCCAACCAACCCACATACGACCAGCAATCACAGCTATAAAGGCGCAGAAAACTAAATAAAATAGTTAGTCTACATTATATTAATAAAGGAAGGTCAAGCTTCCAAAATATAGAATGAAATAAAATGAAACTTAACAGATCAAAAAAAATATACATTATATATATATTATAGATATGTATATATAATAAACATGTATACAAATATAATATATTCACACTGGGAAATTAGACTCACCATATATATAATATAAAATACTCTAATTTTTATAGTTCCTCCATTATGCTCCCTTTCAAAAAATCTAAAAACAATTCCTTCAAATAAAAACTTTTCTCCTGACGATGACCTAAGGTCGAAACTAGTTAAGAATAAATAACATATATAAAAAATATTCCTGTTTGTCTTATTACTTTTGTTCATACTATATATATATATATATATATATATATATATATATATATATATATATATAACACTTGGTAACTGTCAGTTTTTCGCCAATGCTTCTTTTACAAACCAAGGTGTACATTCTCTCTCAATTATAATGAGAACTATATAATAATTTTCAATATATACAGGGTGTCCACAATTTCACTATTGTATTATTCAGGTTATTTTTCCAAGAAACCAGATATGGTAATTTAGCAGTAAATAAAATCATAACAAACAATTAAATAATAATTTTCCTTTTTTACTTTTGTTTAAATTAAATAAAAAATACTTAATCCCCATGTACCCAGACTTTATGGACACCTTGTACATGTATGCGTGTGCGTGTGTATGTGTGCATGTGTGCATGTGTGTGTGCGTATATCACTAAAACTTTCATCATGTTTGTATAAACGTGACCCTAACGCAGAAAAAAAAACGGTTCATCATGCCGATAGGTATTATTACATTTAAAATACGAGGGTGAGTCAAAAAGTAATGCTATTTTGTTTAGGACACGTATAATTACCAACACAGGAACGTGTGTCATACATCAAAATGAAGCTGGTCCACTTTGGTTCTTTGACTCACTTTTTCACTACAGATTTCACTTCCTCGTCACTGGAATAATGTTTGCCTCTCAAATCCTCTTTCATGGGTCTAAATCTGGTGAGTATGGAGGATACGGTAAAGTTTTCCACCCGAATGAGGCGGTTTTCTCCCTTGTCTTGAGGCTTGTGTGTGGCCGAACATTGGCATGGAGAATGAGGACATTGTCAATTGGCAAGTTGGGTCTTACGTGTCGGATTCTTGATCTGAGCCTCATTAGGGTTTCCATGTAGGCCAAGTGAACTTCATATTTTAATCATCTAAATCGTTGATATAACGGAGATATAAAATGCTAATTAGAATCCTTTACTCCTTTCGCTCTGTCCCCGGGGTTTAGAATACGCTGACTTTATCCACTGCAGGGGGTAATGCAACAAAAAGGGGGTGTCTTGTTTGTAACTCTAAATCGCATCTGATGGTGAAGCTCTAGTCCTGTAGATTTGGAGAGTGTGGAGGACTCCTTGATTGCAATTACTGCCAAGTCAACCCTGACCCGGAGCGGTAATACTGTTTAGGGACCCATCTATGGGTTAAATAGTTCTGTTTAAAAACTATGCGTATTTGATAGGACGAATACACAAAAAATGTAAATATGAACGTACAATGAACGCGATTCCCTAACTTCTAAGCATAAAATAATCCTAGATGAGTTAGCATGCCGTTAAAATCAATCAATCTATTCATTTATATTTAGAAGTATCTTCAGCATTATTCTTATTACTGTTATTTTATTTTATATTTATTTACGTTTTTTTTTTTTGTTTGTTTTTTTTTTTTTTTTTTGCTTTGAACTTGTTTCTTTCTTATTTTTCTTTCTTGTTTTTCCTTCTTCAACTTACATCAACTTTTTCTCTTTCCTTCCATCAATTCTTTCTTTCTTCTTTCTTTCTTTCTTCTTTCTTTCTTTCTTTCTTTAGCTTTTTTTCTCATTTCTTCGTCATTTTTCTTTATTTCTCTGATTCTGCTACAAACTTTTTTTTTCTATTAGCTTCTTTCTTTCTCTTCTCAACTCTTTCATTCCCTCTATCATTCTTTCTTTCTTTCTCCAACTTTTTTCTATCTTTCTTTCTTTTTTTCTTTCTTAACCTTTTTTTCCTTTGTTCAACATTTTCTTTCTTTCTTTCTTTCTTTCTTTCTTTTTCAAACTTTTCTTTCTTCCCTTTAACGATTTCTTTCTTTTTTTCTTTCTTTCTTTCTTTCTTTCTCTTATTCTATCAACTTTTTCATTCTTCTCTTCAACTCTTTCTTTTCCTCTTTCTTTCTTTTTTTTTCTTTTTCGTTCTTTGATTCTTTTTTCATCAATTTCTTTCGTTCTTTTTTACATTACATATTAACATTTATTTTGTTTTTACTTGTGTACGCTCTAGCCACTCCTCGGACGCAAACACGACTTAAAAAGGCTTATTGTCGGCAGAAGTCACGTTATATTTGCTGGCTTATTTGCTTAGTGGAAGAAGAACAACATGCACCCCCCCCAACAAAACCACCGCCACAGCTAATAATGCCATGTACATCAACCCGCACCACCACCACCACCACTGTAGGCTCAGAATCAACTCTAATATACCCATCACCACAATCCCCACCGTATTTATCATTAAGGTCATCCCCACCATCATAAATACACTGATATCCTTGCGTAGGCGTGCTGATACAGTGTTGTTTCATAGCAGTCATACCCAGTTCAAGTACAGCTAAGAGCAGTTTTGAAAAAAAAAAAGAAAAAGACAAAAAAAACAAAACGTATTACGTAAAACAAGTAATGAACAGCCCAGTCAGCTGGGGTTATAGAATACACTGACAGCATCTCTGCAGATAAGTAAGACCCCACCACCACCACCACCAATGGGACCACCTGTTGGCCGTGGGTGGCGACCCGTGATGCTTATGGACGGAATCCTGGTGGATGAGCAGTCCTTGACATGCAACACTCAACTAAGGCCCTTACTTAAGCTAGATGGGCGGTTGGAGAGTTCCCTTCCGATTAATCCGATGGTCACTTCAAACCCTAGCACCTATATGATTGTCCCAATCCCATTGCCCTTATGGCAAGCCTCAACCCTTTTTATCATATATGTACTAGAAGGCGGTGGCTGAGGGTCTTAGTGCCCTGGGTATGACGTTAAACTCTATCTGATTGTGAGGTTCCAGTTCTGGAGGTTTGGGGAATGTGGAGCACTCCTTTATCACCATTACTCCCAGGTCCACTCTGACCCAGAGTGGTAGTACCTGTTAGGGTCCCATCTATGGGTTAAATAGAAAATGTGTTTATAAAAAAATTGAGTATCCATCAAGAATTAACTTTGTTGGCATTAAATGACCCATCGAGGTTGAAATGCCGTAAAACAAAACTAACAATCAAACAAGTAACGAGACTTATCTTTTTTTATTATTATTCAGGATGACAACCCTGATTGGAAATCATCTGATCAACGTTAACCTTGTTAAGTTCATGCCTTAATCTTGAGTTATTGTTGCACAATGGATTGGCAGAATGTTATCATTATCAACTGGTCGCGCTGGCAGCACGAATATCCATGACGCTCTCTCACCAACCGTCCCTATCGGTCATCGTTTCAGAGAGGTCGTCTGAGCAGCATCCGAACTCTGCTCAGTGTTGATTGATGTAGGCTTTTTCTAGTCGGTCTACACCGTGTCTATGTGTAGGTGTCCAGAGGAGAACGTCACTTATGAGTTCGTCTTTACTTCGTCATCAGTGTCCATCATGTTCTGTTCCTTATCGTCTCTATCGGTCATCACCCCTGGGAGGTCCTCCAAGCAGAATCCAAAATCAGCTCAGAGCTGATTGATGTAGTATTTTTTCTTGCCGGTTTACACTGGTGTCTGTGTGTAGGTGTCCAGAGGAGAATGTCACTTATGAGTTCGTCCTTACTTTGTCATCAGTGTCCGACGTCTTGTTCCTATCGTCCCTATCGATCATCACCTCTGCATAATCAAAGAACAGTCAACATAATTTTACGGGACAGGGATATATGCTCTCATTCTAAGGTGGAACATCGCTATTTAGAGAAACAGTGACTGTGGAGAAGTGACCCTTTTGCCTGCCCCACCCGGGGGAAATCCAGTATGCTTTGGCCACTGGACCGGTAAAGTACAAATAACAGCGTCGATCCCAGTGGGCTTTCCACCCAAGCAATACCTGTCCCCTTTGGACTGGGTTTATTGCCCAGCGCCTGAGGCGGCCCTCTTGTGGGGGAATGTCGACGCAATTTTTGCTCTTTCCCACCCATAAGCTTCGGCTTGTGGGTGGGCCCACATTAAAACGAGGCCTTGTGCCCAGCCCATACAAGTGGGTATGAGGCAAATACTGACTGTGAAGAAGTAGGGATGTGATCCACAGAGGACCAGCTTCATTTTGATGTATGATACATGTTCCTATGTTGGTAATTATACTTGTCCTAAACAAAATGGCATTACTTTTTGCATCACTATGTGAAGAAGTAGGGATGTGATCCTCAGAGGACCAGCTTCATTTTGATGTATGATACATGTTCCTGTATGGGTAATTATACGTCCTAAACAAAATGGCATTACATTTTAACTCACCCACGTACATAATTATGTTTACATGATTAAAAACTATTAAAAAAATTAATAAAAAATTTGAACTCAGACTTAATTAGTCTCAATTACCCTCCTTAAAAATCAAATTGTTTTCCGTGGGGCGTACATCCCAAGTTTGGAATCACTGCACTGAATTCTAGACTTGTTGACAAGCCGCTAAAATTAAACAATCATTACTTTAGGATTTTTCTTTTCTTTTTTCTAAAGAAGCTATTTGTCAGTTACGTTTCGCAACCAAAATTATACATACTTGCAAAATAAAAAAAACACCCACCGGGCGATGTAAGAATACCTTTTTGAAAGATATTGCCTGAGGGGGGTTGGGAGTTAAAAATTCAATGACAGAGAGTATGTACCCTAAGTAAGTAAAATCATCAAATCTATAAATGGATTTTAAAAAATAAAACAATTTGAAATGGAAACTTAGTTCTGATAACTTTAAAAATGTCTTAAAATAAAACAAACTATATGTAAATATATAATATCGGACATGTATTTATTAAAACTTGTTTTAAAAGTCAATGAGGACTGTCTAATGTTGCATGCTCAAATTTTGAGTGTATTTATTCTATGTCATGACGATTTTGGGTAATGTGACGAAAGCAGTGACGTAATTTTTGTTACAGACAAAAACCGGAAGCGAATCTCCATTATTAATAGATATCAATGGAAACGGTAACAACATTGCCTACCAAATTCCCACACGGCTCTACCAAATTGTCATGGAATTTTTACTTGTATGATGGGATTTTTCAAATTCTCTCATGCCCACTACTTTTCTCTCCTAACTTAGCTATCTTATTTGAGATGTCAATTTGCTAGTGTATAGACATGACCAAAAACCGAACCAAACTGCACCCCCCATATATATATATATATTATATATATATATATATATAATATATATATATATATAGGATGAACAAAAAGTAATAAGACAAACAGGAACATTTTTTATATATGTTATTTAAGGATTGAAGGATAGAGTAAATCCGACAAAATGTGGTTGATAATATATAAAGTATACAAGCAGACTGTAAAAAGCATTTGTCTTCACAATAAATTCCGAGGAAGCTTCACTAAATACCGAGGCAAAATATCAATGGAATTTAGTTACTCTGTTGTTATATCCACTTTTTCTTCTATTATCAACGACACACACATACACACACACACACACACACAATATATATATATATATATATATATATATATATATATATATATATATATATATAGTTTTAGTTATAGTTATAGTTATATATATTTATATTAGGTATATATATGTATATTCATCTCAGAACCCATTCTCAGTCGGTAGAGTGTTCGGCTGTGAACCTCGCCAACTCAGCGTATGAATAGCTCAGGGAACTGTGCGGTAAAGTGGGGAGCTGATGGTAGGTGTGGCACTTCACATCAGACACTAGAAAACAATTCATTTGATCTAGCGCTAGTGAAAAGGGGATCGACTCCCTCGTTGTCTGAATGATACCGACTTTAGGCCGCCCCAACGACTTCACTAACCAGCCAACGGTTTACACTAGGATTGCAGTGGTGGAAGAGCCGCTGTGAGCAGCTTCAAGTAGGCAAAATGTTAAAGAAAAATGGTTTCTTTTAAAGTTGAGCATTTTAAAATATCTGCTTTATTATTTAATGTAGGACATTTTAAGAGTAGTCGTCAACTAAAAACTTCAATATGATGTGCCGTTTTTGCAGAGATACAGTTACATATATACATTATTATATTCTACACATATATATGTGTGTGTGTATTTATATATGTGTTTATGTATGTGCATATATATGTGTGTGTATGCGTATTTATGTGTGTCTATGTATATTATATATGTCTGTATATATATATACCTCACACACACACACACATACACACACACATATATATATATGTGTGTGTGTGTGTGTGTGTGTGTGAGGTAAGTTAAAAGGAAAAGTGGACAAAAAATAATGACTCAAACAAGTAGAAGTGGGAGAGACATATTTCGTTCCGCTTTACACAAGGAACTTCATCAGTCTAATTTATTCAAAACAAGGTACGTACATTTGTATTTATAGAAGAGAAAGTGAGTTGGTGATAAAATTCAGGGTAAGGGAAGTTAGTGAAGATTTGGTTAACTTTCCCTTCCCCTTAATTTTATCACCAACTCACTTTCTCTTCTATAAATACAAATGTACGTACCTTGTTTTGAATAAAGACTGATGAAGTTCCTTGTGTAAAGCGGAACGAAATATTTCTCTCCCACTTCTACTTGTTCGAGTCATTATTTTTGTTTACTTTTCCTTTTACCTTACCTCACACTGTCGGATTTTACTCCAAACCTCCTATCTTCATATATATATATATATTATATATATATATATATATATATGTCTGTGTGTGTTTATATATGTGTGTATGTATGTATATATATATGTGCGTGTGTGCGTGTGTGTGTATAAAGCGGCTTAAAAATTGACCTTGTGTCACATCTTTCTCGCGCGGATTGGTTGGTAAATATATAAATTTAAAGCGGCTTATTCCGCCAGGAAAAAATTTGTAATTTTTATCTCTTAATGGTCCAGTCATCTACAGTTAAAAGATAAACAAACAAACAACAAGTAATGTAAAGGTATAAAGTAACGGGCTATGTGCTGAAAGGTATCAGTATAATAGGTAAAAGTTACCTGGTAAAAGGTAAAAGATACCAGTAAACGATAATTGGTAGTCGGAATCAGCCAAACAGCAAGGGAGTCTATACCATTTTCACTAGAAATGAACTTGTCAACGCGCGTTCAATTCCTGGACGAAGCTGTTTGCATTTCACATGGCACTAAGACCCTTGGGAAAGGTATGAATCCAATTCTCTCTCCAGCTTTGGGTAAATAGCAGGGCAGACTGGACACTTTAACCATGGCTAGGGAATCAGTCTAGGAGAAGGAAAACTCTGAATTCAAACCTGTTAAACTCCGCTTAAGAAATTGAC
The DNA here is from genome assembly GCA_023376005.1 of Doryteuthis pealeii. Lineage (NCBI taxonomy): Eukaryota > Metazoa > Mollusca > Cephalopoda > Myopsida > Loliginidae > Doryteuthis > Doryteuthis pealeii. Next base: position 16,562,433 of record CM042159.1, on the reverse strand, counting down.
CTTGTGTCGCATCCTGCTCGTGCGGAGGGGTTGGTAAATATATATAGCCTTTTCACTAGCGCTAGACCAAGGTGATTGTTATTTATCTGAGGTGGAGCGCCACACCTACCATCAGTTCCTTACTTTACCGCACAGATCTCTGTGCTACTCATACGCTGAATTGGCGAGGGCCGGTATCGAACCCGGAACCTTGTAGTTCCTTGGCTGACGCTCTACAGACTGAGCTAGGCGGGCGTAAGGGTCATAATAGGTAATATGTACTACGCAAATGATATGTACTTGTGCACTTACTTGCTAAGCGGAGGGCTGACTTCCAAAATGCAAGAATTGAAGCCCTAAGATCTGGCAAGTGACCGAGGGAGCTATATTAGCATTTCAGTCTCGGAAGACTATAATAAATTTTTTGTGCCCCTGAAGTTATAGTGCAAGGAGTTTCGCCTCCAGGGCACAAAAAAGAGCCTGGGCAAGATGTATGGAGGCCCTGGGTTGCCCAAGTGACAGGGCCCCCCTCTCTGCCTCGATGGCGTGATCCGAAGGAATGGTGAATCAATACATTCAGCGTCAGTTTGGCTGCAGGAGTTGCCAGATAGTTTTACACACGGAACTGCCTAACGGAGAACAAGCCGTGATTTCTGTCAAGGTTCTATCCCTTAGCCTTTTCCTATCCAGAGGATAACCACAAGGCAATGGAGGTTATTTAGACAATTACGCGCCTGGATACCACCCCAGGTATTTCTGTATTCTCGCGTTAATGTGCTAGAGCGAGAAGCTTCCTCCGCCCTTTCTGGGAGCTAAGGGACTTCGCATAGGAAAGACCAAAGTAGCTTCAAATGAAGAAGGACTGAATACAGCAATAGGATGTACAAAACACATCAATAACTCCCTCCTTCGGGGCCGGTGTTTGTTGATGAAATTAACAGCATGATCCCAGGTGACCTTCCCCTCCAGGCAACAACTACCCCTTGATTTAAAGTGGCAAGGCTGTGTTTATTGCCCAGTACCAGGTGCGCCCCTATGGAGGGGGAATGCCGACGGGATTTACGCATTTTTTGTGCCTGCCACCCCATAAGCTTCGGTTCGTGGGTGGTTCTACTTTAATACGACCTTGTGTCATACCTGCATAAGTTGGGTGCTAGGTAAATACCAACACTATTGTTTGAGTGTTTGGATTTTACGGCATATCAACCCTTGTTGGGTTATTTTATGCCGAAGACGTTTGTTTTATTTATTCTTGTTGAGTATTCAAATTTTTTAAACTCATTCTTTACACATTTTTAAAACTCATTTTTTTAAAATTTGACTCATAGATAGGATCCGAACAGGCACTACTGCTCCGTGTCAGAGTATACCTGGGAGTAATGGCAACGGAAGGGTACACCACACTCCTCAGAGCTCCAGAAACCTCACTAGTAGATGCAGTTTAAATATATACCCAGTACATTAAGACAACCAGCCACCACCTTCTAGCATATATACTTAAAAAGGGTTGGGGATTTGCTATAAAAACAATACGGTCGGGAAAATCATATTGTATTAAATCATGATGTGACCCACCAATTGATCGGAGGAAGCCTGTGCAATGCCCCTTCTAACATAAGTGGAGCGCTGCATATAATTGACTGCTCAGTAATCAGGATTTCGTCCTTAAGCAGTACGGGTCGCAAACAGGTGGCTTCAATGGGGAGTATTACCCTTCCTCAAATATGCAGTCGGCGTATTCTCTAGCCCCACCGACAGTGCAGAGTAAATGATGATGAGGATGATGATGATGATGTACAACGCAATGTAAGATGCGAATATGTAATAATGTAATAGTTCATATGTATTTCCCAATAAAGATCAAGGGTAATCACAGGCCAGGGTTGGTATCTACATCTGCACGGTCTTCTCTCGTGGCCAACAGCTCTACATTGCTATTTGTTGATGTTGAGGCAATTGTCAGATGAAAGTTTTTACAACATGATTGGAGAAACATCTAGAAAAGCTGTAAGAAAATAATAATTTTCAGTTATTATTATTATTATTATTATTTTCATTCCTTTTGAGTTTTTCCCATATTTCACTGGAGGCTGAGTGACAACAAGTCTCCTCAGGTCTCCAGGACTCTTCTGAGTATTCTAGCCGATTGCAGCAGTGCAGTAGTCTGGATGGTTTCAATTCTTCCTCTGATTTTCAGATCCTCCAGTCTTTTTTCCAACTTTATTGGAACCGTTCCAACTGTGCCAACTACAATTGGTATCACTTTCACTCTCATGTTCCACAGCTTTTTCAATTCTCTGGCAAGGTCCAGGTATTTATCCATCTTTTCATTTTCCTTCAGCTTCACCCTGTGATCTGCTGGGATCGCAAAGTCCACCAGTTAACACGTTCTCCTTTTTCCTTCTTTTTTTTTTTTCTTTTTGTTAATTAACACTAGGTCTGGTCTCCTGGCCGGGATAGGGTGATCCGTCTTTATCTCAGAGAATTTTATGTGTTTCATTCTCAAGAACAGATTCTGGTTTATGCTTATTTTGTTGTATGGTCCAAATTTAATTCATTATATTATTATTATTATTATTATTATTATTATTATTATTGAAAAAAAGAAAACTAATTTAATTTGATTTCAGTAAAATTATTTCAATCCGCCATTTTGAACTTGTCAATGATTTAGCGGAAACTGGATTAAATCTCATCCAAACGAGAAAACAGCAACGAGAACGTGAGTAAGTTCATCGGATATTCTTTTAAACAGAAATGAATAAATAAATAAATTTCCTGTGTCTATATGTGTGTGTCTATTGTACGTGTGTGTATATTGTACGTTAGTGTGTGTGTGTGTGTGTGTATATATATATATATAATATATATATATTATATATATGTGTGTGTGTGTGTGTGTGTGTGTGTGTACTTTTCTATGTCATTAATGTATGTATTTGTGACAGTGGAATCTTAAGCCAAGATTAATATGCGTTAATGCGTATGCGTGTGCGCGCACGCGCGTGAGTGTTGCGTGCGTGCGTGCGTACGTCTGTATGTAGAGGCCATTTTCTCAGTAAATTCGCATTACCTACCCGCCTGGCACACACTAGCACGGAGAGGCAAAGAGGAAGGGCGTAGAATGGTAAATAGGAAGATAGAGAGAGGGAGGGAAGGAGGGGGAGGTAGAGAATGAGAGAGATGTTGGGTGCATCTTGAAGATTATCATAGAATTCCAATAGAGCACTGAAACAAAAACACAACAACAACAACAACAACAACAAAACTATACCAGAAGAAAGAGAAGAGGGATGGTCCACGGCTTTGGTGACAGCGAGGGCAGAGATCCGTGTGCTGCACCGTGAACAGAGAGGGACTGACTCGGGCTGTCGTAAGTGCGTGGGACAGAAACCAAAATGCTTCACACTCCACACATTAGGCACAGATACAGCGAGAAGCAAAGGGTGCAGAGATATATGTGGAAGTACTTAATGTTCTTTTGCGTTTCTGACGTATGAACCATGCCTGCATTTGTGCATGTAATTTGCGTCCGTCACTGCGTCTGTATGTAAGTATATTTATATGTTTCAGCATTTTACGAGATTCATTAAATAAACAAATAAATGTATAAATCGTAAAATAATATTACAAAATGTATATCGTCACGAGGAAATGGACTTGACGAGGCTGTTTGCGTTTCACTCCGCGCTTATGCCCTTGTCTTCCTCTTCCTCTCCCAACTATAGATAAATAGTAGGGCAGGCAGGGCTCTTTAGCTTTGTTAAGGCAACCAGTCTAGGAGAAGGAAAACTCTGAATTCAAACCTGGTAAACTCTGATTACAAAATTGACCTTGTGTCACATCGTGCGGAGGAGTTCGTAAATATAAACACAAGCATATAGCCTAATTTTTTTTTTTATATATGGTAAAAAGTAAAGTCGTCGGGATGGCCTAAAGTCGGTATCAGCCAATCAGCGAGGGAGTCTATCCCCTTTTCACTAGCGCTAGACCAAGGAGATTGTTTTTTAGCGTCTTAGGTGGAGCGCCACACCTACCATCAGCTCCTTACTTTACCGCACAGATCCCTGTGCTAATCATACGCTGAGTTGGCGAGGGCCGGTATCGAACTAGGAACCTTGTGGTTTCTACCGACTGAGCTAACGCTATATATGGAGAGTGAGAAAACTGGCCTTGTTGCTGTCTTCTAATAATTCCCGATGATCCATCCTAACTAAACCTTTCTTTAGTCGCCTTTCGCACCCTGCTTTTACCTAAATATCTCACGCATACTATGGTCGCCCTGTCAGCTGAGACAGAAGAATACACTGACTGCACCTCTGCAGAGGGGTAAAAATCCTCCCAATAGGACCACCTGTTGTGGCGACACGTGATGCTTAAGGACAGAATCCTGGTAGCTGAGCAGTTTACGACTTACAACACCCCACTTTGATCCTTATTCCGACTAGACAGGCGGTCGTAGAGACCCTCTCCAGTCAATCGGCTGGTCACGTCAAGCCCTAGCACCTATATGATTGTCCCGGCCCTATTATCCTTATGGCAAACCCCCAACCCTTTTTATTATATATGTGCTAGAAGGCGGTGGCCGAAGGTGTGATGTCCTGGGTATGATGTTAAACTGCATCTAATTGGGAAGTTCTGGAGCTCTGGGGAATGTGGAGGACATTTTCATCGCCATTACTCCCAGGTCCTTGTGAAAGACACGAATCCATTTCTGCTAACGACTACATGTTAGACCAAGCAAAACTGGGTGAATAACAACTGATTAAATTCATACGTATAAGTAGTAGTAGTAGTAGTAGTAGTAGTAGTAGTAGTAGTATTTATAACAATTAAAGAACATAATAATAAAATCCAATCCAATGAACCAAACAAATGTAACAAACAAAATTAATTACGATACAATGACAGCGAAGCTGTAGATTGAATTACAAATGATAATCAAATAAAAAGGATGCAAGTGCTCGACAGATATGGGTCAATAAGAGACTTCAAACTATATATATATATATATATATATATATATATATATAATGAGAGTTTTAGCATCAAATTCTCTTGTAGTCATGTTTTATTAAAAAGACAGACCAGGATTTGGTATTTGGCTTTTTATTCAGGTTTTCTTTTTGGCAAACGAGATGTCACAACTACGGTTTGAGGCAGTTTTAAAACCGATGTCTCCGTTTGTGTACTCCGATTACTGGTACTTTCGACCATCTTCAGTTATTTTCAATAACATAAAGTGCTATACACACACACAGACACACACAGACAAAACACACACTCACACACACACACACACAGACAAAACACACACACACACACAGACACACACACACACACCACACACACAACACATATATATATATATATATATATATATATATATTAAAAATGAATGGCTTAAAATTCCCGACTGCAGTTTCTCGCCGTAGTGCGAATCTTTAGGGTATAAACGTATATTTAGCTGTTTATATTGAGCACCTTTAAATCGTTTTATTTTTAATCCAGAAGTAAATATATTTGTTTGCTTGGTGGATTTAAAGGTAACAGTGATATATATATATACATATATATATATATATATATATATAATATATATATATATATATATATCACAGTTACCTTTAAATTCACCAAGCAAACAAATATATTTACTCTTCTATATATATATACATATATATATATGCATACATATATATGTGAAGAAAGGAAGTGATCCGACGGTATGTAGTATATTAAGAAAAATAAAAAAAACACAGGTTTAAATGGGTTAAGTGGTGAGTTTATTGGCCGACGCTGCAGTGTTTCGATCTATTAATTAGATCATCTTCAGGGCATTTGTTGGTATGTGGAAGGTGATAACAAATTATTTATCACAGAATAACGAGAAAAGCGAGTGGTAGTCCTTGTCATTCAGTCTGTTTAAAAAATTTTGAGTTTTGAGAAAGGAGACGGTTTTGAAATATGACATCAATATTCTATTTTATGGCGTGAGTATAGGACGCTGTAAGTGTGTGTATCGAAAGGAAACATTGTGCATTTTTTAGGTATGTGGTTGTGTGCGTGTGTGTATAAATTTTTTTCTGTTGCGATAAACGACAGCGATAAACGACACATATATATATATATATATATATATATATATATATATATATATATATAATTGGTGTGAAAACAAATATATAAATTCAATTTGCAAATAACGAAATGTATAAGATGAAACCTAGGTAGGTAGTTTCTGACTCCTATATTCTGACTATATATATATATATATATATATATATATATATATATATATATTGTGTGTGTGTGTGTGTGTGTATATATATATATATATTATATATATATATATATATATATATATATATATAAAGCCTAATATCAGAGACAATCTACCGAGGTTTCTCCTAATAGATCATCAGGATTATTCTGATGAAACCTAAGTATATAGTCTCTGACACATTAGGCTTTAATATTATTTTTTGTTCTACTTAGTGTATGGAGCACTTTAGCATATTCAACCTAGGATATTCTTTCGGTATTTTTCCTGTTGGGCATTATGGTTGTACTGGCTGATTATTTTCAGATGGTTCTATGTTTTTAGTCTTTTCATTTTTATGATGTTCTTTTTTCTTTCTTTCTTTTTTGTTTTTCAGGCATAGATTTGTATCAGATAACGCTTAAACCTGTTATAAAAATGTATAAAATCCTGATAAGAGCTCATATAGAATATTGTACCCAGGCCTGAGCTCCAGTGGCATGGAAATTGGAGTTTAATGTTGAGATTGGAGAACATACAAAGAAGAGTGACAAAAGTAATAAAAAGATTAAAAAATTACAGTTAAAGGAAAAATGTGAATTTAGGACTACTTTACTAGAAAGAAAAATGTTCCTCTCAACTGAAACTTTTAATATAATGAATGGGATTTCTAATTATGGTAGATATTTTTTAATATGTTTTAATATTTCTTCCGAAGTGGAAACTAATTGTCCAGGCAGATTTTTAAAAAACTAAGTCTATTAATCAATGGAACCACACCACTTTATTTTCATTTGTTTTTTGTTTTTGTTTTTAGTTTGTTTTTTTTTTATTTTTTTGTTTTTTGTTTTTTGTTTTTTTGCTAATGTACTTTTGAAAGAAATTGTCTAATCAGGTCATAGCGTAATTTAAGATTAATTTGAAGGATTTCCGAAAAAAGAATTAAGAGGACATTTCTGGAAACTATCGAATGAATTACTTGATGAAAACATTTTATCTGTATATAGATATATTAGTTCTGTGCAAGGATTCCATTTTTTATCTTCATATTTTTTTTTGTAGGTTTTGGTTAAAAGGTTAAAAGATTTTGAGAGAATATAGAAAAAAAGGGAGATAACCAAGAAGATATAGCAAACAAATAAAGATAATAATGTCAATAAAAGACACCAAATCTTTGGGATGGTTGTAGTTACATGATGAATTGGCTGTCATTTTGTAAATTAGAATTTGAGCTGACAAGAATAACCTTTGCTATATGTTCTGTATTTCCTTCTCATATATATATATATATATATATATATATATATGTGTGTGTGTGTGTGTGTGTGTGTGTGTACAAGGTGTGTCAAAAAGTTTCGAGATTTTTTTGTACTTTTAGACACACCTTGTATTCTGAAGAAAATAACGTTCAATTCATTGTTCATTTCTATCTTGGTAAATACAGCTTCAATTTCGATACTTTTATGACACACATTATTTATATATATATATATATATATATATATATATATATATATATATAATGTGTGTCATAAAAGTATCGAAATTGAAGCTATATTTACCAATATATATATATATAATATATAATATATATATATATATATTTGTGTGTGTGTTTTGTGTTGAAAAGGGATGAGCAAGAATTAAAACTTTTGACCAAATATATCGACACTAAATGTTTTGATTGGAGATTTACAGTATCAAACACATTGAAATAAATATGTATTTGGCCTGTGTTTCTAATCTTCATCAGGATAACAAATATCGACTGTTGATGTCAATTTCTGTTCAGCGAGTAAGACAAGAAGGAAATATGCATCCATTGGAGATTACGTCATAATGTAATGACGTAATCTCTTTCGGATTCATTTCCATTTTTCTCACTTTTATACAAAGACACACACACACACACACACACACACAGGGGCCGGGTTAGCTCAGTCGGTAGTGTTCGGCTAGAAACCGCAAGGTTCTTAGTTCGATACCGGCCCTCGCCAACTCAGCGTATGAGTAGCACAGGGATATGTGCGGTAAAGTAAGGAGCTGATGCTAGGTGTGGCGCTCCACCACAGACGCAAAAACAATCTCCTTGGTCTAGCGCTTGTGAAAAGGGGATAGACTCCCTCGCTGATTGGCTGATACCGACATTAGGCCGCCTTTAGGACGACTTTACTTTTACTTATATATATATATATATATATATATTATATATATATATATATATATCAAACCGATCCACATGCGTCTCTTTGGCAGTGAAATAATAATAATGCCTTTTGAAAAGGCATGAATCCATCACTTCTCCGTCTTCTCATCTATGGGTAAATAGTAGGGTAGATTGTAAGGAAAGAAAGGGAAGTAAAAGACATGCTACGCGTAAGAAAGAAAAGAAACAAACAAATAAAGAGTGGAATTGATAGATAGATAGATAGATAGAAGGGAATATGGAAAGAGAGAGAGAGAGAGAGACGATAGACGAGGGAGAGAGAGAGACGAGTAAAAGAAAGAAAATAAGAACGCTTATTTTGAAAACATATTTAGGAAATTTAATATTTTAATTAATGACGTGATATTTCATAAATAACAAAAAAAAGTCTTCCGATAGAGAAGAAATTGTTCAATTTTAATAAAGACGTTTTGTACTTATTCATTAAGAGATGAAAATAAAGTGACAAGTAAATTCAAACTAGTGTAATTACCCCCGTAAAATGTCAATGACATTTATTCATCTATTCATTTTTGAACTAATAATGTTATCAAGTACAATTACCCTTACAAGCAAATATATGCACATTCCTCCGGGTGCAAAATATTACGTTTTAAAGTACACAAAAGTAAAGTCGTCGGGGTGGCCTAAAGACGGTATCAGCCAATCAGCGAGGGAGTCTATCCCCCTTTCACTAGCGCTAGACCAAGGAGATTGTTTTTGCATCTGGGCTGGAGCGCCACACCTATCACCAGCTCCTTACTTTACCGCACAGATCCCTGTGCTACTCATACGCTGAGTTGGCGAGGGCCGGTATCGAACTAGGCACCTTTTGTTTTCTAGCCGAACGCTCTACCGACTGAGCTAACCCGGCCCTAAAATATTACATCAAATTAGAAAGGTGAATGAAAATAAATTAGAATGTAAATACAAAGATTTGAAACAGAGGTGGATATAATCAAAAAGTAGAACAACTGAAACTTACTCTTTCATCACTCTCGTCTTTCATTACTAAATTTTCCTAATTTAACTATATACTTAAAATAGGAAGTAAAAAATAAGATTACAGTTATTTCTTCTTCTTCTTAATGGATTTCTTTTAAGGTTTATCCCCGAGATGTTTGCTCGTATTCATTAAGATAAAAGCAAACAATTAGAAATCAATAATACTAAGCACATATTTATTAAAATCAAATTCTTAATATAAATATGCAAATCAGCCTTCCCGTTCACACTGTAAACCTCTATTTTGTTGTATATAAATGCAATTGCATGTTATTAGTATGTAGAAAAGGCTAACAATATTAATAATGTAAAAGAATTTTATTAATAATTGAGGTTTAAATAAAAAATAAAAAATCATGGAGAATTTGACGTAAATAACTAAGGGAATTGTGACTTGAGTAGTGATATAGTTTCGGTTACAGACAAACACACAATATCGATTATAATAAGATTTATTCATTTTCACGAAAGCAATTTATACATTTATCCAACCCCTCCGCACGAGCAGGATATGACACAAGGTCACTTTATTGAGCGGAGTTTAACAGGTTTCAATTCAAGGTTTTCCTTCTTCTAGAACGGTTGTCATACCAAGGTTAAAAGAGCCAAGTTTTCCCTACAATTTACCCATAACTGGAGGGAGAATAAGTGGATTCATACCTTCCCCAAGGATATTAGCGCTATGTGAAATGCAAACAGCCTCGTCCAGGATTTGATCTCGCTGCTTACATTTCCTACGACACTAACCATCACTACACGCGGTTCCGTTAGAGGTTTTTGATAAGAAACCGACTTATATATAACAATAAACAAATAATGACAAGAAATGTTTGGTTATTTCCTATAACTCTAGCATAAACAAAGGGGAACCACTCTTGACTGATAAATTATTTATTTTCCCATTAAACTAACCCTAAACCCTAACCTTAACCCTAACCCTAAACTCTAACCCTAAACTCTAACCCTAGCCCTAACCCGGTCTTCTTTTTTCCTAGTAGATCAATAAATAAATAATTTATCAGTCAAGAGTGATTCCCCTTTGTTTATGTTGGTGTTATAGGAAATAACCAAATGTTTTCTTTCTTTCTTTCTTCTTCTTCTTCTACTTCTTCTCAATAATCCTTTTCCTCTCTATTTTAACAGTCTTTATCTTCACAAAAGTCTTCTTTTCAATTGCATTCTTCTTCTTCTTATTATTATTATTATTATTATTATTATTATTATTATTATTAATAATAATAAAATTTTCTGCGTCAATTTATTTATAAATTCATTTGTAAATCTGTGTATAAAAAAAGAACAGAACTTCCATGAGCACTTGCTCGTACAGTATAATTGCATTTGTATCTCTTGTTTTTTAATTAAGTTTTCTATATAAAAATCATTCGTAAATTTATGTAACAAAATTTTTAAAAATCTACAGGACTTTAACAGGGTAGAGCTCGTCTCATACAATTACGTTTGCAAACGTTCTTCTTAATCATTGTGTACGTGTAAACACACATACACACTGACTTTCAGGTCAGGTTCCATAGTGTACTATTAAGACTACATTTGTAAAGAATGATACCAAAGTTTGAAAATATCAATGGTTTGCGTTTTTTTGTAATTTCTCACTTGCCAGAAATATAGGGCGAGATGTGTGCGAGAGTGGGAAGATGTGTGATGACGGTTGATAGAAGGAGCTAAGGCATGCTGACCCTTTCGCCCCCCCCCCCAAGATGCAAGAATTGATTAAATGCACTCACTCTAATGGTTCTCTTTTATTAATTCTATATTTGGTCCACTAGCATCGCCTGGAGATAAGTCTTGTCATTTGGAAACTGTGAACGGTGCCAACTTACTTTCAGGAAGAAGAAGAAGAAGAAGAAGAAGAAGAAGAAGAAGAAGAAGAAGAAGAAGAAGAAGAAGAAGAAGAAGAAGAAGAGATCGAGGAGGAGGAGGAAGAACAAGAAGAAGAAGAATTAGGAGGAGTAAGAAGAACAAGAACAAGAATAAGAACAAGAACAAGAATAAGAACAAGAACAAGAGGTGGTGAAGAGGAAGAAGAAGAAGAACAACAACAACAACAACAAGAGATGGAGGAGGAGGAAGAACAAGAACAAGAACAAGAACAAGAAGAACAAGAACAAGAAGAAGGAGGAGGGGGAAGAGGAACAAGAAAAAGGAGAAGAAGAAGAACAACAACAACAAGAGATGGAGGGGGAGAAAGAAGAAGAAGAAGAAGAAGAAGAAGAAGAAGAAGAAGAAGAAGAAGAAGAAGAAGAGATCGAGGAGGAGGGGGAAGAACAAGAAGAAGAATTAGGAGGAGTAAGAAGAACAAGAACATGAATAAGAACAAGAACAAGAGGTGGTGAAGAAGAAGAAGGAGAGGAAGAAGAAGAGGAAGAAGAAGAAGAAGAACAACAACAACAAGAGATGGAGGAGGAGGAAGAACAAGAACAAGAAGAACAAGAACAAGAAGAAGGAGGAGGGGGAAGAGGAACAAGAAGAAGGAGAAGAAGAAGAACAACAACAAGAGAAGAAGAAGAAGAAGAAGAAGAAGAAGAAGAAGAAGAAGAAGAAGAAGAAGACAAGTCTCCTCAGGTCTCCAGGACTCTTCTGAGTATTCTACCCGATTGCTGCAGTGCAGTAGTCTGGATTGTTTCAATTCTTCCTCTGATTTCCAGATCCTCCAGTCTTTTTTCCAAGTTTATTGTGCCTGTTCGAAGTGCACCAACTACAATTGGTATCACCTTCACTCTCAGGTTCCACGGCTTTTTCAATTCTCTGGCTAGGTCCAGGTATTTATCCATCTTTTCATTTTTCTTTAGCTTTACCCTGTGATCTGCTGGAACCGCAAAGTCCACCAGTTGACACGACATCTTTTTTTCTCATCTTTTTGTTTTCCTTCGTCTTCACCATGTGGTCTGCTGGAACTGCAAAATCCACCAGTTGACAAGTTTTTTTTTCTTGTTAATCAACACTAGGTCTGGTCTCCTGGCTCGGATAGGATGATCCGTCTTTATCTCAAAGTCCCAGAGAATGTTATGCGTTTCATTCTCAAGAACAGATTCTGGTTTATGCATTTACCATTTTGTTGTATAGTTAAAATTTAATTTTTTGCATAATTTCCAGTGGATCACCTTCCCAACCCAGTTAGGCCCATTTTTATATTCCCGTTGTGCTACATTCACTTTATACATGGTTTACAGTCTCACTTCTGTCAACGCACAGTCTATTATTATTATTATTATTTTTATTTTACTCCTTTTGAGTTTTCACATCAGCATTAGCTGATGGTCTTTCACTGGAGTCTGAGTGACAGCAAGTCTCCTTAGGTCTCCAGGACTCTTCTGAGTATTCTGGCAGATTGCAGCAGTGCAGTGTTATTATTATTATTATTATTATTATTATTATTATTATTATCAACAAGAAGACTTTCACATGTATTCCTTCTTTGAAGCTTCGTTCTCTCCTCCTCCTTTCTTTTATTCATTTTTTCCTCTTTATTCACATCCTTTATTCATTATCTCTTTCCTTATATAATCTCTGCTTCCTAACAAGCTTTTATTTTCTTTCTTTCTTTCTTTCTTTCTCAATTTCTATGTCTCTTCTTTTTCTCTTCTTTCTTTTTTATTTCTTTCATTCTTTCTTTCTCAATTTCTATGCTCTTCCTTTTTCTCTCTTTTTCTTTCTTTCTTTCTTTCTCAATTTCTATGCCTCTTCTTTTTCTCTTCTTTCTTTCTTTCTTTCTTTCTTTCTCAATTTCTATGCCTCTTCTTTTTCTCTTCTTTCTTTCTTTCTCTCTTTCTCAGTTTCTATGTCTCTTTCTTTTCTCTTCTTTTTTCTTTCTTTCTTTCTTTCTCTCTTTCTCAGTTTCTATGTCTCTTTTTTCTCTTCTTTTTTCTTTCTTTCTTCTCTCTTTCTCAATTTCTATTTCTCTTCCTTTTCTCTTCTTTCTTCTTTTTTTTTCTTTTCCTAGAATCAGCGGAACATGACTTTTAATTACTCCTATTCATATGCACCAGTTTCAACCAAATTACTCTCTAAACTATGTGACCGACTCCATCTGGCGGTTGTCACACTCGGTGCACACAGAGGCCATGTCTCACATTCTACTGCGCAGATTAGGATGTGTCAAATGCTGCAACGGATATAACATCCGCTCATCACCATCATTTTCACTCCCAAAAGAATGAGGCTGCAAATTCACTGCAACTTCCGAGAAGTTGGCGGCGGGAGTGCCTTAGCAAAAATACATATGATTCTTCAGGTCTTATGTAGATTGTAACAACATACACGCATAGTACGGGTGTGTGACTAGATTAGTTATCTTTTACTAAGTCAGCAGACCGAAGAGAAACGAGTTGACAAAGTTCAACACTTCGTCCGGTAGGCTCGGTGCAACAAAATATGCATGGTCTAGCTCACCGGCTAAAAAAAAAAAAAAACAGTTAAACAGTTTTATTACAATTTTTTTTCTGAAATCACCCAAATTAATCTTAAATTACGCTATGTCTATCTTTGACCTGATTATTTACATCTATTAATAATGGAGATTCGATTCCGGTTTTTGTCTGTAACAAAAATTACGTCACTGCTTACGTCACATTGCCCAAAGTCGTCATCGTCATAACATAAAATAAATACACTCAAAATTTGAACATGCAACATTAGAAAGTCCTCATTGTTTTTTCTAAAACAAGTTTTAATAAATACATAACTGGTATTATATATCTATATATAGTTTGTTTTATTTTAATACATAGTTAAAGTTTATATTTCAAATTGTTTCATTTTTTAATCCTTTAATAAATTTGATGATTTTACTTACTTAGGGTACAAACTCGCTGACATTGAATTTTTAACTCCCACCCCTCAGGCAATATGTTTCAAAAATCTATTTTTACATCGCCCGGAGGGTATTGTTTATTTTATACTAGTAGTAATAAGAACAATGGCACATATATGTATTGTACTGAAATGTATTTATGTTTGTTAACTATGTAAAATAAATCGCAACTTATGTCTATTGATAATAAGCAATTATAAACAGAAATAGCATAATTTCCAGAAATACGACGATACTAATAAGAAATTTAAGAAAATATGATCACTCTTTGTTGACAACACACTCGTACATAGAGAAGAGAGACTGATAGAAAAATTGTTTACATCTTTTTAGACTTAATCAAAAGGAAATATCTTATGGTTGTAATGTGAGAGGAATCAAATATGCAGCTTCAAAATGTGACACAGATTACAAATCAATAGATAATTGATTTGTTGCGAAAGTTATGCAACCTCAAGGCTGTGCCATGTAATTTAGAAATTTTAAAAATATCAATCAAGGAGATAAACCGCCAAAATGAACGTATTGATATCACAAGAATATGCCATAGCTATGTATCCTTTTTAAGTGTAAATAATAAGAAAAATAATAACATTAAGATATTCTCAATGAAACTTTAAAGCATAACTGACCAATAGAAAACAAAGATAACAAAGTCGTTGGTTTGGTTAACAATATACATTGGAGTTATGATTTTTTTCAATTTCTTTCAAAAATACTGTTAAGATTATGAATAACAAAATAATAACAATAATAAAAATATCAATAAAAATAGGATTAATAAAAATAGGATTGGAAGTAATAAAACAAAAATAATATTATTATAAATTTTAATATTTCTTAATGAAATGATTTAATATTTCTGAATTGAACCACCCACCTTATATCAAAATAGGGGGGGTGAGAAATTTTGCTATATAAGGTGCGTGCTAGATACCCGCTCCTATTTATAGACTCGGCGATTACCATGTGATCATACTCTTGGCCAATCGCTGACAGTACTCTGCTGCTGATATAATACTTATACCGGCTCTACTGGCCATAACTACTCATAACTGCTTTGACTTTCGTGGACGACGGACATAGGATTAAATCACTGGACCTTTAACAATACGCTGGATAGGACTTATTCGCAGGATATGACTTATACGCTTACCAAAGGATTCCATAACTCAGGACTTACTTACTTTAAGCCCTTTTCAACTGGCCAAGGATGGCGTTCAAAAACTTAACAAATGCATTCGCAAAAAAAAGGAGGGGTCTTAAATATGAGTGATTATCTATCTAGAAGAGTCTTGGACACACCAGGGTGGGATCAAAGGTTTACTTTGATTAGCTCCCTGCGAATTTTGGGTGTTGTGAGGAGGACTTGTTAGGAGCAATGGCTGATAGGGACGGGTGGTGAGAGAGAGTCATGGGAATCTATGTTTAATAATTGATGATTATATCCGTGTATGCTATCATGAACACGCCCCCCCCCCAAAAAAAAAGTGATGGCTGGACGTTCTTGTTTTGCAAATTGGAAAGTAGAAATACACACACACACACACACACACACACACACACACACACACACATATATATATATATATAATATATATATATATATATAATGGACTTTGGTCATTTGCTTTTGAAGCATTGTTAAGTAAAGTATATTATTATTTATATTTTTAAGGTAGTTACAATGCGTATATCGTATAAAAAAAATAATTATTGAAAATAATCAGGACAAGCAAACTCGGCGAATAACACGCGCGGCACGGAACACCGCTGATGAGACTTAATAAAGTTGAAACAGCTGTACGGTGTTCCACGTCGCGCGCGTTATTCACCGAGTTTGCTTGTCATGATTATTTTCAATAATTATCGAATTTTATACGCATTGTAATTGCCTTTAAGAAATATAAATAATAATAATAATATATATATTGTCGGGGTCGCCTAAAGTCGGTATCATCCAGACAGCGAGCACTAGCGCTAGACCAAGGAGATTGTTTTGGCGTCTAAGGTGGAGCGCTATATCTACCATCAGCTCCTTACTTTACCGCACAGATCCCTGAGCTACTCATACGCTGAGTTGGTGAGGGTCGGTATCGAACCCGGAACGTTGTGATTCCTAGACGGACGCTCAACTGATTGAGCTAAACCGGCCCTATATATATTTTATCCTGCTCGTGTGTATCTATCCGGTGCCGCCCGACGAGGTGGAAGTGGCGTTTAGGTGTTCTGTGAACCCCGATAAAAGACAACGAAGTTCTCGAATCACCATTTATTTTCGTGGCTGAGGTACGAGAAGACAAACGCTCGTACGGAGAGCGATTTAATCTTCCAAAGTTTGAGGGTCAATGTCACATAAAATCTATTGAAAATATTTGAAATGAGTTGTGTTTTTGTGCTTCTCCTCCCTCATCAGACGATTATCCATCGCTGACATAATAGTTGTCGGTTACTATGCTACACATTAAACATGACTTGAAAGTCTTTTCCTCCGGATCAAAATGCTTTGCCCTTGCGTTGATATGAAAGCAGAGTTGCATCACAGATTTCGTTAATTCTTGTTTAAAGCTAATGAATCTCGATTATACAAACCAACTTACTTAGTATGGGGTCTGAAGTTTTGCAAAAGATAGACTATGTGGGGAATGTGCAAATTCTCAAAATTTACCTGGTTTTCACTTTTGGTAAAAGAACAGTTTTCAATCTCTTTTTCTTATGAAAAGGAATTACAATTTAAAAACTTATTATTTGTCTGATTTTTTTTCGATGAAGCTTGATAATTTGTATTATTTAGATTTTTCGGACTGTTTTCCTCATCTTTATTGTTTCGGCCGATGAGCCTTCCGACCTTCTTCAAGTGTTTCTTGTCGAACTCAAAAAGCTTCTTGTTGAACTCGGGAGTCTTCATGTCGTAATCGAGAGCCTTCACCAAACTTCGAACCGAATCATTTATTTAATCTACCGGTAGAGACAGTTCTCATTCCGCTAGCCATGACCGGGAACAAGTATTAAGCTATGTTATGTATTCTATGTTATTAACACCCGTATTCAGAATAGAACCTGCAACCTACGGCTGACTGTCACATTGAACTGTATTAACTCAACCCTAATATCCGTTGCGTCATGTGTCCATATTTCCATATTTTCACCAAAATTAGTTACTATACACATCTAAAGAGTATCACTATAATATATATATATATATATATATATATATATATATATATATATATATGTTGAAGTTTATATATGAAGATGTTTAGGATTAAATTTATTGTTTTAATTAGTCAGTATAAGTGTCTTCGATCTCTTTTGTTTACAAAGAGCAAACAATGTGTACACGAATGGAATAAAGGTAATGCGTCTTATCAGCGATGACAGCAAAGGGAATATAACATTCAACACAGCTGTCAACCTATGAAATTAAGAACTTGTCAATCAGTACATCCACGAGATGAAAGATGGACTATACATCATCATCATCATCAGATGGTGCCGACACCATAGATCTCCTTAACCCCCCCCCTCCTCTCTCTCTCTCTCTCTCTCTCTCTCTCTCTCTCTCTCTCTCTCTCTCTCTGCCATCGCATCTGGCAAGTCCTCCTCACAAAATCTAGTATCCGCAAAGACCTGATCAATATAAGTCTTTGTTGGTCAATTTTTTTGGTCTCTCTCTCTCTCTCTCTCTCTCTCTCTCTCTCTCTCTCTCTCTCTCTCTCTCTCCTCCTCCTCTCCTACTACTACTACTATACTACTACTATTACTACTACTATAGAC
>CM042159.1:16509370-16539370 GCA_023376005.1 Doryteuthis pealeii | reverse complement strand
ATTATCACAAATACACAAGTCGAATCACTGATTGTTATATAGCCATATATAACCACATCATATATCGGGTATATGAGAGAGAGGGGGGAGAGAGATTAGATGATAATAGTTGATAGTCTTACTCTACATTCTGCTGGATTAAAAAGGAGAATCAATGTGTAGTATCTGTTCCAGATTCTATGTTTTGAGACCTACCTTTTATACCCGGCTTCGGCTGGGGGTCCAGTGTGCTTCGGCCTCTGGACCGGTAGAATAAAATTATTAGCGTCGATCCGGGGGGGGCATCCTCCCCAGGCCATACCTACCCCCTTGAGTGCATGGCTGGGTTTATTGCCCAGCGCCTGAAGCGCCCCCTTGAGGGGGAATGCCGAAGGGATCGACGCAATTTTTGTTCTTTCCCAACCATGAGCTTCGGTTTGTGGGTGGGCCCACGTTAAAACGAGGCCTTGTGCCCAGCCCATACAAGTGGGGTATGAGGCAAATACCCTTACTCTACATTCTGCTTACTTTGTCTACTCGTCTGGACGCCATGTTCTCTGTTTGGGCTTACTTCTGTTAAGGGTTGGTTCTTCTTTGGGCTGGGCTGGACATTGTTCTTAACATTCAATTAATACAACAGACTTGGTTGTTTCTTGATCACGTTTTATTTCCAACCTTGCCCATTTGATTCCCCGCTGGGGAGTTTGGAACCCTAAGATACATCCTCTCTGATAGGGTGCCGGCTCGCATCTGACTAACTAAACTAAAACCCATTCTCACGCGTCCAATAGTGCGCTTTGAAGGAGTCAAGTAATAGGTCCATGGAAAGTTGTGGGTAATTTTCCATGGACCCTGTTATTTCAAGTTTCGGGCTCTATTCAAAATTCTAACTACAGGTACGGTCATAATTTATAACTGCTCATAAATCATGTAACATGATGCATAGGCTAGAAAAAGCAACAAGAGTCTTTATGAACTCGGACAAAAGAGAGTTCATGTGCTTTAAACAAGGTGCTGATATAAACTAAATATGTTAGGTCAGGATAAGACCTGAAACTAGTACAATGTAAACTCGTACTATTTGTTCCATGGTCGGGTTATTGGCGACTAAACTGGCACCCCCATTAGGCACACCTCGATTTGTCTGGTGAGGTGAATGCGTGGACGCCAGCATCACTAAAAATAAACTGATAAAGAGCGTATGAACTCCGGGGGGACCCAACGGCCATCCACATCGATGATTGGGTTACTTACTTCTCACATAATTCCCAAAATGGGGTTGATGGGGTTCCTTAATTTTGGACGACAATCCATCTACACAAGTTTTTGTTATAAAACCTCCTCTATCTAGTGGCTATACCTCATTCCAAGGAAAGGCTAAGGGGAGTAAACCCTGAAATCAAATCCGGATCTGGAGTTCCTAGGATTATGTCATGCTGAACTTTAGCTATATCCAGCAATTCCCGTGAGACTTTCATTGCCACAAGCACAAACACAATTTTTTGTGGGGGGGGGGTCGTTTTTTGGTTGTTGTTTTTGTTTTTTGTTTTTATGTTTTTGGTGGGGGGTCTTTAGACCGTTAAACAAATGAGCTAAACCAAACCTGACTTTCAATGCCACAAGCATTGTTTTTTTGTTTTTTGTCGTTTTTTGGTTGTTGTTTTTTTTTGGGGGGGGGTCTTTAAACCGTTTAAAAAATGATCTAAACAAAACCTGACTGTATAAACAAATATATTATCATCTCAATTATTATTCAACTTCAATTCTTTAAATTATTTTCTCCCTAACGGAGTCACACAACGACGTTATTGCCACTCCTAGAAACAATGTGGGAAGTCTCCAAATGGCACTGCCTCCAATTGGTCCGTTATGACCCGACGCATGTTCTCGACATTTCTTAACTGGTGACCACAGAGATAAAAAGAAGTAACTGCGGTTCCACAACAATTCAGGGAGTTCCTTTATGTTATCATAACCCTAAAGTCTCCGCCTGTTCACCATCCCAGTCAACATATTATAAGTCCTTCTTCCCCAAGTGGTCTCCGTAATATCAATTCTGGTTTTCTAATAAAGATACTCCCATAGAGTATTGTTTAATCATCCGTGGTAGATTCCAAGAACGCATTGATATGGTGAATATGTGGAGACTGTTTTAAACTACCGGCATATAAGATGCACGGGCATATAAGACGTACCCCCATTTCAGCAGGTCAGATTCAGGAAAAAAGTTTTTAGTGTATTTAGCATACCATGAGTAGGATTTGACACTTTTCCAAGATCGATTGCCATACCAATAGTAAAGAGTCCAACCTGTTCCACTATTTACCCGTAGCTGGAGGGAGATTAGTTGGATGCATACTGTTGTGGGCTTTTAAGGGGTCAAAATAAGACAAACACGACGGGTAACAATATAGACAAATGTATTTAACAAAAGAGTAGAAGTTTACAGCAAAGAAAGTGGAGATCGCATTTGCTTCCCTCAAGCCACAATTTTTCCTGTTACTTATAGTAGCCGTCGGCTATTTTTCCTGTTACTTATAGTAGCTGTCGGCGCATTCCATTATTGTCCATAGGTTGTATCACCTATAACACATACCTTTACCAAGGGTATTAGTACCATATGAAATATTTGAAAGTCAGGTCGTCGTGTTCATTTCCCACGGTAATAACTATTACACCACGGCTCGCTTCCTCTGCTTGTCTGTTGGGACAGAAGAATACACCGACTGCACCTCTGCAGAAGGGTAAAATCCCCCAATTGGGCCACCTGTCGGCCGTAGAAGTTGACCCATGATGCTTAAGGACAGAATCTTCATGGCATGGAGCACTCCACTTTAGCCCTTAAACACATTAATACCCACGGGCCTTTCGGGGCCTGTGTCTATTAATGAAATTAACGATGTGATCACAGGGGACCATTCCCCAGGCAACACCTGCCCCCTTGATTTAAAGGGTCAGGACTGGGTTTATTGCCCAGTGCCTGAGGTGCCCCCTTGAGAGGGAATACCGACGGGATCTACGCATTTTTTGCACCTGTCATTCCATGAGCTTCGGTTTGTGAATGGTCCCATTTTAAACGACCTTATGTCATACCTGCATACGTAGGATGCGAGGTAAATAGATTTGGGCCTTACTTATGCTAGATGGTCGGTCGGAGAAGCATCCTTCGGTCAATCTGCTGGTCACGTCAAGCCCTAGCACCTATATGATTTTCCCGCCCCTTGCTCCTATGAGAATCCTTCTACCCTTTTTATCATATATATATATATATATATATATTTACCAACCCCTCCGCACGACACAAGGTCAATTTCTTAATTAATTTTCTTTTTATCATATATATGTGCTAGAAAGTGGTAGCAGAGGGTATAACGTTAAATTGCAAGAACTGATGAGGGTCCAATTTGGAGCTCATTACTCCCAGGTTCACCCTGATCCTAGTGTTAGTACCTGTTAGGATCCCATCTTGGATTAAATGGAAAAGATGAGTTTTACGAAAGTGTTTAAAAAATTGAATTTGAAAAAAATTGTATACCCATCAAGAACAAATAAAACAAAACATCTTCTGCATAAAATGACCCAACAAGGGTTGACATGCCTTAAAATCTAACCAACCAACCAACTAACGTTACGCTTCCGTTAGAAATCACCGGTATGTTAGACGGTGTAATTTAAAAATATGTTCTGTTGATATGGAGCAATTTCTAGTTTAAGAGATAGGAATTGGGTAATTTTCACCTTTAGTTGTCAAAATTCCTAGCAAATAAGGCAATTAGAGTAACCTCCATTGACTTTCGCTTTGAAACAAGCCGGAAGCTATTTTGAAAGTGTTCGTGCGAAATAAACAAATATTAGAAAGTTTTTCGAAAACAATACAAGTGCATGCTTTAACACAAAAATATCATAAAATGTGTTCTTAATAACAATTAAGTTAATTTCAGATAATTCTATGCTAGGAATTTAGCCAACTGACTTTCACATAGAAATAAGCCGGTAGCCATTTTGAAAGTGTCCGTGCGAAATACACAAATCTTAGAAACTTTTCGAAAATAATACAACTGCATGCTTTAACACAAAAATATCATAAAATATGTTCTTCATAACAATTAAGTTCATTTCAGATAATGCGCACGGACAATTTTATGCTAGGAATTTTACCAATTAAAGGTTAAAATTACCAGGGATTGTACCTGTTATTGAACAAGCACTGTATTCGCGTCGAATGAATGGGTGAGAGAGACTATATCACGTGTGTATGTGATGTGCGTATTTTCTGTGTGTACGTGCGAGTGTGTGTTTATGTGTGTGTATGTATGCATGTGTGTGTGTACGTGAATAAACTCTGTACTCGCGTCGAATGAAAGAGTGAGAGAGAATATGTCACGTGTGTATATGACGCGCGTGTTTGTGTGTGTGTGCGCGTATGCGTGCGTACGCTCGCTTGTGTGTGTGTGTGTGTGTGTGTACGGACAATCAGTCTCAGCTGCGTCGTTATGTCTTTGACCTTTTGTATCAAGGACGTTAAGAAAAAAACTGGCGGGAACGCCCAAAATTTTACGATGTGTTACCCACATAAAAAGAACTGATATATATCTGGGAATGTCTCCACAAGCAAACACACAAACACATATTTATACACACACACACACACTCACTCTCTCTCTCTCTCTCTCTCTCTCTCTCCTCTCCTCTCTTCTCTCTCTCGGAATTATATACGAGGGTTATTCAATAGATTACGGGCCGCTTTAGCTCAGTCGGTAGAGCGTACGGCTAGGAACCACAAGGTTCCTGGTTCGAACCGGCCCTCGCCAACTCGGTGTAACACAGAGATCTGTGTGGTAAAGTAAGGAGCTGTTGATATGTGTGGCGCTCCACCTTAGAAAAAAAACACTCTCCTTGGTCTGGTGCTATTGAAAAGGGGATAGACTCCCTCGATTTCTGGCTGATATTGACTTTAGGCCACCCCAACGACTTTACGTTTTTTTTATTTCATAAATGATGTGAATTTCGCCTAAGGAATAGGAAGCCATGTTTATAGTTGCACTTTTTTTTTAAAGGAAGTCAATAATGATAAGTCTTTTTTAAGTTCCAGAAGACTGTCCGCATGACCTTCTTTACTGACCGCTACACCCATTTTGTTTTTCTTTATCAGGGAGTGTATGTCCACGCCGTGAACTGTCTTTTCGACTCAGGTTCGTAGTGGCAAACCCAAATCTAGCCCATTTGCAAACATTTTTCTTAATAAAACATGTTTCTCCATACACACCGCACATTCTTCTTTAGATTTCACGTGGTTTGCAGGCAGCAAATATTTGATGACAGATCTCTGTTCATGCCTATAGCACTCATTCAGATTTACCGCAGCTCAAAAGAAATATTTTTACGAGATTAAAATTATTTTTGGCTATAAAACAAATCCAAACAATTATTTTTTCATTTATAGAAAGAAAAAAATCTAATTCTAAAAAAAAATGTATTTTGTTTTTTTTCAAATATTTATTGAATGACCCACATACATTGTCTATCTTTTTAATAATTATTTGGTGAGAGAGATTAACCGTTGAATCATATAACTTGCATGAAATGAAATACTACTACTACTAATAATAATAATAATAATAATAATAATATAATAATAATAATAATAAGCTTACGATGGTGGGAAAAACTCGTATGGAGATAATACGAGTATGTGTAAAAAAGTATCATATATCAAAATAAAGCTGGTCCTCTGTGGATCACATTCCTACTTCGCCACATAGTCACTGTTTTTCTCAATAGCAATGTTCCACCTTCGAATGAGAGCATGTATCCCTACCCCGTAAAATTATGTTGACTGTTCTTTGAGCCACTTCTTCACTATAGATTTCACTTCCTCGTTACTGGAATAATGTTTGCCTCTCTCCCGCCCCATGAAAGAGGGTTTGAGTGGAGACTACGATTTATAGAACTATATGATCTTTCTTTCATCGATTCGGGAATACAATTTTACGTCTCCCTGTTTTTGAGACGGGTCGAGAGGGAGGTTGAAACACCGAAAATAAAGTGAGTGGTATTTTTTTCTGTGACCACCTGTCTGACTTTTCCTTTTCCACATGTGAACTTGTCACCATCTTTTCGTCTCTGCCAACTATTGTTAGGACATTGCAACACAATAATTTCTGTCTTGATTGACTGGTTGATCGATTTTAACGGATTCTCAACCCGTCTGGGGTTATTTTATGCCTAGATGTTAAGGAATTGCATATATGTGCATTTACATTTTTGTGTACTTTCAGATGGTTTCTTTACACATGGTTATCTAATATCAAGTATTCCTATCTAATACAAATAATTTGCAATTGAGTCTATTTGTCACATAGGTGAGACCTAAACAAGTACTATCTGTTGAATTTCTGACCGCCATTCTTGGCCAGTTGTAAGAACTTAAAGTAAGTAAGTCCTGTGAGGTCCAATGAGATAATCACATGAGATCCGTACTCCACAAGTGTCCAAAGTGCAGTGCCTAGGTGTTCTCAGACATTCAGTATATATAATAATAGCAGCAGAGCGCTGTCAGTGACTAGTTAATGGGTTGGTCACGTGACACTCGGTGAGTCTATAAGTAGAAGTGGACTTTTGACGCACACCTTATATATCAAAATTCCAACACTATCACCCCGGATCAGAGTGGACATTGGAGTAATGTCAATGAAGATAGTAATCCACACTTCTCAGATTTCCATTATTGGAGCCTCTCCGCCTGATGCATTTTAGTGTCATTCTTAGGATACCAGGGGGTGTCCGCGAGACATAGTGACTAACGGGCTGGACTGCAACATTGTCCTTTGCGAGTTCGAACTCCAGTCACACTATTACGTTCACTTTCGGATTAATACTCTTGGAAAAGGTATAAACCCCCTCATCACTCCAACTATGTGAAGGTGAAAGAAAACGAAATAATAGACAAATACTTAGACCTTGCTAGAGAATTAAAAAAAATGTGGAATATGAAGGTGAAAGTGATACCAATTGTAGTTGGTGCACTCGGAACGTTCACCAAGAATTTAGATAACAGACTTGAAAAATAGGAAATCAGAAGAATTGAGACCATCGAAATAACAGCAATAATGCCACTACTGTTTTTCTATAAGGAATGGCTTTGGCATTAAATAACCCACGATGGTTGATATGCAATTAAACAAAGGTACCAAAGAAAGCAAATATGAGTGCATTGACGGTGTAAATGAAAAACATGTCCTTCTGAATCGAGATAAAAAAGGGGTGCCCAAAGGTCATATGATCGACTTTTCTGACATACCTCGTATTTTAAAAGAAAATTGGACCATATTACATTTAGGCATCCCTATTTGATCTCGATTAAGAAAGGACATTTTTCATTTACATCGTCAATATCCGGTTGTTTGTTAGGGATTAGGGTTTGGGTTAGGGTTTGGGTTAGGGGTTAGTTTTATAAATTTTTTTAAATCTAAAAATCGTCTGTTCAAACAACCAGATATTGACGGTGTAAATTAAAAACATGTCCTTTCTTAATTGAAATCAAAAAGGGGTGCCTAAAGGTCATATGGTCCAGAAAATTGATGTTTCATTCATTGTTCAATTCAGTCTTAATAGATACAGCCTCGGTTTTAATATTTTCGAACACACCTCATACATAGGCGCAGACTTATAGCAAATACGAACATGGGTGTGAAAAACCTTGCCTAAGGCTTAAATGCTCACTCGTTGGCCAAAACTGACATCAATCATATCTATATCAACATAATTAACTAAAGAACCAAACCCTTTTTCTTGATAAGACGTGAAATTTGTAGCCGCCCTCCATCGCCACCAGACATCCTCCAGCATCGACATATGTACTATTACATAACATGACCATTTGCTTTTGATTCTCAATACCAAATGTTAAGATAAACGGTGCGTCTGCATGATACCCTGGGGCTGTTCGTATCCGGCAGTGTGGGTGGTACTGTCGTGAAGAGCAACAGTGTCTTATAGAGAAACGAAATGCTAAGGACAAGGGATGGGGGTGGGGAAATCAAATGAAATGAAAATTGGTAAGTCAACAAGTTCGTGTCGGTTTACGAGGTGCAAGGTCAAGTACCCGAGACACTTTAATGCTTTTTCTCGAATTTTGCTTTTGTTTTACTACTTTTTCTTTTTTTTTCTTTTTTTTTTTCTTTTTTTTTTTGAGGGGGGTGCAGGGGGTTTCATTCGCTCCTTCTTACCTTCCTTCCTTCTTTTTTCTTTCCTTCTTTTTCCTGTTGCTCTTTCACACACTTACACTTCTCTTTTTTCTCTTTCTTTCTTTTATGCTTCTCTCTTATTATAACAGATTACGTCATCGTGATGTAATCGTTAGCTAGCGTGACGCGCAACCTAATTACTCGCGAGTTCAAACCTCACGAGGTGCCCCATTCTAGCGGCCTTGCGTCAAATCTAAGGCATGCTTATTTTTTCTTAGTTGTGACAATTTCTTTTTTCAAGACGGTATCAAACTGTGGACTAATCGTTAGTAAACTAGTCTCACAGCCCAATTATTACTGAGTATATATCCCCCCCCCCGCCTCAGGAGCAAGATCTGACACAAGGTCATTTTTAGCGTCACTGAATTCAGAGTGTTCCTTCTCCTAGACTAGTTGCCACACTATGGTTAAAGAGCCCAGTTTGCCCTTCTCATAACTGGAGGGAGAATATTTGAATATGTGGGGGCCTTGTACTCGGCTATAGGTGGAAGAAGAAAATACGAGTGTCGTATCCCACAATTTCAACACACGGAAATGTAGATTCCGTAGAAAACAAAAGAAGAAAACAAAATTGATACAAGAAACAACTTTATATACATAATATACAATTAGTATAATCAATTGTTCTTTCAGCGGTGTTGCAGACCGTATATGTCTGTAGGTAATTGTGTGTGCAGAGTGCGTATGTATTGTTTATGTTTGTCACTGCTAGTGTTCGTTTTGATGTGTCAATATAGTAGCAGTTTTATTAAAACAAAGTCTGTGATTGAGCTTGTGTCGTGTTGAGGAGGAGAAAGAGAAAAACCGAAACGAAAAAGAGACCTGATGAATCATTTTTTTGTGTGTGTCTCCGGACAGGGTCCTCTCTCCAACTGTATCGAGTTCGGTATTTGCGCTTTATGAAATACAACCGTCCTCGTCCAGGATTTTAACCTATGTTACCGTGTCTAGTTCCTACGACGATAGCCATTACACGATAAGACCAAAGATGGACATAAGGACAAGGAGATTGATGACAGTGCACAAGGCATTACACCCGAGAGATGACTTAGGCAGACTATATGTATAGATTTGGCATTAAATAACCCACAGGGTTGATATACCGTTAAAGCAAACCAATTAGAGTTGGTTTGAATTACCATCAAATAAACTGTCCATTCCTTTACCGCCACACTAACTCATTAGAGCTGGTATCACTTACCGTCACTCTAACCGCTAATTAGATCTGGTTTCAATTACCGTCAAATTAACTACATATTAGAGTTGGAGGATCTTGTGAAATGGTTATCGTCGGCCACCCGGGTTCAAATCTTGAATGAAGCTGCTTGCATTTCACATAGTACTAAGACCCTTGGAAAAGGCATGCATCCAACTATTCTCCTTAGTATGGCAACTGGTCTATGGGAAAGAACACACTGAATTCAAACCTGTTAAACTCACCTTAGAGACGGACCTCGTGTCACTGTAATGCAATTATTATGGTCTACGGGGAATTTGAGGATTGAAAATGAAACGGTATTCAGATTTCTGGAGAAAGAAACGAAAAAGAAATAGGAACAAAGAGAGATTAAAGTTTGGAACTCAATTGACCGACCAATGACTCCGGAACTAAAGTTGAAAATATAAGCGGAAGTTCTAGTTTCTGCGGAGGAGCGGAAGTGACCGTCCCAACCCCGGGACGACAAACGGAAGAAGAGGAAAATCGGTCTTTTTCGGCTGGGCCTTCCTGAGAGGCAGACGGTGTTTCCCGGTTTCCCCCGTATGGAAACCCCATATAGTAGTACCGAACATGATTTACGATAGAATAACTTAACCTTACCCTCCACCCTCTATCTTTTTCCTTCTCTCTGAAAAAGAACCCACGAGCCTAGATAG
The DNA here is from genome assembly GCA_023376005.1 of Doryteuthis pealeii. NCBI lineage: Eukaryota > Metazoa > Mollusca > Cephalopoda > Myopsida > Loliginidae > Doryteuthis > Doryteuthis pealeii. Next base: position 16,529,270 of record CM042159.1, on the reverse strand, counting down.
AAATAAACAGCCTCCTTGTTACTATACGACTTGCGTATGTTGTTTCTGAACTAACGACAATTACTACTACTAACGACTTACTACTCGAGTTTGGCCCTATGCAACAGTCACGTCTTTCTCGCATGGAAGGGTTGGTAAATACTTATTTGAGTTGTTTTTAATGGCCATAAAATGTACTGCTGTTTTTATTTACCGTCACATTAACCATTTAATACATCTGAATTGAATTACTGTCAAATTAACAGCTAATTAGTGTTTGGTTTTATTTGCCTGTCTATCTATTAACCTCATTATGTTTACGAGCAAATAGTCCTTCATTACCGATACAAATAAGTGACTCTATCTTATTTATAGATACATTTCTCGCAAAACTTTATACATTAAATAATTATAAATACAAATAAAAATAAAAATAACTATGTAAAAATGTATATAACTAAACATGCATTTATTGAAAGATTCGTTAAAAAAACGCCTAGACCATCAAGGACATTACAACGACAATTTCATACTGTATAAAAACTAATGTTCTTCTATATATTTTATGTATAAATTATATTGATTATAAATTAGATTCTCATAAATAAATGTGTAAGATTATTGTGGAATCTGTGACGTAAGCCGTGATGTAGTTTCGGCTTCAGACAGAAATGCAATCTATCTCCATTATATATAGATATCAATCTAAATCAATCTATCAGATCTATCTATCTATGTGGAGAAAAGTAGACAAACACGAGATGCTGTACTGGATGGCTTTTTATTATTGGTGGTGATATCGACGTTATAACTTTTCGGTCTATCAGACCTACTCCAGGACACGAACTGAGTTCTTGTATTGAAGGATTCAGTTCTCTTTCTGGCAAGTGCCTTTCGGTCGTGATTGGGAGAGGGCAAGGCACTCGTCAGTAAGAGAACTGAATCCTTCAATGCAAGAACTCAGTTCGTGTCCTGGAGTAGGTCTGATAGACCGAAACGTTATAAAGTCACCATCAATAATAAATATCTATCCAGTACAACATCCCGTGTTTGTATACTTTTCTCCACATACTGACGGATTAGTTTCCTCTTTTTACTCCCTATCTATCTATCTACGTATGTAATCCCAAAAGCAAGCTCTCCAAAGCGTTGGAGATGCAGGATAACTGTTCGTGAAGCTATTTGCAACCCTGTTGTGTTTCTTGTGCAGGCCCTTCATGCATCTTGCCATCACTCTCAGTGTTGGCTTGGCAGTTGTTTCTGATGGAGCTCCCGATTGACACTACCGTCAACGAGCAGTTATTAAGTTTTTCATATTGCAAAAGGCATTAAAAACTGATTGAAATTCATCACCAATTGGCGAGTCATGCATGGATGTCAAAAACGTCCGAAAGTGGTTGAGGGTGTTGGCAACAATAACGAGGTTCAACGCTTGCTCAATGATTTGGCGGCGATCTAGCATGACATGAGCTGGGCATATAAAAACTGCCAACAAAAGTGCATCGACTGAGATGGCGATTATGTAAAAATAAAAAATAGACACGTTCAAACTTTGTAAAGATGTAAACATCAACGACAATAACAATAAACGTTTCTGTGATTTCTAAATATTTTCGAGGCCTTACTTTTCGGATTAGCTTCGTATCTATCTAAAAAGTTTGTTTCATTGTTTACCCCTGACAGCCAAGAGAATTGAACTCATCCTCTGTTCCGGAGACTGGTCATGATGAAAAGGCAGAGAAATCATAAAAAACAGCTTGGTGGTTTGGTTGTTTGATGTCATATCAAAATTCATAGTTTATTCAATGCTAAAGTCACCCTTGTAGGAAAACAGGTAGTGGTACTATTTAATCCATAGCTGGGGGATGAGAATGTTTATAACTTTCCCATCGGTATTAGTCCAAAAGTGAACACAATAGCGTGATTGGCGTTCGAACTCGCTTACTACGATGTCGCAGTCCAGCACGTTAGCCTTTGCGCCGAGGGAAAAAGTGTGTGGATTGTTGACCTGATATTCGTTGTTGTTTTTTTTTATTCAAGTTTGAAATCAACGACAATAAACAATAAACGTTTCTGTGATTTCAAGATATTTTGGAGACCTTACTTTTTGGATTAGCCTCGTATCTATCTAAATCAGGGGTCACCAAACTACGGCCCGTGGGTTGGATCCGATCAACGAAGGCATTTTATCAGGCCCGCCGACGATATTTGAATGTTGCATTCTTTGATAATGTTTTGAAAATAAATGTTGGTTAAATTTGATTTTGTGCATCTTACGCCACTCATCCATAAATATAACATGGAAAGATAAATTTTGTTTTACATCTTTTTCTCAGAGATTTCATTCTGGCTAGCAAGTATTGAACACAATAATAATGTGTTCCGCGCTCGTTATTTTTTCAATTATCCGGCCCACCATGAAAAAAGATTGGTGATCCCTGATCTAAAGAGTTTATGTTGAATAAGTTTTTTTCGACTGCTGATTAAAAAAATGATTATGTTTTGAATCAAAACTTAACCTAATTGTTCGTGTTTCGTAATTGAAATTGCAGAATTTTTGACTCACCCTCGTAAATTGCACTCTTTTAAAGTTTAAACAAATTAGTCTAGTAGTTTCAGCATTCGCCATCCCCGACGGCTAAAAATACCTACTACAGGCTTAACTGACGTACCCTTCCGACTAAACAGACGAGACAGAAAACTCGTTGCCTGCTCCAAAATATTTGGACAAACTGACCTGAAATTTACTCATAAAGGCAAGGTCAGTTTGAACAAACTTCACCTTCGATAGTTGCAACTGAGTTACCTTTCTTTGTTCTTCTTTTTCCTTTTTTTTTTTTTCTTTTTCTTTTCTTTCTTTTCTTCTATGTCACGATGAGCTGCAAGTGTGCGTAAAGAGGCCGGTCAAACCAGAATTTGTTCTCTAAGTCGTTATGCAGTTTTTGCTGACATTCTCGTATCATCTCCGCCATAACACTGACTTCAAACCTGTTTACATCGAAAAACCAAATATCAGGTCAACGAATTCATGCACTTTTCCCTGAGGTGTAATGGCTAACGTGCTAGACTGCGACATCATTATAAACGAGTTCGAACTCCATTTGGCGCTAGTGCATTTACTTTTAGACTAACCTTTCGGACCCTATGTCCTGCGTCAGGGCAATCATATAGGTGCTAGGGCTTGATGTGACCGGCCGATTGATCGGAGGGGGCATCTGCGACCGCCCGTCTAGCCTAAGTAATGGTCTAAGTGGAGTGCTGCATGTCATGAACTGCTCATCAACCACGATTCCGTCCTTAAGCATCACGGGTCACCACCCACGGCCAACAGGTGGACCCATTGGGGGGGGGTATTACCCCTCTGCAGAGGAGTAGTCTGTGTATTCTAAAGCCCCAGCCAACTGGGCTGAAATGGTTTGGGCATTGAATAACCCACGAATTTTGATATGCCATTAACAAACCAAACCACTGAGCTCATTTTTTTTTTTCTCTGTTTCCTCTGCCTTTTCATCATCAGTCTCCGGGACAGAGGATGAGTTCAATTCTCTCGGTTGCCAGGGGTAAACACTGAAATGCTCCCGCACAACTAAGGAAACGCTGGGATACACTTAGTTTTCCAAACCATCAATTTGCGCACTCTCATGACCTGGTCGAAAGTTTTATCTGTCTATCAGGTTTAGCTCCGTAGGTTGAGCACTCGCCTAGAAATCGCAAGGTTCCTTGTTCTATACCGGCCCCTGTCATCTCCGTGCATGAGTAACACAGATTTGGTAACCTGTTCTGTGCGATGTGTGGCGCTTCACTTCACCAAAAAATCTCACAGGTCTAACGCTAGCGAAAATGAGATAGACTCCCTCGCTGACCAGCTGATACCGACAATAGGCCACCCCACCAACTTGATTTTTAGTTTATCTATCTATCTATCTATCTATCTATTTATGAAATACAATTGACCAGTTCCATTTTAGACCCTTACATATTTACCAAAACTTCCGCGCGAATAGGATGCGACACAAGGTCAAATTTTAGCGGAGTTTAACAGGTTTGAATTCTGAGTTTTCATTCACCTAGACTAATTGCCTAACTCAGGTAAAAGAGCTCAGTCTGCCCTACTATTTACCCATAGCTGGGGAGATAATACTTGGATTCATATCTTTCTATTTTAGAACCTTATATTCTAAAGTTAATTCACAAAAATAATCTGAAAAAAAGGTATCTATCTGACGGTATCCTCTGCAGAGGTGTGAGATTTTACCTTCCAAAAAAAGAAGTATCCTGTTTGGTTTGGTTTGGTTTGGTTTGGTTTGTTTTACGGCATATCAACCTCAGTGGGTCATTTAATGCCGATAAAGTTTTGAAATAAATCAATTTCTAATAGATAATACAATTTTTTATAAATACATTTTTCATTTAACCCATAGATGGGACCCTAACAGGTACTACCACTCCGGGTCAGAGTGGACTAGGGAGCAGTGGTGATGAAGGGGTGCTCCACATTCCCCAAACCTCCAAAACTGGAACCTCACCATCAGATAGAGTTTAATGTCATTCCCAGGACATGTAGACCCGCAGCCACCGCCTTCTAGCACCCATAAGATAAAAATGGGTTGGGGCTTGCTATAAGGGCAATAGGGTTGGGACAATCATATAGGTGCTAGGGCTTGACGTGACCCAAGAAAAGCCTAAAGTGGAATATTGCAAGTCATGGACTGCTCATCTACCTGGGTTCTATCCTTAAGCATCACGGGTCGCCACCCACGGCCAACAGGTGCCCCATTTGGGGGAGTTTTACCCCTCTGCATTCGGTGCATTCGGTGCATTCTAACGCCACAGCCGACAGGGCGGAAGTATCCTGTGTATGACACTAAACTGCAATATGATGGTGAAGATCTGGGTAATGTGGAGTACACCATTATTGCCATTACTTCCATATCCACTTTGACTCTGAGCGGTAGTACCTGTTAGGGGCCTATTATTATTATTATTATTAGTAGTAGAAGTATTAGTAGTAGTAGTAGTAGTAGTAAGTAGTAGTTGATATGAGATGCGTATTGGTCACAGGGCATCCCATCGTAGTGTGATGATCAGCAAGCTAGTCTCGCAGATCCATTACTATTGTATAGTGAGTTCGATCTTCACTGGATGCCCCATACTTTTAACCTTGTTCCACGTCTTACCCGACACAAACGGATTGGGTAAATGCCTACATCCTGATCACCGTTCAGGATTAGAATATCTGACCAGGATGCGTTTCCTAGTATGACCCCCTCCCCGAGTCCTAATTCATTTATAAAAGACATGCGAGATTATGTTGCTAACCGCTACAATTCGGTGAGGCCACATTTCTTCTCTATTTAATATATTTTTGTTTTTAAGTTGTTTTTTTTTTTTTTGTACCAAACACTTGCCATAAAAAAACAGTTTTTAATGATTTCTCAATGTTATCCTGGATGAAGAACGACACCCACGCCAAATGTAATATTTGTGAAAATAATAATAACCTGTCTGGAGAGTTCAAAACGAACAAATAGAATGAACCAATTCAAGAACAGACGATGGCCAAATGGGAAATATCAACAAGACAACAAGTTTCTTGTTTATAAAACACCCCCACAGCATTATGAATATTATTAGACAACAAGCTGGAACTTGTCATTAAAAGAAAGAAAAAAATAGTAAAGAAACAAGCGATTTCCTGTGAAATACAACAAAATAGCATTTTTGTAAGAATGTTCAAACTGCTGTAATTGTTTGTGTATAAGACGTTCCATTTTTTAAGATTAAAAAAAAAATGTTAGGTGTGCGTATTATACTAGAAATCACTAGTAGTCACACTCAATCAGGGATTCTGTTAGGTATACGAAATATAGAAAGTTGTCTACATCAGTGTTTCTCAACCTTTCTTTTTGATTGTAATTGTTTGTGTATAAGACACGCTATTTTTCTAGATTTTTCAGACAAAAAGTTAGGTACTATTTCTCTGATTTTTTTTAGATGAGGTTCGATAGTTTCTATTATTTGGATTATTCGGACTATTGTCCTCATCTTTATTGTTATCTGTACAACGTTTCGGCCGATGTTTCCTCCGGGCTTCTCCACGTCCAATTGGACACATAGCATAGTGGATATAGGCGTTGGTATAAGACAATTCTACGTGGCAGTTATCTCTGGGCTGCAGGTTCAATCCTGGTCAAGGGTGACAGTAACATAGAATAATAATTAACACAGCTTAACACTTGCACCCAGCTATGGTTAGCGGAATGAAAACAGGATATCCCCGTGGATTGAATAAAGGGTTGGGTTCAAAGTTTTTTTTTTGTTTTTTTTTGTTTTTTTGTGGTGGCTCCCAATTACAACAAGAAGTTCACGAATTCGAAAAGAAGGTTCCCGTGTTCAAGAAATACCTGTAGCACAGGGATATGTGCGGTAAAGTGTGGAGCTGGTGTAGGTGTGTTGCCTCTCCTCAGATGCCAAAACAATCTCCTTGGTCTAGCGCTAGTGAAAAGGAGATAGACTCCCTCGCTATCTGGCTGATACTGACTTTACGCCACCCCGACGACTTTACTTACTTTTACTTTATAAATACAAACAAGTAAATTTACCCCTGTGGGTCCCAATGTTTTTATTCCCCCTTCAAAACTTTTATTCACACCGTGAGGCTTTATATGGACGACTTTTAGATGCCCTGATTCTGGGTAATAGTAGTAAGACGAAGCCCTAATTTTGGGTAATAGGAGTAAGCCCTGTCTGCCAATAGCTGGAGGAAGAAGAGTTGGATTCGGACATTTGTCAAGTGTATTAGCACTATGTGAAATGCAAGCAGCCGTGTTCAGGATTCTGTTAGTAAATTCACCCCATAAACAAATCATATATATATATATATATTTAAAAGATTGGCATTAAATAACCCAGAAGGGTTAATATGGCGTTAAACACTAACCATTTTACAGTTATATCCAGTATTCAAGCTGTTATCTTTTTCATTTAATATTTTCATATTGTCTTTTCGAATGACTTTATGCATAGAAAAAATGCAACAATAGATTATTTTAAAATTGGTTTTTATTAAACAATTTATTAATTGTTACAAATTTAGCAAAATACTTCGCGGTTAATTTGAAAAAATATCTTCCCCCACATTTGTCTTAACGCCTTTGCTGTGGGGTGAGTTAAACCATATTATTTTTTCTTTCTTTTTTTTTTCCTTGTCTGTCTTTCCTTGTTTTAGCTATTGTTGTTAAATATGATTCAATTTGGCATTGTGTCGACTCTTTTTTAAGGCTGCTTTCTATTCTATCTTCGCCTTATAGAAGATTTTAGCATTGCTTGAGTTCGTGTCTGAGCTGGAAGCGAGAGATGTATTTCTGTTCTCTGAGACTGTTAGTAGCTAGTCAGAGGTTTTATTAATATATAAGTATATTGTTCGATGTTCTATATGACTGTTTTTGGCTACGATCCTAACTCGGGAATAATGCCTTCAGATTACATACTGAGCTTGGTGATTATTTCCAATTAAAATGTAAATTTTTAACAAGTTTATTCAGTTTATGACTATTATAGAAATATAAAAAATTCTAATCTTTTAAATTTGGTCAATATGCAAATTTGACTTTAGAAGAGTTCACTGGGTAAATGTGAAACGAATCTTCAACTAATTATTAGTTTTATGTTATTTATAAGTCGTCGGGGTGGCCTAAAGTCGGTATCAGACTGACAGTGAGGGAGTCTATCCTCTTTTCATTAGCGCTAGACCAAGGAGATTGTTTTTGTATCTGAGATGGAGCACCACACCTACCACCATCTTCTTACTTTACCGCACAGATCCCTGTGCTACACATACGCTGAGTTGGCGAGGGCCGGTATCGAACCAGGGACCTAGTTACGGTCACGTGTTGGTTTGGTTTGGTTTATTTAGTTAATCGGCATATCAACTCATTGTGTGTTATTTAATGCTGAAATTTGATTCAATCGTGTTTGAGGGCCGGTTTAGCTCAGTTGGTAGAGCGTTCGGCTAGGAACCACAAGGTTCTTGGTTCGATGTCAGCCCTCGCCAACTCAGTGTATGAGTAGCACAGGGATCTGTGAGGTAAAGTGAGGAGCTGATGGTAGGTGTGGCACTCCACTTCAGACGCTAAAATAATCTCGTTTGTCTAGCGCTAGTAAAAAAAAGGGGATAGATTCCCTCGCTGTATGGCTGATACCAACATTAGGCCGCCTCGATGACTTACTTATCACTATTTATATTTGACTTGCTTTGTTGTAGGTTTAGGTTTAGTTGTTTAATGGTATATCAAATCCTTATGGGTTATTTAATTGTTGAAAGTTAATTAATTTGTAAGTGCTTGATTGTAATAATAACTATCTATTTGACTTGGTTTTGTTTGGGTTTTGTTGTTTAACGACATATCAACTCCTTACGGATTATCTAATGCAGAAATATATTTTCTAAGTTGAATGTAACGTCACAAAATCTGACTTTAAGATGAAGCTTTTTGTTTGATAGGTTTATTGAATTTAACAGCGTATATATAATTGTCTATGGTTATATTATGCCCGCAGGTTAGGGAATAGCGTTCATTATATATTTATATAGACATTTTTGTGTAGTTATTTCAAAGAGTTTTTCCTCTGAATATAGTTCCATATCAAGTATTCCTGTTAAACACAAATAATTTACATGCAGTTGTATGATTTCACGTATTCCAATCTAATACTAATTATATGGTTTCAAGTAATTATTTCAATTTGATAATACTCATTTGTTTGCTCAAAGTTATATAGTTTTAATTTAATAATTTAAGTAAGCGCGTGGTGTAATGGTTAAAGTCATGGGAAATGGACTTGTCGCCCCGAGTTCAAATCCTGGACGTGGTAATTGCATTTCCCTTAGCGCTAATACCCTTGGGAAAGGTATGAATCCTACTCTCCTTCCAGCTATGGGTAAATAGTAGGGCAGACTGGGCTCTTTAACCTTGGTTAGGCAACTGGTCTAGGAGAAGGAAAACTCTGAATTCAAACCTGTTAAACTCCGCTTAAGAAATTGACCTTGTGTCGCATCCTGCTCGTGCGGAGGGGTTGGTAAATATCTATATAGTTTTAATTAAGTTATAATGCTTATTTCCTATAAGTCGAACATAAACAAAGGGGAACCACTCTTGACTGATAATTTATTTATTTATTGATCTACTAGGAAAAAAGAAGACGGGGTTAGGGTTAGGGTTAGGGTTTAGGGTTACGGTTAGGGGTTAGGGTTAGGGTTAGGATTTAGGGTTAGTTTAATAGGAAAATAAATAATTTATCAGTCAAGAGTGGTTCTCCTTTGTTTATGTTAGAATTATAGTAAATAACCGTTATAATAATCCTTAGTAAGGAATTTTAGTTTAATTTAACTATTCTTAATATAGATAATTTGCACACTTTCCTGGTCTCAAGTATTCCTATCCAACACTCATAGCTATATATCTTCAATTAATTATCCCGGGGTATTTTATGGGTTTTTTACTTTCTATTATTTAAAACCTGTGATTTGCTGGAACAGTGAGGTTCGTTAGTTGGCACATTCGTTTCTTTTTGTTTATTGCAACTGTCTGGTCTTCTGGACGGTATTGTATGATCCGTTTTTATTTCAAAATCCCTGATAATTTTCAGTGTCTTATATACCAGGATAGGCTTTGGTTTCTGCATGTAAACCCGTTTTGATTTTTTTTCCAGCGACAACGTCAAAGAAATCTATGTCTTCATCAGGTAAACAGACCTTTGCTTCCGTGTCTTTGTAGAGCATCTTTATAGCGGCAACAGTTTCTTTGCGGGGATCATATGCCTCATCTTTCCTCTGTGTAGGGAGTCAAATGCACATAAAAAAGTGTTGCCTTAAGATTTTCTGCTCGAACTCCTTCTACGATTCGACGAATAGTCAGGATCTGAGACATTGATTGATTTCTACGAAACCCGTTTTGAATTTTCTAAAGTGTTTTCTCTACTTCAGTTCGGATGCGAATGAGAAGAAGGGTATTATAAATCTTAGCAGCCATGGCAGTAAGAGTTATACCTCTGTAGTTCTTAAGGATTCAGGTGTCACTTTCTTAAGGAAAGGAAGGGTGCAGCCTTTCGTTTATTTCTTTTTTGTATTTTGTTTATTTTAGGGACGGTTGGTGAGAGAGTCATGGATATCCCTGCCGTCAGCCATACTTGATGATGATGATGATGATGATGATGATGGCATCCACTATAAAACGAAACTGCACGAAAGTCATGAATCTTTGGTTGTCCCTACATAGAGGTAAATATTAGGGCAGACTGGCAACCAGTTTAGGAGAAGGAAAACTCTGCATTCAAACCATCTTTACACTGCTGAAGAGTTGACCTTGTGTCACATCCTGCCCGTAGCGCTACGAGAGGCGACTCACATGGTATATATTTACCAACCCTTCCGCACGAGCAGGATGTGACACAAGGTCAATTTTTCAGCGGAGTTTAACAGGTTTAAATTCAGAGTTTCCTTTCACCTAGACCAGTTTCCATATCATGGTTAAAAAGCTCTGCTATTTACCCATAGCTGGAGGGAGAACGGTAGGATGCATACCTTTCCCAAGGGTAATATCACAATGTGAAATGAAGCTAGCCTCGTCCAGGCGAATCACATGGTATGATGGTTAGCGAACTAGGCTAGTAGAAGATATTTTGTGAGTTCGATTCTCACTGAGTGCCCTATATTTCTGGCCTTGCGCTAAGAAGAGTTAATGATAAAGGCTGACAACAATTCTCCCGTTATCATCTTTAATGTGATGTGTGTGTGTGTGTGTGTGTGTGTGTGTGTGTGGCATGAGTGCGTCTTAATGTACTTCCGCCCATTCGTATGTGTTTGTGTGCGTATGTGTGTCTATGTGTCTGTGTCTCCGTGTGTGTGTGTGTGTGTGTGAATGTGGATGTGTGGGGGAGAGGGTGCTCACGCACTCACTCACGGGTGTAAGACGAGCAATTTTTCTCCGTCTAAAATCCCGCCTACCCGAAAAAACGCCACCCCTTCCACAACTCGAACCACACCCCTCACCCACACCCCACCGCCGCCATCAACAATAAGCCTTTCCCTATTGCACAAATACTATTGCACTCGCTCACACACACACACACTATATATATATATATATATATATATATGTGTGTGTGTGTGTGTGTGTGTGTGTGTGTAGCGTGCATACGCGCACTTACGCACACATGCAGACAATTGCGCGTTCATGCTCGCTCATATGCGTGTATCACTAACCACCCAGGCCATCCGCATACCGACGAGACAACCAGCCATCACCATCACCACCGCCTCCAGTACGATCACCATCAGCGACGCCGCCTCCCTCTCCCCCCCGTCACCGCCGCCGCCGCCGTCGCCAATGAGGTACTAAAAGGCTATAGGAGAAGTATAAAACAGGTGCGTGCTGACTTCTGGCGTCATCTTCGCACAAGAAGTCTCAAGTGTGTCGAGCTGTGTTACGTTATCAGAATCTTGTCGCTCGAATATCCGGAAATATTACTTAAGGGACCCCCGTTTGCTCTCAATCGAGTCCCGCTGTTTTCTAGCCGATCGCCGGAGCAAGGAAGGTTTTTTTGTTTATTTGATAACGCTTGCACTCACCAATAGGATCCCGCCGAACAGATAGATTTGGACTTACGACAACGACAACTAAAATAATAATAATAATAATAATAATAATAACCTTTGTTATTACTCCTATTGATATTACTACTTGCTAGTATATGAGACTACTTGTTAGTTTAAGACATAACAAGAACAAGAAGCCATCTTTGGAATAAGGTTTTTGTATTTCGTCTATAATTCGGCTTGGATCTGTGAGGCAAAGGTCTGACATGTCCACAATGCACCGGCCTTCTTTGATTGCCACCCTCTTTGTTTTCCTGTGTTCGCCGTTCACCTGTGTACAAGGTAAGTACCTCTTTACACGTGTTCTTATTCTTTTTGTTTGCTTGTTTATTCATCTGTTTGTTACCAAAAAAAAAAATATATATATATATATATATATATATATATATATATATATATATATAAGTTAAGGTAGTGTGGACATGGAGTCAACGGCGCCTGGTTACTGACAGTTTCTCGCCTGTGCGATCTTCAGACCAAGTTGGTCTGAAGAACGCATGGGCGAGAAACTGTCAGTAACCAGTAACCGCTGACTCCATATCCACGCTACCTAAACTTAGATATAAATGCTCTATCCATGATACTGAGCACTGAATACTTATAAATACAGCTCACATATTATCTCTAATATATATATATGTGTGTATATATATATATATATATATATATGTGTGTGTGTGAGTGTGTGTGTGTGTGTGTGTTTGTGTGCGTGTGTTTGTGTGCGTGTGTGTGTGTATTTAGGGTATAGATTCTCTTGTAGCCATATTTTATTGCGCTTTTTTTGTTGGCCAACGAGATATCACAACTGTGGTTATATGTCGTTTAGAAAATATCCAAAGTCTCTGTTAATGTAGTCCGAGTACGGGTACTTTCGGTCATCTATTGACGAGAGGACAAAGACATTGGCCAAACGTGGTCGAAAGTACCCGTACTTTGAATACACTAATAGACACTTTGAACAGTTTTTTTTTTTTTACTTTTTACAGCCACATCTCTTTCGCCAACAACGATAGCTGAAGACTAATTTCTTATTTTCAATAAAATATACCTACAACAGATTGAATCATGTCTTTTCAAAACAATGCCATTGTTTCACCATTTTTCCCTTTTTTTTTTTTTGTACTCATACTAATTGATAAGCATATCTCGTAAGCCGTGAATAATGATCAAAGTTATAGTGCAAAAGATACAGTATTGAGTCTGACATTGTTTATCTAAAAGTCTATATTGCTTTCACAATATAGTAAAGTCGGCGGAGTAGTCTTTCGTTCATATCAGCCAAACAGTGAGGAAGGCTATCCCCTTTTCGATAGCACGAGAGCAGTGATATTATTTTTTTGCAGAGATAGAGCCACACACCTACCCAAAGTATGTTATTCATGCGATGAGTTAGCGAGTATCGAAACCGCAACCTTGTATTTAGCTTAGCTAAGGCGGATGCTCTACCGACTGAGCTAAACCGGAAACAAATACCATTATTTTTATTTCTGTTTTTTCCGCTTTCTAAAATAAAGTTAAATATCATTTACAAAATATTAAAAAGAAAAAGAAAAAAATTGTGTAATGCTTTTTGTACTGGCAATGAAATGATGTAAAAAAAAAAGACGGCGAAGAAAAAGAAATTGAATATTATCTTTTTAAAACCTACCATTCACTCACGATCTTTTTTTTTTTTTTTTTTTTAGTTGAACCAGGGTGGGGGTCAAAGTTTGGCATGAATACCGATAAGGGAGGGGTCCCTTAAGTAAAAATTGTGATATTGTTAAAAGTAAATGTTACCTATTACTTAATCATAACACTTGTTATCTAGCTGTGAATAAAGTCGTCGGGGCGGCCTAAAATCGGTATCAGACAGACGGCGAGGGAGTCTATCCCTTTTTCAATAGCGCTAGACCAAGGAGATTGTTTTAGCATCTGAGGTGGAGCGCCACATCTACCATCAGCTCCTCACTTTACCGCACATATCCCTGTGCTACTCATACGCTGAGTTGGCGAGGGCCGGTATCGAACTAGAAACCACAAGGTTCCTAGCCGAACACTCTACCGACTGAGCTAAACCGAATTGAAATAATTTATAATGAATTATTTCACTTTTTTAAATGTCATCATGTCATTCTTTTCTGTCAACTTTAACTTTTAACTTAACCAATCGGACCATATGACCCTTTTGCAATTTCGACTCGTGGGGACTCTTTTCTCATTCACACCGTAAAAATCTGGTTGTTTGTTAGGGATTAGGGTTAGGGATTAGGGTTAGGGGTTAGGGTTAGGGGCTAGTTTTATTTTTTTTAAACTCTAAAAATCGTCTGTTAACAATTAACCGGATTTTGAAGTTAAAAACGATCTCCTTGGTCTAGCGCTAGTGAGAAGGGGATAGACTCCCTCGCTGTCTGGCTGATACCAACATTAGGCTACCCCGACGACTTCGATGTTTTTTGTTTATTTGACGGTGTAAATGGAAAAAATGTCCCAACGAATCGAAATCGCAAAAGGGTCATATGGTCCGACCAATCAAATAATTTTAGAATTTAATAAATATAGAGAATTCCTTCAACCGTCCCATATGGAAATCTAATTGATTGCTATGGAGTTATCAGAATAATAATTAATTAGAATCATGTTTAGCTCAGTCGGTAGAGGGTTCGGCTAGTGAATCACAAACTTCTTGGTTCAATACCGGCCCTCGCCAACTCACCGTATGAGTAGCACAGGGATCTGTGCGGTAAAGTGAGAAGCTGATGGTAGGTGTGTTTCTCCACCTCAGATGCTAAAATAATATCCCTGGTCTAGCGGTAGTGAAAAAGGGATAGACTCCTTCGCTGATTGGCTGATACTGACATTAGGCCACCCCGACGACTTCACTGTTTTTTTTTTTTTTTTTTTTTGTTTTTTTGGGGGGGTTATTGCCTAAAAGAACTACAATGGTTAAATTACAAAAATACTAATAGTACCGGGGTACTCACTTGGTTAGCTCATTTTAGGACACACTCCCCCCCTCCCCATTAGAGGTACCAGGTCCTTTTTACAATATTACAGTTTTCCTAAAAGAAATCACCCCTTTTTAGCATATATGTCCGGTACCGATACTTTGACCACGCCCCTTTGTTGAACTTATACATATATATATATATATATTAATACGCTTGTTCCTAAATCTGTCCGTTATCATCTTGCAACACCCCCTGGTTAAAAATGAGACCGTCTAAAACGTCCAAATGAAATGCACAAATATAAATCTGAATTATCTGGTGTCGCTTAATCGCCAAATCCTACCATCTTTTCACCTGTCCAAATGGTCAACGTAAAATTAAAATGTATTGAGAAACAAAGTAGTTGCATGTTTGTTTTATATTTGTATTATCATTGTTATTGCTACGTAGCCTGGGCAGGTTCATATGGAGGATGAGCTGTTGCCCAAGCAGCAAATTCCCCCTCACCACATTGCCGCTGTGATCCAAAGGAATAGCAAGGAACCAATGCAGTTTGGCATCGGTAGTGTCGCAGGAGTTGCTGGGTAGCACTGGATTTCAGCATCACACCACATAAGTGACTCCGGCTCCTGATTTGTTTTCGGGGTTTACTCCCCCTGGCCTTTTCCTAGGATGGGGTAAAGCCGTTAGGCTGCGGAGGTTTTGTGTCGGAGGTTTTGTAATATTGAAATTGTGAATTACGGAAGATATTTTCCTTAATAATTTTGAACGGAAAAATATATGGGGGTTCTGTTTTTAGCCCGGAGAACAGGGTGTCTGACGACGTTTGTAATAGTTAATGAGCTAATCTAATAAGCCGTGAATAGTTACTGATATATATATATATATTTACCAAAACTATCCGCACTGGGAGGATGTGACACATGGTCAATTACTTAAGCGGAGTTAAATAAGTTTGAATTTAAAGTCGTATTTCTCCTATACGAGTTGCCTAACCAATGTTAAAGAGCCCAGTCTGCTCTACTATTTACCCGTAGCTGGAGATAAAATAATTGGACGCATACATTTCCAACGGGTATTAACCCTATGTGAAATGCAAACAGCTTCGTCTAGGATTTAAACTCGTGTCACCGAGTGCATTTCCTACTACTATAAGCATTACACTGCAATCAGTATTGTAGTGTATTGTTTTTCAAACTGTTTTTTACTGCAACCCACAGCCTCAGCGCCGAGCAATAAAACCAACCCTGTCCCTTTTCCCAGTAAACCTAAGTACTAAAAAATAAAGTCGTCGTCGTGGCCTAATGTCGGTATCAGCCAGACAGTGAGGGAGTCTAGCCCCTTTTTCACTAGCGCTAGATCAATGAGATTGTTTTTGCGTCTGAGGTGGAGCAACACACCTACTATCAGTTCCTCACTTTACCGCACAGATCCCTGTGCTACTCATACGCTTATCTGGCGAGGGCCGGTATCGAACCCGGAACATTGTGGTTCCTAGTCGGACGCTAATGATATTAAATGAGAAAATCAAAGACAAACATCGTTCCCATTTTTATTTCGTGACCTACTGAATAGTTTGAAAACCCCTGATATAGTGCAACAAATACAGACATAATGTGCTAAAAGTTTATATTGCTTTTACTTTACAAACCCACAAAAACACTGAATACTCAGTTTAATCCCTTTTACCAAATATTAACAAACAAACAAAACATCGAAAAAAGTGGGGACAGATGAAGGGATTAAATGCCGACATTTCAAAAAAGTACCATTGATTCACTCTTCTAACGAATAGTACTAGTTAGTGAGCCGTGAATAACTATCAGTGCGAAGTGCAACAGACAGCCTTGTGCCAGACACTGTTTATCTATAAGTCTATATCGCTTTTATGTTATAAAGACACAAAGAAATACTGAACAAAAATCAAGACTGACGTGCTTAATTTAGATATTTATATAATAGTCAGATAGAGACAGACAGACAGACAGACAGACAGAAAGTGGTGAGGTACCCAACTGCTCCGCCACGAGCAGGATGCGACACAAGGTCAATTTTACCCCAACCAGCTTATATATATATATATATTATATAATATATATATAATATATATATATATATGAGGAAATATCAGATTAGGTAAAAAGAAAAAGTGTGATTAAAAGTAGATAAAAACAAACAATTTCAATCGTTTGATATTTCGCCGCTCTGAATTTACGAGTCTTCATCCGAAGATTCTGTTTCGGTTGTTTTTTTAAGTAACAGCTACAAATAGCTAAAAAAAAATCTGCTTAAAATGCTGGAATACATCTTGGGCTGATCTGGATACACTCTGCTAGATCTTCGGCGAATTTGGACACACCCGGCTAGATATTTGGCTGATCTGGCTGACACACACTGCTACATCTTGTGTTGATCTGGATAATTTGGCTAGATGTTCGGTTCGGCTAGATCTTCGACTAATCTGGAGACACTTTATTTAATCTTGTGTTGATCTGGAGACACTCGGCTAGATCTTCGGCTAAATTGGACAGTCTCTGCTACATCTTCGGCTGATCTGGACATACACTTTTACATCTTGATCTGGATAATTTGGCTAGATCTTCGGCTAATCTGTAGACACTTTACTTCATCTTGGGTTGATCTGGACACACTTGGCTAAATCTTCCAGCTTGTAATAAATAATGTATCAATATCCTTCCAAATTCACAAAGATTTCTTTCTTTCTAATTTATGCCTAAATTTCTAACCTGGGTAGTTGCTGAAGGTGCGTGACATCTAATCTATAACATAAGAAAACAGGTCCAACTCTTTGATCTTAAACAAAATGTGGCAAATGGTACAACGAATTCGTATAGGATTTTCAGGGTCAAAAACATTTTTATTTCAACAAAATATACAGTGTGACCCTCAAAATACTGAAATGGTGTTTGTCTTTGATTTTCTCATTTCATATCATTAGCGTCCGACTAGGAACTACAAGGTTCTGGATTCGATACCGGCCCTCGCCAAATAAGCGTATAAGTAGCATAGGTATGAGCGGTAAAGTAAAGAACTGATGGTAGATGAGGTGCTCCACCTCAGAAGAAAAAAAAACAATATCCTTGGTCTAGAGCTAGTGAAAAGAGGATAGACTCCATCGTTATCTAGCTGATACCGACATTAGGCCACCCCGACGACTTTACTTTACTTTTTTTAAATATATTTTTCATTTTTTTTTTTTCAGATATCATTTCTTTTTTGCCAATAGTTAAAAATATATGGGAAATTTGAGCTTAGTAACCAGTACATATCCTTATATCGTGAGATTTTTGTTGAAAAAAGACAAAGCCTGTATTTTTATATTTTAATTTGAAATTTCATGACTCTCCTAACCACCACACAAAGATTCAGTTAACTATAAATGCAAATGTACCATTTTTCTTTCTTTTTTTGTTCTTTTTTTTTCTTTATCTCTTTCTTCTTTCGTTTCTTCATTCGCTACTTTCTTTCTTTCTTTCTTTCTTTCTTCTTCTTTCTTCATTTACTTATTCTTTCTTTCTTTCTTCCTCACTTCTTTCGTTCCTTCATTTGCTTGTTCTTTTATTATTTCCTTCTTTCATTCTTTCATTCACATTTTCTTTCGTTCTTTATTTCTTTCTCTCTTATTTCGTTCCTTTATTCGCTTGTTTTTTTATTTATTTCTTACTGCTTTCGTTCCTTCTTTCTCTTGTTCTTTCTTTCTACCTTTATTGTTTCCCTCTTTCATTCCTTCATTCACTTGTTCTTTCTTTCTTCCTCTCTTCTTTCGTTCCTTCATTCGCTCTTTCTTTCTTTCTTTCTTTCTCCCCCCTCTCTCTCTCTCTCTCTCTCTCTCTCTCTCTCTCTCTCTCTCTCTCTTCTTTCTTTCTGCTTTCGTTCCTTCTTTCACTTGTTCTTTCTTTCTTCCTTTATTCTTTCCTTCTTTCGTTCATTCAATCACTTTTTTTTCGTTCTTTCTTTCTCTCTTCTTTCATTCCTTCATTCGCTTGTTCTTTCTTTCTTGCTGCTCTCGTTCCTTCTTTCACTCGTTACTTCTTTCTTTCTTTTTTCTTTCTTTCTTTCTTTCTTTCTTTCATCCATTATTCTTTCGTTCCTTCATTCGCTTCTTCTGTCTTTCTTCCTTTCTTTACGACTTTACTTTTTACTTATTAATAAGTAAAAAAGTCGTCGGGGTGACCTAATGTCAGTATCAGCCAATCAGCGAGGGAGTCTATCCCATTTTCACTAGCGCTAGACCAAGGAGATTGTTTTTGCATCTGAGGTGGAGCGCCACAACTACCATCAGCTCCTTACTTTACCGCACAGATCCCTGTGCTACTGATACGCTGATTTGGCGAGAGCTGGTATCGAGCTAGGAACCTTGTGGTTTCTAGCCGAACGTTCTAACGACTGAGCTAACCCGGCCCTAAATTTTATGCATGAAGCTTCAAGAATTTTAAATCTTTTGATATCATTGTCATCATTAAGTATTTTTGTATTATTAACTAAGACAGTTCTATATGTTGAAGTAGATCAATTATGTTTTTGTAGATGTTGGCATATGAAGCTAGAATCTGATAGATGTAAACTTAGTCTTCTTGATAATTTTATTGTGGTATAGCCAATGTAAATCGTTATTATTTTTATTACTATTTTCGGAGATACATTCTCCTAATAGACGTTTAAATTGATAAATAATATTGCTTTTCTATTGTGTTTTTGGAAAGGAAAGCATTATTATTAACAACTAAAGTTGATGGATTAAATTTTTATTGCAAATCATGAATCTTATTCTACTATTATTATTATTATCATTATTATTATTACCATTTTTATTATCATCATCATCATCATCATCATTATTATTATTATTATTATTATTATTATTATTATTATTACTATTTATATCATCACCATAATTATTATTATTATTTCTTCTTTTTGAGTTTTCACATCAGCATTAGCTGATGGTCTTTCACTGGAGTGAGTGACAGCAAGTCTCCTCAGGTCTCCAGGACTCTTGTATTCTGGCAGATTGCAGCAGTGCAGTATTCTGAATGGTATCAATCCTTCCTCTGATTTCCAGACTTTCCAAACCCTTTTCCAATCCTTTTGGCACCGTTCCAAGTGCACCAACTACAATTGGTATCACTTTGACTTTCATATTCCATAACTTTTTCAGTTCTCTGGCAAGGTCCAGATATTTGTCTATTTTTTTTGTTTTCCTTTAGCTTCACCCTGTGATCTGCTGGCACTGCAAAATCCACCAGTTGACAAGTTCTTTCTTTTTTGTTTATCAACACTAGGTCTGGTCTTCTTGCTGGGATAAGGTGATCCG
>CM042159.1:16496870-16504370 GCA_023376005.1 Doryteuthis pealeii | reverse complement strand
TGCCTCTCAAACCCTCTTTCATGGTGCCAAAGAGAGGCAAACATTATTCCAGTGATGAGGAAGTGAAATCTGTAGTGAAGAAGTGGCTCAAAGTACAGTCGACAGAATTTTACGGGGCAGGGATACATGCTCTTATTCGAAGGTGGAACATTGCTATTGAGAGAAACGGTGACTATGTGGAGAAGTAGGGATGTGATCCACAGAGGACCAGCTTCATTTTGATGTATGATACATGTTCTTGTGTTGGTAATTATACCTGTCCTAAACAAAAGGACATTACTTTTTTACTTACACTCGTATATACAAGCGTAAGAATTACATAGGTAGCTGACAATGTTTTCAACGTCTAAAAATAAAATCAAAATCATCATTCACGAAACTGTTCTTCCGTGTGAATATCTGCGTGGGCTTTTTGGCATTTGGTATTTTAAGATTTGTCAAAACATGTTCACAAATTGAAGTCTCCTAAATAAATAAATAAATAAATAAATAAATAAGCGAAAATAAAAAGAAATAAACTTATTCTTAAAAAGGTAGGAGAAAAGAGCAATAACAACGCTGATTGGTCAATAAAAAGACGGTCACGTGATATCCAAACAGCTCTACCTGTCACTAAAATTAAGCCTTTAATAATGAGAATAAAAGTTTTATTTTTGCAGTATGAAAATCGGATTGTGTGTGCGGATCCAAATTTGGTTGAGATTGACAAAAAGGGAAATGGATTATGGAAGAAATGCGGGGGGGGGGCGAGAAAGAAGCAAATGAGAAAGGGAAGCGGGGTGAGATATAGAAAGCTTTTGACAGACGAAAAAGTAGAAGACTAATGTAGACAAAAGAGAAAGAGTGACAATGGGTGTAAAAGAAAGAAAGAAAGAAAGAAAGAAGAAAGAAAGAAGAAAAATAAAAATGAATGGAGAGTTTTAAAACTTCAGATATTTGCCAAGTGAGACATTAAAGGTTAATGTAGCCAAGAAATAAAGAGTGACAACGTTTGTGAAGAAAGAAAGAAAGAAAGAAAGAAAGAAAGAAAGAAAGAAGAAAGAAAGAACGTTAATATGAAAAATCAATGAATTATCAGCCGAGATAATAGAAAGTTAAAGTAACCGAAACAGAAAGAGTGAAAATATGTTTGAAATAAAGAAAGAAAGAAAGAAAGAAAGAAAGATAGAAAGAAAGAAAGGAAGACCTTTAAGATAAAAGGTTGAGAATTTACCAGCCGAGATAATAGAAAGTTAAAGTGACCGAAAGAAAAAGAGTGAAAATATGTTTGAAAGACAACAAGAAAGAAAGAAAGAAAAAAAAGAAAGAAAGAGATTTCATCACCAATACACGATGAATATTTACCACGTAACCCACGTGTACGGGATTAGGCTCAAGGCCCTATTAATGTAGGACCACCCACGAACCGAAACTCATGGGAGGCGGGTGCAAAAAATGCGTTGATTATGTCGGCATTCCCCCCTCAAGTGGGCACCGGGCAATAAACCTAGCCCTATCCCTTTAAATCGGGGAGACAGGTATTGCCTGGGGTGGGGGGTGGCCCTCTGGGATCAACGATGTTAGCTTACACGGCCCAGGGACGAAGCCATTGGACCCTGCCTCCAAAGAACCAGTGTTTGTGTCACTTTTTTCTAACCCTAAACCGAATCTTTAGAAAAGAAAAAAAAATAGATTGTTATTCCGTATGATGCGATTTTGAATATGTACAATCGAGACAATCAATTTTAAAGACTGTTTTCTTTTTCTAAAATTATCGAACAGGATTAGAAAATGAAAAAAAAATGGCGTTGAATTAGATACAAGAAATTCACAAGGAAAAATTTTACTTATTCGTTCGTTTTCTTCCTTTACTAGACGATCCGTGAAGTCGTAGGGCTCCTGTTGTAATACCAGTGCATGATTATGCTTATAATTACGACCGTGAGTTAAAAAGTAATACCGTAAAAACCTGTTGACTGTTCTTTGAGCCACTTCTTCACTACAAATTTCACTTCCTCGTCACTGGAATAACGTTTGTCTCTCAAACCCTCTCTTCGGTCCTGTGAAAGAGGGTTTGAAAGGCAAACATTATTCCAGTGACGAGGAAGTGAAATCTGTAGTGAAGAAGTGGCTCAAAGAACAGTCAACAGAATTTTACGAGGCAGGATACATGCTCTCATTTGAAGGTAAAACATTGCTATTGAGAGAAACTGTGACTATGTGGAGAAGTAGGGATGAGATCCACAGAGTACCATCTTCATTTTCATCTTTTCAAAGTTTCTGATTAACATTTGATAGTTATATTGTGAACGATTCCCGCTCAGCCAGTATGCATCTCTCTGTCTTATTTTCGTATTTGTCGTCCTCTGACCGTGCCGTCAACATAGTTGTGTATTCAAACTGCACCGGCACAAGGGACAGTTACGGGGATGGGAGGTAAACAAACAACACAGAACAATAGAGAGTGAAACCTTTCAGACGGAAAGGGGGGGTGTATGACATTCAGTGCATCTTTGCACCCTGGTCGTTTGGTGTTATTTTATATTTTTTCACTGTCATGCAGAAGACCCCCCCCCCCCGAGGGGCGTTCCTCTAAAGCTGAATCTTCTACCCAGTCAATCTCTTGTTTAGTTCTCTTGGTCAATGTAGGGCTTCTATATAACTGGCTGACAACAACTGATCTTCGGTCCACGGCCGCAGACTAACTGCTTAACTTTCTTTTCTTACTTCCCGCGACCCCCACCCTGTCGACTGGGGCGTTAGAATACACCGACTCCACCTTTGCAGAGAAGCAAGACTCCCCCAATGGGGCCACCTGTTGGCAGTGGGTGGCGACCCGTGATGCTTAAGGATAGAACCCAAGTGCTTGGACAGTCCATGACTCACAATACTCCACTTAGGTCCTTTCTTGGGCTAGACGGGCGGTCGGAGAGGCCCCCTCCGATCAATCGGCTGATCACGTCAAGCCCTAGCATCTATATGATTGTTCCGACCCTATTGCCCTAATGGCAAGCCCCAACCATTTTTATCATAGTGCTAGAAGACGGTGGCTGAGGGTCTACATGTCCTGGGAATGACGTTAAACTCTATCTGATGGTGAGGTTCCAGGTTTTTCGATACCGGCCCTCGCCAACTCTGGGTATGAGTAGCACAGGGATATGTGCGGTAAAGTGAGGAGCTGATGGTAGGTGTGTCGTTTCACTTCAGTTAAAAATAGGGTCTAGCGCTAATCAAAAGGGGATAGAATCCCTCACTGTCTGGCTGACATTAGACCGCCCCCCCCCACACCATCGACTTTACTTTACTAAATTACATATTCATATAGGGTTTTCTCAAAATTATTTACTCATGTATACACCGTCGTGTCATAATATTGAGAATTCGGATTATTAAAAATGACTTTCAGCGCGAACGCTAACCCCAAAACTATAGGTCTAGTAAAGTACAGATTCCCTCTAGATCACCAAAGTTAAGCAACGATGTGCTTGTTCAGAATTTTAATCAGTGACCACTTAAGAATAGCAAGGAACGTAAGTCCTAATATTTTCCAAGGTTTGTTTAGCTTGGCACAAAGACCTCAGACTACCTATATTATTTGCTGTGTGGTGGGATGAGAGGCGCTTGTGGTGTAATGTTTATCATCGTAAGAAATGGGCACGGCGACCCGAGTTCAAAACCTGGATGAGGCTGTTTGCATTTGCCATAGTGTGAAAGGTGTGAATCCAACTATTATCCCCTCAGTTATGGATAAATAGTAAGGCAAACTGGTTTCATGGTACGGCAACTGATTAAGGCGAAGGAAAAATCTGAAGTTAGCTCAGTCGGTAAAGTGTTCGGCTAGGAATCACAAGGTTCCTGGTTCGATATCGGACCTCGCCAACTCATCGTATGAGTAGCACAGGGATCTGTGTGGTAAAGTGAGAGCTGATGGTAGGTGTCGCGCTCCACCTCAGACGCTAAAGAACAATCTCCTTGGTCTAGCGTTAGTGAAAACGGGGTAGACTCCCTCGCTGCCTGGCTAATACCGACATTAGGCCGCCCCGACGACTTTACTTACTTCTACACCGCTTAAAAATTGACCTTGTGTCATATCCTGCTTGTGCGGTGACTATGGGTAAATACATACATTATTTGTTGTTCCTAAGTAGTCACACAACAAAGTTCTGTAAATTCTTCAAACCAACACTTTGATCATTAAGTGTCTGGTTATTTGCATAAACAATGGTGTTGGGGGTGCGTAGTATAATAGTTAGAGTCGTACGAAATGGAATCGTCGACCCGAGTTCAAATCCTGGACGAAGCTACAGTTCACATAGCGCTAATACCTTTTGGAAAGGTATGAATCCAATTACTCTCCCTCCAGCTACGAGTAAATAGTAGGACATACTGGGATTTTTAACATTGGTTAGGCAACCAGTCTAGGAGAAAGAAAAACCTGAATTCAAACCTAGTAGACTCCGCTTGGGGTTGTCACTACTAGAATAGGATTAGTCGTCTCTCCCTCTCTGCTTTTGCAACTACTATAATAGACAGTCACTTGTAAAAAATAAATTTGATACTGGCAGATGAGTAAAGCGATTTGCGTTCGTTTCTCTTTAACTCGGGTTACCATATGAAACGAGAATTGACATACAAAGGAGTAAGGCTACAATCCCTAAGGGTGCCGTAACGCAAAGCTAAAAATATGTATTATTTTGATCTAAATCACTTTTAAGGACAGAATTCTACAGTCGTAATTTTTTAGTTGATTCAGCAAATCAAAATATAGTCTCAAAAATATTAACAAGATGAAAGAACCACCCAGTCGGACGAGCTTAAAAACTGCCGACTGTATCTCCTGCAGCGGGGTTAAGACCACTGCATTTTATGACTTATAAGGATCGCTTCAAAGTCTTGTTTTAATCATTATACATGTTGGAATATTTTTTCATATAAGTCCACCATCTAAACTTATAGACTCTGCGTGGGCGCATGGATTAAAGCCAGCCAACCAACAGCTCGAATACGTGGTTAGTTAACTATTTAATCGCCGATCTTGAAAGCCGTTTATTTGCACGTATTCGCCACGGATGAACAGATCGGCAACCAAGAACTCTGCTCAGCCAAAGGATTCTACCCAACACTAAGGAACACCTACGAACAACCAAAGGGTTCAACCTAACTTTAAGGACCACCAAGAATCTCCACTGTAAAGTGCTTTTACTTGCAGCCTAAAAAAGGCCACAAAAATCGTAACAATACACGAGAGACATCGTTTTCTTTTCGATATAACAGGTATTTCTGTAACCTAAACTACGTCACCACCAACGTCACTATTCCCTTAGTTGTTTGATTATTATGATAAAAGTAATTGACCAATCAAAACTCATTATAGACAACGCTAAATGGTACTCTTTATTATAGTTTTTTGTGTGTGTTTATACTCCATATAGAGACGTCGGAGTATAAGTTCTGCTTATTGAGCAGGCATGTCTTTTAGATGGTCGTAGCTCAGATCTTAGATGGGTGACCATTTAGGAACAGCAAGTAATGTAAGTCTGTATGCCAGATTAAGCAGAGCTCATTAAATTCTATCTTTATCACACAAAGACAGCCATGTGCATTTATTTGGAGTCTAAATTTAGTCAAACAAGTATCCTTTAGAATGCTTGCTGTTCGTGACACGATACGAGAATGCCTCAGTTATTGGAATAAACCGATGTCTTTACCAGCTGAGCCAACACTTCATAGTTCAATCGATAGGAGTATTATGAATAGAATGACACAGCTTGTATCTTTCTTGTGCAAAAATAAAATAAATAAAAGATAAATAGATTAAAATAAAATTAAAATAAAGCAAAACAAAGATGAAATACCCAACGGCGAAGCTTATACGAAAATGTTACTTTGATATAAAATGGGTGTAAAAATGAAATTCAAAAAAAATTGGATAAGAATAAACGTTTTTAAAAATTAGAGACAAAAAATAAGAAAATGAAATGACTTCTTTTGTAGAGTCTATTGAGACAGAATTCCTGAAATAGTCTTAATTTCTATTTTGCGCGCAAAGTACAAAAAACGGGGAGCCATGTTAAAAGAGTTAGTTAAACGAAAACATTTGCACACGTGCATACTCATAGAAAAAATTGTTTTCTTTTTCTTTTTAGAGAGAGGGAGAGGGAGATGGGGGAGGAGGGAGATTTTGAATAATACATTTTTCTTTAAAAAAAGCTGCAAATACCGGACAACCCTGCTAATATTCGTTTTGTGTCTGTTATGGATTTTCCCACTACTGACACTTTTATATTTTGTAAGGTTGTATCATGTCGAAAAAATATTGAATTTGTAGTTATTATTAGTGAAAATGTTTACGGATATATTTTAATTGCTTGAAGAAAAAACTTTTACAAAAAGAAAAAAAACTTCACAAGAATAGTTTTATTATCGAGTTTTTTTCCCAACTGCCGTAGCCGGTGATTCACTGGAGGTTGAGCGACAGCAAGTTTCCTCAGATCTTCGGGACTCTTCTGAGTATTCTAGCCGATCTCAACAATGCTGTAGTTTGGATGGTCTCGATTCTTCCTTTGATTTCCACTTCATCCAGACTCTTTTCCAGACCCCTGGGGACCGTTCCTTGGGTACCAATTACAATTGGCACGACCTTTACCTTCATGTTCAACCAGTTTTTAATTCTCTGGCAAGGTCCTAGTATTTGTCTATCTTTTCGCTTTCTTTCACTTTCACTCGGTGATCGGTCGGCACGGGAAAATCCACGAGATGACAAGTTCTCTTCTTCTTGTTGATCAACACGCAGTCTGGTCTCCTGGTCGGGATTAGGTGATGCATCTGTACTTCAAGGTCCCAGAGAATTGTGTGCGTCTCATTCTCCAGGACAAATTCCGTTTTGCGCATATACCATTTAGTTAAATGGTGAAAATTTAATTTCTTGCATACTTCCCATTGAATCACCTTTGCTGGTGGCTCATTGGAGGCTGAGTGACAACAAGTCTCTTCAGTCTCCAGGACTCATCTGAATATTCTTGCTGATCTCAACAGTGCTGTTGTTTGGATGGTCTCGATTCTTCTTCGGATTTACAAATCTTCTGGACTCCTTTACAAACCTTTGGGAACCGTTCAAATGGCCATTATTACAATTGGCACAGCCTTTACTTTCATGTTCCACAGTTTTTGTTTGGCTTTTTTAGCTCTCTGGCCAGGTCCAAGTATTTGTTTATTTTTTCGTTTTCTTTCATCTTCACTCTGTAGTCCGCCGGGACGATAAAATTCACGAGATGACACGTTTTCTTTTTCTTGTTAATTAGTACTAGGACTGGTCTCCTAGCCGGGATTTGGTGATCTGTCCGCATCTCAAATTATTATTATTATTATTATTATTATTATTATTACCGTGGACTTGAAGGATAAAAATCCCTGTTTAGAATTCACACGTATCCTCGTTGGACTCCCTCTCCCCAAATGAGTATCCTGGGTTGATACTATACTACATGCAGTAGTAAGGCTCCAGTTGCAGAGCTCTGTGGA
>CM042159.1:16469370-16491870 GCA_023376005.1 Doryteuthis pealeii | reverse complement strand
TTATCTATTTAGTTAGATTATGAAGTATTTAATAAAAACCACAGTTCTTTCGTCTTGTTTGTGGATTTCTTTTAAGATTTATCCCCGAGATTTTTACTCAGATTCGTTAAGAGAAAACCAAACAATTAGAAATCAATAATACTAAGCATATATTTATTAAAATCAAATTCTTAATATCAATATGCAAATTAGCCTTCTCGTTCACCCTGTAAACTGCTATTTTGTTGAATATATAAATATACTTGCATGTCATTAGTATGTAGATTAATCCAACAGTATTAATAAGGTATAAAAATTTTATCAATAATTGAGGTTTAGATAAAAATAAATTCATGGTGAATGTGACGTCAATAACTAAGGGAATTGTGACTTGAGTAATGATTTAGTTTCGGTTACAGACAGACAAACACACAATCTCCATTATGATAAGATTGTATCAGGTTTTCCTTGTTCCTATTATATCAGTCTTCATTTTTATATATCTCATTCAATTGTACATAAATATCATGAGTTGCTTTCTGCGTGGGTTAAAAGCGTAAGAGTAAATGTGCAGCTCTATGAGGAACGGAAATATTAATGCCAATATGAATGGCATGGACGGGTTCCTTTGGTGTAAGCAACTCTGGTATGAACGGGTTGCAAATGGCCGTAATTAAGAGTAGATTACATCGGTGAAGACCAATATCTCTCTCCGCTAACCCGTTTACGGCCTTGTGCCAAATGTATGTACTCATTTACCCAATCCTTCCAAATACGTGTAAGAAACGACACAAGGTCATTCTTAAAGAGGTATATGTATTTAACCAACCCCTCCGCTACGTGCGCCTCGAGGCTATTTTTAAGCGGAGTAGGTATTTACCTAAGCCAAGTGAAAGATACGAAGAATGTTAATGTTTTTAAAGAGGTAGCCGTAGTTGTATCAGTGTTACTGTACTTAGACTCTAACGATGCGCCTTGAGAATAAGCTAGATGGGACTTACGCAAAAATGCTGCGTGCAATCTTAAACAAGACGTGGAAACAACACCCCATGAGAAAACAGCTGTATGGCCACCTGCCCCATATCACACAAACCATCCGTGTGAGGCAAACAAGACACGTTGAGCACTGCTGGAGAAGCAAGGATGAACTCATAAGTGACGTTCTTCCGTGGATACAAACACATGGGCACGCCAGAATGGGTCACCCAACAAAGACATAGATCAGCTCTGCGCGGATACTGGATGCTGCGCAGAGGACCTCCCGGGGGCAATGAATGATCGAAAAGGATGGCGAGAGATTGTCATGGATATCCGCACTGCCAGCGCGACAGGATGATATATATATATATATATATATATATATATATATATATATATACGAATATTGATAATATAGTCTGCTATATTTATTTAGTTTCGTACCTATGTGATTATCAAACAATATATATATACACGGCAAATACAGGTTAGGTGGCTGCGCAGTTTGAATTAATATTACCATTGACTAGATGATTTGGCATTCTCCGTTTGTGGCATGGGCTGGTGGCCTAGTGTGTGAGTCCCCGCTGTGGTCCACTGGTTCAATCTCTAGTGGCGGAGATTGTGGTATGCACTGCTGATGAGACCAAAGGAGGTCGAAACCGCTGTCCAGTGCTCCGTATGTCTCAAATGGTGTTTGCCGAGTTGTCTGGTCGTGGTAATAGGATTCAATTATCAATTATATATAATTCCTCTATGAAATTTACTATATATATATATATATATATATATATATATATATATATATATATATTATTCATTCCAAAATTATGTTCGAGAACCGATTTGTTCTAAAATTTGAAAAAAGTGATTCGACAAATAGAAAATTTTGAATAAGTGTTCTGAACGTTAAGCCGACTATTTGTAAGAAAACGAACTTTTAATTTATTGTTCATTTCTGTCTAAGTAAATACAGCTGCAATGTGCATACTTTTTTAACGCAACTCATATTTTGACTAAAATGAACGTTTCATTTATCATTCATTTCTGCTTTGGTAAATACACTTTCAGTCTCGAAATTTTTTGAACACACTTCGTATTTTAAAGAAAATGAACGTTCTATGTTTTGTTCTTGTAAATACAAATTTAGTCTCGTTACTTTTTGAACAACCTCGTTTCATTCATTGTTCATTTCTGCCTTGGTAAATATAGTTTTAGTCTCGATGCACTTTATTACAACTTGAATACTTGTTGATTGTTGAAATATACAACTCGTCGGCTTAACAGAAAAAACGAAAGAAACATGCCAAACCGGTTCGTTATGAGTTATCTTTACTCTTGCTCCCGAATATCAACGGCGTTCGATATATATATATATATATATATATATATATATATATATATATATATATATATATATATATATATATAATCGTTCAAAAGAATAAAAAATAAAGCGTCTTTTAGCGTCTAATGTTGGTGGAGGTATCGGAGTTTGATCCCCTCTGATAGGGTCAGCAGAGCGAGGGAAGTCTGATGCTGGAAGACCCGAAACTTCCCAATGAACCATTCAGATAACATCACTGACGACAACCAACAGCGCCCCAAATGTAGGAGTATATATATATATATCACCGTATCATTAATATGCTGCATAGATCGATACTAAGCCAGAAAATTTCTATTACGAGTAAATAAGATGACATTGGAAATACATTTTTCATACAAAAATAAACACATTCGTAGATTTATGAACAGTCATTTTGAGATTCTTATCTTATCTAAGAAATACATCTCAAGCGAAGTTGTATATCTACAGATTATTTCACACAGAAAATTGTTTTAGATTTTGAAAGTGAGATACATGTTAGACATAAATTAGTTGGCAGATTTTATTACAAAATACTTCATATACATCAGTGGCCATTTTAAAACGGGTATGTTATATAGATCAGAACAGCTAGTTATAATAATTATTGATTAATTGATTGATTTTAATGGCATTTCAATCCGTCTACTGTTATTTTATGCCTATAGGTTTGTGAATTACGTTTATTGTACATCTGTATTTACATTTTTATTTGTTTCTTAAGAGGTTAGGTTTGGTTATTTTTTAATGGCATAACAAGATTTGTGGGTTATTTAATTTATAATATATATATATATATATATATATATATATATATATATATGAAATTTAACATTTTTGAAAAAACAAATGATCTTAATTTCCATCTATTTTTCATATATATATATATATATATATATATATATATATATATATATATATATATATATCATATCGTTAACACAGCGTATGAGTAGTACAGCCTGGGTAATCTGATCTGTGTGATAAAGAGGGATATAACGGTAGGTGTGACGCTCCACCTGAGAAAAAACATATCCCTGGTCTAGGAGATAGACTCCATCGCTGCTCGGCTGATACCGACAATAGGTCACTTAGCCGAGTATATATATATATATATATATATATATATATATATATATATATTATTTCCACCTGACCCTGAGTAATTCCATGTTTTATACCCCTATATTTTAAATAAAATATCTTTTATTTTACTTCATGATCATTATCTCTCTCTCTCTCTCTCTCTCTCTCTCTCTCTCTCTCTCTCTCTCTCTCTCTCTCTCTCTCTCTCTCTCTCTCGTTTGAATGTCATGTTCACTAATACCTAAGCAGGTTATATATTTTCTCGAGTAAATGCCTCGCGAAAGAAGATCTCCCCACATGAACACACCTCACGCTATAAAAACGCTTGACTGGCTACTTTTTTTTTATTACACTCCCGTCTGAAGATTGTGTGAAACAGATGATCTTGGTGGTTGAGGTGGTTACTTTGTTTTACAGTATATCAACCGACTTTCAAGTCATTTAATACCGAATAAAGCCATTCTTTATAAACAATGGACCTAGGTTGTTTACACTACCAGCTGTTGCTTAAGTGGTCACCCAGTTAATAACTGAACAGGTTCATTGCTGCTTAACTTTGGTGAAAGGGAACTTAACATGACTTGACCGTAATCAGATGAAACTTGAATAATGGAAATATAGTATCCATCTATATATCTATATACATATATAAAGGACAGTTGTGTGTATGTGTATGTCCGGAGGAAACTGCTTAAATAAAACAATTAACGACAAAGTAAATATATGTACATTAAATATCACCAGGGCTTGGTTTTTGAGCAAAATAATAAAGATTTGATTTATATTCATGAAGATAATTAAAAAATAGAATTTATGAATGATAACAGCATGGAATTTTTTTTTCATTTAATATTTTAGATAGTAGACATTAATATTTCTTTTCAGAGTAGCTGGATCAATGCAAGGTCTATTTATTTTACATAGGGATTTAAATGGGGCATCCCACGAGGATTAAAATCCGATTAAGTAACAATGGATCTGCGGGACTAACTTTAAAAAATTCCCCCTCTACCCAGGCAACGCCGGGTAGCCGCTGCTAGTCTATACATATATAAAGGGCAGTTGTGTGTATGTGTATGTCCGGAAGAAACTTCGAAAATAATACAATTAATGACAACCTAAATATATATACACATTAAATATCATCAGTTAGTGGTTTTTGAGCAAAGTAAAGAAGGTTTGATTTATATTAGTGAAGATACTTTAAAAAAATAAAATTTAAATGATAATAGCATTTTTTTTTGCATTTAATATTTTAAATAATAGACATTAATTTTATTTCCAGAGAGGCTGGATCAGCGCATCGTCTTTTTTTACATAGGAATTTTAATGGGGCATACTACCAGGATCCAATTCGCGATTCAATAATAATGGATTTATGAGACTAATTTTTTTTACCTCCCCACTACCCAGGCAACACCGGGTAGCCGCTTCTAGTAGTTTTATAATTTTAGGTTTTTTTTTTTTTTCATATACAGCAAAAAAACATCAAGTATTCCAAACTAATACAAAACACATATTTGTATGGCTTCAAGTATTTCTATCTAATATATACGCAGTTATTTAGTTTCAAGTAATTTTTCTTATTTTTTATACTCATTTTTTTTTTCACTCAGTCATGATTTAAGTAACTAATAATGATAATTCTTGGTAAACAAGTATAGCTTCGTCTCACGAGGTGTAATGATTAACGAGCTCACCATTTTTTGTGGTTCGATTCTCACTAGGTGCCTGATATTAGTTAAACTTAGTAAATGGCAATTATAGCTTCAGGTAACTATTCTTAATACAAAAACATTTACAGTTATAATGTCAAGTATTCTTATCTAATACAAATAATTTGCACGCGTTGTATTCTAATACTATCCATAGTTTTATAATTTTATTTTTTTTAAACGAATTGTTAGAGCACGCGACAATGGTTAGTCAGCAAATTTGCTTCACAGATGCTCGCCTTTTTGATGGTTCTACTTTGCAAGTGTTTATTATATTCTTTATACATATCTAAATATATATAATTCGAGTTGCAGTAGTAGTCGTTAGTAGTAGGAGTCGTCGTTAGTTCAGAAACAACATACGCAAGTCGTATAGTCACCAAAGGGGTTGGTTATTCCTTTCTAAAAGTCGTAAATCATGTTCGGTGCTACTATTCATAGGGAAGCCCCGTCTGCCTCTGTCATCGAAGAAACTAGAACTTCCAGAGTTCCGAGGTCATTGATCGGTCAAAATAAGAAATCCGCGTAGATTACGTATCGGGAAGATAGAATGTTAAGTAATACACATCTAAGAAGCGCTACTAGATATCTGTCTAGCGAGTCTCGTCCACGTGCCTCCAAATTCACAGTGAATGGTGTTGATAGACGAGAAACAGTCACAACTGCTAGCCTTTATTCCCTAAACTGGTTCGCGTATTCACCACGTGACTTCTGGTGACTTCCGGTTGAACGCTACGGTCAAATCATCGTTCATCCCATAGCTCACAAAAGTCCAGCATTACTTATTGCCCCGTACTTGCCTCTACTTGTAGTTGTAATATTTTTAAAAAATGAATCATCATTGTCTTTATTATCGAAATGAATTGGGCTTAAGTTTATCAGATTACATCTCCTGCCTATCCTTTATTGGTATTATGATTTCTTTCTGATTGAAAAAGTATATTTAATTGAAAGAAGAAAAATAAATCCTGTTTTTTTTTTTTTGGGGGGGGGGGCTTATAATCGTGTTCTTACGAAATCTGAATACATAATTAAAATCATACAAATTATTCCTCTTCAATCCGTGTGCGCTGCTCGAATTCTTGCCAAGGGCAAAGTTTTGATATCGTAGCCATTCCGGAATAACAACACAACAACAACAAGTAAAAGAAACAAATCAAGAATCTTATAGGGGATATGTATTTCTGATGGAGATTGAGTTGCCTAGCGAATTTGTTGTTTTAATCAACCTGTCGACAAGGCTTAGAATATGCTGACTGTAACCCCATGCACGGGGGTAATAAAGTAAAAAAGTAGAAAAATAGGCGTAGTAACCTATTTTCTGTATCAGCCGGATGACAAGGGGGTCTATCTGTTTTTTCACTAGCGCTAGACTAGAGAGGTTGTTTTTGGATCTGTTGGTAAAAAAAAAGTAAGTAAAGTCGTCGGGGTGGCCTAAAGTCGGTATCAGCCAGACAACGAAGTATTCTATCCCCTTTTCACTAGCCCTAGACCAAAGAGATTGTTTTTGCATCTGGGGTGAAGCGCCAAAACTGCCATCAGCTCCGCACTTTACTGCCAGCTCCCTGTGCTAGTCTATACGCTGTGTTGACGAGGGCCGGTATCGAACCAGGAACCTTTGTTGTTCCTAGTCGGGCACTCTGCCAACTGAGCTATACCGTAGCCTGATATAAATATTTGCTGAATAGTGATCTGAAATATTCACTGTATAATGCTCAGTCTATGTGATTAATACTGACACTTGCATTTACAAATAACTTAATAGCCACCCGATAAGCCGGCTTTTAAGCTAGTCTACAATATTCCCTCTGTATAACCTTGGTTAGGCAACCAGTCTAGGAGAAGGAAAATTCTGAATTCAAAACCTGTTAAACTCCGCTTAAGAAATTGATATTGTGTCACATCCTACTCGTGTAGAAGGGTTGGTAAACATAGGTATACACGCGTGTATTTGTGTATATAAGTAATATAGGCAGAATCACATAGAGGATCAACTAACAAATAAATATGAGACCCCACAAACCGATATGAATGGAGACAGTGTGTCTGACCATCATTTGTTCAGGATTGAAGATTAGATCTAAAAAAAAATTGTTATGCGGATTCGGAAAACGCTTGGAGGACGATTATAAGAAGGTTCATAGGTGGTTTGACCGGAAGAAGAAGGGGTTAAATAGGCGTAGGCATTCAATCGGAAGTAGGCGGGACCGAATGCAATAGAAGCAGTCCGAATTGGAAGTTTGGGGTTCAGAGTTTGTTAGTCACTTGAGGCTAGCAGTTGCGGGTAGTCTCGTAAGGATTACTGCGCTGTTGGGCAGACGGGTACTCTTTCTCTAATTTTCCTGTCCCCATTGTCAAAATATATCCGAGGAAGAATAAAAACATATATCGGTTTGTTTTGGTTTGGTTTATTTTATGACATATAAACATCAGTGGGTCATTTAATGCTGATAAAGTTTTGATTCTTAGTGAATACTTAATTTTTTTATTAAGACATTTTCCAATTTAACCCTTTGATGGGACCCTAACAGGTACTACCACTCCGAGTCAGAGTGGATCAGGGAGCAATGGTGATGAAGGTGTGCTCCATGTTCCCCAAACCGCACCATCAGATAGAGTTTAATGTCATTCCCAGTACAAGAAGACTCTCTGCCACCGCATTCTAGCAACCGTATGATAAAAAGGGTTGGGTTTTGCCAAAAGGGCAATAATATTGGGGTAATCTTATAAGTGCTAGGGCTTGACATGACCAGCCGATTGATCGGAGAGGGCCTCTCCGACCGACCGTCTAGTCAAAGTAAGGAACAAAGTGGAATATTGCATGTCATGGACTGCTCAGCTACCAAGACATATATCGGTAAACTTCTGTCTGTGTTGTTAATGCAAGTTTGCCGAAGAAGATGATGGTACAACCTAAACA
Organism: Doryteuthis pealeii; assembly: GCA_023376005.1. Classification (NCBI taxonomy): domain Eukaryota; kingdom Metazoa; phylum Mollusca; class Cephalopoda; order Myopsida; family Loliginidae; genus Doryteuthis; species Doryteuthis pealeii. The sequence goes on along the minus strand of CM042159.1, from coordinate 16,483,823 downwards.
GATGCAGTGCGTGTGGTGTAATGATTTAAGATGTAGAAAATGGACTCGTCGACCCGAGTTCAAATTCTGGACAATGCTATTTGCATTTCATATAGCGCTAATACCCTAGGGAATGGTATGCATCCAATTACTCTCCCTCCAGCATAAATAATCGGGCAGACTGGGATATTTAACCATGTCTAGGTACGAGTCTAGAGGAAGGAAAACTCTAAATTCAAACCTTTTAAACTTAAGAAATTCACCTTGTGTCGCATCCTGTTCGCGCGGCGGGGTTGGTAAATATATATACAGATGCAATACCCAGAGATGCAGGAACTCCTAAAATAGTGTCGGCTAATGCAACATATTATGACTATGTAAGATATTCAGCTAATGTATTGTTCAACACAAGTTTAAGAGGGTGAAACCATCCAGTGTCTCTAGTTTTTCATTCCATGGTAACGGAGATTTGTTAATATGATATAATTAATTCAATAAATACTCTTTTTTTCTCGTTCTCATTATAACTCAAAATAATCCCATTATAGACGCGTGCTGTCCGCCATTGTCGTTTCGCTTCCAGTTTGCCTCCAAAAATAACTCGAGCCACTATAAACACCTACTAAAATTGGATTTCAAGGCAAACATTCATAAATTCTTTTTTTTTTTTTTTTTTTGTTTTGTTGTTGTTTTTTTTTGGGGGGGGGTCGGGGGGATTCGGGGGTAGATCGAAATCATCGGCATGGAAACAATATTGTAGAAAAAATATTTAAAGAAAAAAAAATTCTAGTTTCCGACCGTCTGCACGCATGTCATAACCTCACTCCCTACCCCCTTACAAAAAAAAAAAATTACCACCGAGGCTGAAATCAACCACCTCAACCACCAGCGTCACCACTACATCTATTCCTGTATCTTTTCAAACTAGAACGCCACCTGGTGGTGTAAGTTTATTTTGGAGTAAGCAATTCCGCTTAGAATAAGTTTATAGATACAAAGGAAAGATAAAGATTTAACATGTTGTAATTTCCATTTCAATTCTACGGGATTAAAATTGGCTTTATTATATACTGGTTCGATTGACGTCATACCAAACAATCTATTTCCTTTCTTTTGTCTCGTAAATATTGTTGCGGTCATTTTCGTGCAACTTACACACGCGGATTCGCCTATATATATATATATATATATATATATATATATATATATATATATATATATTCTTGTCCTGATGAGTTACTAAGCGAAAGTATTAGTAGGTATATCTGAATCATTACGATTAATATAACTATTTGCTCTACTTAGGTATCGAGAACTCTTTACATTTTAGCTTTAGACAACCCTAGCGGCTTATATATATATATTATATATATATATATATATATATATATATATATATGAATAAGATATAATGAAAAAACAAACGATGTTTACAACTGAAATAGGCTCATCAGAAGAGAAAGTGTGCAAACCGTTTCGGGGCCCAATTCTCTTGACGGTTTAAAAAGCAACACTCGGCCCATCCTCAACTAATATGAGGACCCTATTGCATTATAATGTATCAACCGCACGTGGGTCGGTCATCAACAAAAATATAAGACGGGAAAAAGACCGTTAGTAAAAATAGAACGCTGCTAGTCAAACGTTGGAATTAATCAAAAAAAAAAAAAAAATTGTGCTGTCTGTATTAAAATAATATCAATTTTATTTAAAAATAAAATGAATTTTATTTAAAATAAAATGAATCTCATTTTCAATTTTGAAAATAATCAGAAGCATTATAGTAATGAAATAAGACTCAAAAAAGTCTGATGTAAAGTCATAGAAAAGTTGATGACCGACACCCACGTGCGGTTGATACATTATAATGCAATAGGGTCTTCATATTAGTTGAGGATGGGCCGAGTGTTGCTTTTTAAACCGTCAAGAGAATTGGGCCCCGAAACGGTTTGCACACTTTCTCTTCTGATGAGCCTATTTCAGTTGTAAACATCGTTTGTTTTTTCATTATATCTTATTCATACTGTCGGATTAATTTCCATTTTATTTTCACATATATATATATATATATATATATATATATATATATATATATATATTCTTTTGGCCAAGTGTTATAGTGTTAGTCGATTATTTTCGGTTGGTGCGAACAATTGGTCTTTTCTTTTTTTTCATTTTTTCCCATGTGAAGTTTTGTAGTATGTTTTTACTAACAAATTATTTTCCGGGTTTTTTTCTTACCGCAAGGGTTTACTACTAGGATTAGTATATATATATATATTCTGCGGAGATTACTGTGGTATCAGCCGAACAGCGAGGGAGTCTATCCCCATTTTGATAGCACTAGACTGGAGAGATTGTTTTTTGCTGAGGTGGTGCCCCACGTCTGCTCTCTCTCTCTCTCTCTCTCTCTCTCTCTATATATATATATATATATATATATATATATATATATATATATTCATTATAGTGTACAATACATTTAAAGTACATTTGTTACCATTGGTTTCCAACCAGCATGTTAGCTACTCTTCATCAAGATAATGCGCCTGTTAAGAAATACAGGGAATGTCAATTCATTTATATATGTGTGTATTTTTGTGAGCCGAATTTTTGTATTTCTCTGCGTTATGGTGAAAATAGTGCGTATATTTTCACATACGCGCATATCCTTGTGCGCCCACGCATCTCTACGCGCACTCTTCCTATCCCTCCACGTTGCTTCGTTTATTCTTGCCTCCTTGTCTTCCATGTTATCTGATAAAAGCAGATCTTGTATACAATATATTCCAACAAGTAGTATATCTATTTTATTTTAATCTGTACATTCGGAGGGGTTGGGTATATACTTACATGGATTAAAGCTCACCTGCCAGATATTGTCTGAATTAATCATAGGAGCCATTGTTTCTGTTGCGAAATTGCGTCCTTGTGAATTCTTGGGAACCTCTTCAATCCCGGGTTTGTCCTCCTCACCTTGCCACATAATGCCCAGGCCGTGTTTATTGGAGAATGAGGCAAGGCGACACTGTATCTACAAGTTTCACGTAATTAGTGTCTTACTGTGTTTTTCTATCTATGCTTAATAATTTTACACGTTGAAAAAATGGAGTAATTGCAAAAAAGATACCTCGTATTTTTCACCACCTCTATATTTAAGCTAAATATTTACAGCCACTAGATAATAATACCATGCGATATTTGTGCTAAAAAGAATATCTAAATTCTTCCACAGTCGCAGAATTAATATGGGAAAAACGTATTCGCATAAGAATAATTTAGACCATACTGCAAATAGGTGAGAGCAAAATTGTGGAGCGCACAAGAAACCCACTTCCACGTATTTAATACAACCACCCACCCACCCCCAGCGCAAAGAGTGCAGATTCTAAATTGAAAGTATAGGTCACCCAAATAACTAAAAAATTTAAAAAAACAAAAAAACCATCGGCTGAGTGGTGAGCGTCTGCCTTTGGCATGATTCTTTCTGCTGCTGGTTGGATATCCGTGTCCAGTCCCAATACGACCCGTGTCAGACTCGTGACTAAAAGCCGTTTCCGCCTCCGCCTCGTACGTGATCCTAATTAAGGGGGCAGCAGGAAATTTAGCGGCTTCTATTCTGAGAGATGCAGAATTATATAGATAATAAACAGCGGAGTAAGTGGAGTAAAAAAAGACCAGAGATGAAGACAAGATGGAGATAAGCGAGAAATAAAGAGGATGGTGGATGTGGAAAAGTGAAATATGGCAAGAGTTTGGTGATGGGGGAAAAGGGGGTGTTGTTAAGGAAAGAGAGAGAATGAAACAGCGAGAAAAAAAGAAAGAAAGAAAGAAATGAGGTGAAATAAAAGGAAAATAGAAATCAAGAACTAAAGAAAAAAACAAAGAAAAGACAAAAAAGAAAGAATGAAAGTAAGATGAAATAAAAAGAAAATAAGAAAGAAAGAAAGAAAGAAAGAAAGAAAGAAAATGAGCTAAAATAAAAGGAAAAAAGAAATCAAAAACTAAAAACAAATGAAAGAAAAAAGAAAAAAGAATGAAAGTGAGGTAAAACAAAAGGAAATAAGAAAGAAAGAAAGAAAAAAGATAGAAAGAAAGAAAATTAGCTAAAATAAAATGAAAGAAAAAAGAAAAGAAAGAAAAAGAATGAAATTGAGGTGAAATAAAAGTATATAAGAAAGAAAGAAAGAAAGAAAATTATATGAAAAAGAAAGTTATATGGAGACGAGAAAAAAGGAAAGAAAAAGGGAAAACGTTACATGAAAAAAAATGTTATTCGTCGAAAAAAAAGAAAGTTATATAAAGAAATAAAGAAAGAAATTTCTATGTAGGAAAGAAAAAGAAAGTTACATGAAAAGGAACGTTATATGGTAACAAGAAGAAAGAATTATAGAAAGAAAGAAAAAAGAACGTTATGTGAAGCAATAAAAAAGGAATGAAAGAAAGTTAGGTAATCTGAACATTAGCTACATAAATGAGAGTAATCTCCCCTTGTTTGTTTCACTTTGAGGAAGCCGTCTGTTTTGGTCGGTCATTTTCATTTCACCGTAAATACACGGAAAATACGAATTTGTTCGAATCAATACAACTGCATGCTTTATAGAAAGAAAGAAAGAAAGAAAGAAAGAAAGTTATATGAAGAATTAACGTTACTAGCAAAAAGTACACCTTCCGGGCGGTGTAAAAATTAATTTTCTAAAAATATTGCCTGAGGTGGGGATAGTTAAAAATTCAATGTCAGAGGGTTTGTATCATAAGTAAAATTATCAAATTTATTGAAAGAGTAAAATATGAGAATAAAACCATTTGAAATGGAAACTTAGTTCTGTCTCCCTCAAATAAAATGTTGCGTGCATCCATCTACTGATTATTAAGTAATTATTTGTTTATACTTTACTCATGAATTTTACAAAAAATCGTAGGTATTTTTGTAAATCTTTTAGTTTACCCCTTGTTACTGGACAAAGGGCGAGAAATTTCACTTTTTATACTCACCAGATTTAGCGCCTTCAGACTATCATCTCTTTGAACCCATAAAAAATGGTTTGAGAGGCAAACATTATTCCAGTAACGAGGAAGAGAAATCTGTAGTAAGAAAGTGGCTCAAGAAACAGTCGACTGAATTTTACGCGCCAGGGATACATGCTCTCATTCGAAGGTGGAACATTACTGTTGAGAGAAACTGTGACTATGTGGAGAAGTAGGAATGTGATCCACAGAGAACCAGCTTCATTTTGATGTATCATACATGCTCCTGTGTTGGTAATTTTACCTGTCCTAAACAAAATGACATTACTTTTTTACTCACCCTCGTATATATCAGGTATTGCCATATTTTAAGGGGTGCACGTTGATAGGGACTTTGACCGTTTGAAACCGCATACCCTGATGTCACAGTCCAGCCACTAAGCCACAGGGACTCCCCCTACAATAAGAATAGATTGGTGTTATGACCATAAAACAATAAAAAGAAAAATGATTATCTTTAAATTGGTAGTTTCTAGACTAAAAATATGGGGTATATCTTTTGTGTAGCGCAGCGTAGCCAATTTATTTGGCAAGTGATTAGTGGTTCGTTTCACGGTTGACTTGCTAATTTATATATTCCCACAAACATTGCTCGCTGTCGTCATAGAAAGTAAAGTAATGAAAACCAAAATGACGTCAATAACCAAATTTGTCAGATGCAACATTAACATAAAAGTCTCATATTTCTTTCAAGAAGAACTACAGTGATATCTTGACATACGAGTTTAATTCGTTCTGCTCGTAACTCAGTTTTCCTCGTATATCAAATCAATTTTTACTGTAAGGAGAAAAATGATTGTTGGTTGTATATCAATATTTTGAAGGTTGGTTGATTAGTTGATTAGTTGGTTGGTTGGTTGATTTTAACGACATATCAACCCGTCTGGGGTTATATCATACCTAGCGAATATGTATCATATATCAAAATGAAGCTGGTTCTCTGTGGATAACATCCCTTCTTCTCCACATAGTCACAGTTTCTCTCAACAGCAATGTTCCGCCTTTGAAAGAGAGCATGTATCCCTGCCGCGTAAAATTCAGTCGACTGTTTCTTGAGCCACTTCCTTACTACAGATTTCTCTTCCTCGTCACTGGAATAATGTTTGTCTCTCAAACCCTTTTTCATGGGGCCGCAGAGATGATAGTCTGAAGGCGCTAAATGTGGTGAGTATGAAAAGTGAAATCTCTTGCTCTTTATCCAGTAACAAGGGGTAAACTAAAAGATTTACAAAAATACCTAGCGGTTAGAAAGTAATATATGTTATGTACCTATATATACACTTTTATAGTAATTGGGGACCATATGACCTTTAGGCACCCCTTTTTGATCTCGATTCAGAAGGATATGTTTTTCATTTACACCGTCAATATCTGGTTGTTTGTTAAGGGTTAGGGTTAGGGGTTAGATTCATAATTTTAAAAAAACACTCTAAAATCATGTTAACAAACGACCGGATATTGACGGTGTAAATGAAAAACATGTCCTTCTGAATCGAGATCAAAAAGGGGTGCCTAAAGGTCATATGGTCCGTAATTGGTTTTAACAATTTGTTAGCATCATTGGGGATCATGTTGTATGCTATTGATTAGGTTCATGTCTATAATTTATGGTATAATTTTATTTCCTTCAAATAGATCTTTCATATTGTTTGCATTAAAATAACGGTGTCCTACTCGTGTGGAGGGGTTGGTATATATATATATATATATATATATATATATATATATATATATATATATATAATAACGGTTTCTGATGTGAGCAAAAATCCGGCAATAAGATTTTAACAGTCAATTTATTTTGAAGGCGCGTGGTGTGATTGTTATCGTTGTAGAAAATGGAAACGGTGATGAGAGTTCAAACCCTGAATTAGGCTATTTGCATTTCCCATAGCGCTAGCACATTTAGAATATGTATGGATCCAAATATTCTCCCTCCAGCTATGGGTAAATAGTAGGGCAGACTGTACTCTTTAACAACCAGTCTAGGAGAAGGAAAACTTTGAATTCAAACCTATTAAACTCTGTTTAATAAATTGACCTGGTGTCACATCCTACTCGTGCGGAGGGGTTGGTAAATATGTATATCATCATTTCCTTTAAACAGTATGAATATAAGAACGAAAGTGATTACAAGGATATTTTATTACATGAGCAAAATTAATTGAAGTAGAATACAAAACATGATAGAAGATACAACGAACAGATCATATATATATATATATATATATATATACCAACCCCTCCACACGAGTAGGATGTGACACAATGTCAATTTCTTAAGCAGGGTTTAACAGGTTGGAATTCCGAGTTTTCCTTCTCCTAGACTGGTTGCCATACCAAGGTTGAAGAGCCCAGACTGCCTTACTATTTACCCATAGCTGGAAGGAGATTAGTTGTATTCATACCTTTCCCAAGGGTACTAACCCTAAGTGAAATGCAAATAGTTTCATCCAGGATTTGAACTCGTCTTCTTCGTGTCCATTTCCTACGACTCAAACCATGGGCATATATATATATATATATATATATATATATATATATATATATATATATATATACATATATATATATATATATATATATATATATATATAGTCACCAATACAAAGTTCTTCTTACCAATTGTTTCGGATGTTTATCCGTCATCAGAGACGTTGACTTTTGAAAAAATTGGACAGTTTTTTAACCCGTGCCTCGTGTGAACGTGATCCGTTATTCGTTGTTGCTTTTGCTTTCTTCATTCACCGGTGTTCCTATTCGTCGTCATTGAGTCTCGTGTTTTTATGATGATTTTAAATTTTTCCGTTTTGATTTTATTTTTTATTTTTTATTTATTTAACGCCGGTGAATGAAGAAAGCAAACTTTGTATTGGTGACTATAAATAAATAAATAAATACAGCTCTTAAAGAAATAATTGAGCACATTATAATCATTTCTCCAATAATAATAACATAACCGAATAACTGTTACAAGTAAGGAATATAATTCCTAGATCCCCATTGAAATAAAAATGAAATGCGATTAATCCGTTCCAGCAGCCCGCCAAAAAAAACGATTTTTTATGTTTTTGATAAGAAAAATAGCTTTATATTATATAACAACATAATAAAATAGAATCTACTGAATTATGTGCTGTTTTATATTTTAATGTTTATCTTTTTATCAATAATATTTTTCTTTGGAGTAATAAATTTGGAAACTTAAATGTTTTTAGTGAACTTGTTGATATAAGCGTAACTGTAGCTCGCTCGTACATCAAATTTAGGCTCACAATCAAAGCAATAAGTCGACAGAGTGTCAGCTCGTAACTCGGAAAACTCGTAAGTTGAAGCACTCGTAATTCAAGGTACCATTATATTTCTCTCATCTTCTAAAACAAGAAAATGATAAATTGAAATGAAAATGTAAGCGGAAATAAATGGTACTACAGATAAAGAGAAAAGACGATAAAATAGAATTACGTGGTAGAGACGACTTGAGAAATAAATTTGTAAAATAAAAACGAAAGGAAAATATTGAGCGAAAAAAATAAATAGAAAGAAATTGATGTTTTTGTTTTAATGGCGGCAATGCATGAGGCAATTCGGAGCTAAATGGCGCAAAATCATTTCAACGAATGCACAAATAAAACACAAGATATTTTCTTTGAACAATTTCGAATTGCTTTTATAGCTATTTTTCAGTAAAGAGACTTTTGTTATTACTTCTTCTTCTTCTTCTTCTTCTTCTTCTTCTTCTTCTTCTTCTTCTTCTTCTTCTCAAGAGTTATCTTCTTCATCATCTTCTTCACAATATTATCATTATCATCATCATCCTCTTCTTCTTCTTCTTCTTCTTCTTCTTCTTCTTCTTCTTCTTCTCTAGGGTGTTTTTATTTTTCTTCTTCTTAATATTATCTTCTTTTTATTCTTCTTCTCTATAGTCTTTTCTTCTTCCCAACTGTCTTCTTTTTTTTTCAAGAGTCTTCTTTTTCCTCTTCTTCCCAATATTCTCTTCTTCTTCTTCTTCTTCTTCTTCTTCTTCTTCTTCTTCTTCTTCTTCTTCCCAATAATATTATTTTCTTCTCAATTATTTTCTTTTTCTCAAGAGTCTTCTTCTTCATCATCTTCTTCACAATATTATCATCATCATCATGATCGTTATTATTATTATTATTATTATTATTATTATTATTATTATCTTTGCACTCTTATACTTACTTTCGTATACATTTTGCAGCGATCAATGACCGATTCTCATTCGTTGCTGTCATAATTTGTATTTGTGCATTCAAAACAACCCAAACATTAAAAAGACAAAATGATAAAGGTTTTTTACTGTGACCTCTTGCTCAGCTCGAGCTGTTATAATTGCGACGTTCCTCACATACGTTGCTCCACAAATACACTTATGAGTGAAAAAAAATATGACCACTTGTTTAATAAGATATTTATCTTCCATTTAGCTGCACGATATTTTCTACTTGATCAGGCATGAACCCAATAATTCCTAATAAAGATCCCCAACTGGTAGAAGTATTTATTTACGCAATTCTTTTGGTATGGTACAAAAATGTACTATCACAATCGTTTTAATAAGACAAAACCAAACGACCAGCCAACTATATATACCAGAGGTTCTCAAATTTTTAAGTCCGTCGACCCCCACAAAAATGTGATTGACCTATCATGGACCCTCTCCTTATATACCCCAGTCCACCTTGAAGTTGTTTTGTTGCAACCAATTATGTAATTAATGAATTCTGCACAAACATTTATGAAAAACTGTTAATTGTAAAATAACCGTAAAATAAACAGTAAAGTAAGCATAGCATGTACAAAAGAACTGCAAATATTTAATACTAACTTAATAACTTACCAAGGAAGCATATTTTCTAATGTGATAGGTGAAACTGATGACTTTTGATTAGTTCATGAATACTGGGCTTAAACTTTGTAAAATATATCAGCATGGGCATGTTTTCCAGGATTTTTGTGGAATTAATTTATTCTAATTACTAAGAAAGCTTAGTAGTTTCCATAGACCCCTTGTAGACCACCGAATACTTACAGACCCCCTGAGTTGTTGTATAGACCCCAGGGGTTTATGTAGACCACTTTGAGAAACCCTGATATATACTATGGAGAATCAAAAATTATCCACACTTTCCCCATAAAATATCTGTTGATACTGCTATACTCATATGATTGATTTGTTAGCCTGATCGTGCCATTTTACTTGCTGTCTTTACAGTGTAAACATTGCCGCTTCACTAGTACTAACCACTAAGTAAGTGACCCGATTTCTCTGGTAGGAAAGAGTGTCAGGGACTGAAATTCATCGGGGTCTTTTAGCACAATACGGGAACAGTGCACTGCCGCATAGAAGTATGCATGGGTGGATAGAGAAGTTAAAAAGTCTCCGGTCAAGCGTGACACAAGAAGAGGGAACAGAACGCCTGTCAACCTCCACCATTGATGAGAAGATTCAGCAAGTTCGAGAGGTGGTAATGGCGAACCGGCGAGTTATCAGCTGGGCAGTTTGGATTAGTCATGGTTCTGCCAAATATTCCACAATGAGCTAGAAATGCCATAAATTAGTCCCACCCCCTAAAAAACACCTGAATTTTTTGTCACGTTTTTTAATAAGAAAATAGTACTATAAGAATTAAATGTGTGGTTTTAGTTTTAATGTTTATTTTTTTATCAATAATAAGTTCCTATAGTTGGGAGGCAAAGCCCCTACCCACCAACCTTAATGGACAGACACCACTTGCCTAGTGCATCATCGCTGTACATCGTATTGATAAAATGTATTGTATAAAAACATAATAAAATAAAATGTAATGAATTATGTGCTGTAAAAAAAGAAAATATAGAGTGTCCTATTGTGGTATCAGCCGAACAGCTAGAACGTGTGTCCCCTTTTCTCTAGCGCTAGACCAAGATAATTGTTTTTGCGTCTGAGATGGAGCGCCACACCGACCATCAACTCCCCACTTTACTGCACAGGTCCAAGCTGTGATACTCATGCGCTATCGAACCCTGGAAACTTGCTGTTCTTAAGCAGATGCACTAACGACTGAGATTTTTTTTAATAGATAATATTTTTCTTTGGTGTAATAAATTTGAAACTTAAATGTTTTTAGTGAACTTATTAATCGAAGCGTATCTGAATCTCGCTCGTACCTCAAATTTTAGCTCTCAACACAATGCAATAAGTCGACCATGTTACAGCTCGTTACTCAGAAAACTCGTAAGTTGGGACACTCGTGTGTCAAGATACCACTGTATCATATTTTTAGATGGAGACACGAAATGAGCTTAGAGATAATCTATGCATATAGAAAGGGCAGTTGTATGTGTGTATGTATGTCCGGAGTAAACTACCAAAATAAAAACAATTAACGACGAAGTAAATATATATACATATTCTCTATCACCACTTTTAAGCAAAAATAATGAAGATTTGATTTATATTCATGAAGATAATTAAAAAATAAAATTTAAATACTTACTGCATGGATTTTTCATTTACATTTAATATTTTATATAGGAGACATTAATTTTTCTTCTCAGTGTCTGTGAACTTTTTTTTCTGGCTGAATCAAAGTAAGGTCTTTTTTTTAACGTATGGATTTTAAGGGGACATCCTGTGTTGATCCAACTCACCATTCAGTAATGATGGATCTGCGAGACTACCTTTTTTGCCCCTCTCTTACCCAGGCGATGTCGGGTTACCGCTTCTAGTATATGTTAAAACCAAAAAAAAATGTTTAAACTTGGCACATTTTTTTTGTTTTATTACAGGAGCCCCATCTCATAATGAGCAAGGTGCCTGCTGTTTTGAGCCGCAATTCGAAGGAATATTCCACAGAGAGACAACAATCTTCAACAACAAACTTGAAACAATCTCAGTAAGTATAAATCGATCTTGTTAGCTAATTGAGATATTAACAAAAAAATCAATCACTGTTCTCGCTGATCAAATTATGTTTCTCTCAAAGAAATTATTATTTTCAAGTTCCTTTCACGTTTTATGTTTTCAAACTATCTGGGAAGACAAGATTTTATGGATCCGATTGATATGATAAAGAGAACTAAGAAAGGTAAATAAATAATAAACACACATTTACAAAATAAAATAAAAATTTTACATAAACTAACAAAAAAGGCTTTGTGTTGTTTTTTTTTAAATTAAGATGTAAATAGATGTTTTTTCGTACTACTTAAATTGATTAAAGGCAATGAAGGAAAACAAAATAAATATCAGTGAATGAAATACTTAAAAGATGTTTATCATTATTCGATGAATAAATAATGAACAGATGATGAAAGAATGATAGAACAATTTTCCCCAAAGAAAAAGAATTAAATTGAATGAATAAGATAGAATTGATACAAGGAAATAAATGAAATTGAATGAATCAGAATGAATGAAATAGGATGAGTAGAATAAAATTAATTAATGAGAATGAATAAAACGAAATAGAATGAATGAAAATGGGGTAAGTAGAAGGAAAAAATAAACTCAATGAATTAAAATGAAAGAAATTGATGAAAAGAAATAAAATAAACGAAATAAAATAGATTAGACAAAATTATGGAATGAATGAATGAAATAAAATTAGATTCAATTAAAACTAATTAACGATTACTAAGTTGAATTTATAAATCCCGTGAGATCTCGTTATTTCTCTCTTCCAAGTTTCGTCAAACATTATTTATTGAACAAACAGACGATTCCATTCTCATTACTTAAGCACTATATGACAAGAGAGTAAACTCTGAAAACAAATCAGGAGCCGAAGTCCATAAGGTGGTGTGATGCTGAAATCCAGTGCTACTCAGCAACTCCTGCGACAATGCCGTAGCCAAAATGCATTGGTTCCTTACCTTTCCTTTGGATAACAGTGGCAGTGTGGAGATGGGGGATTTGCTGCATGGGCAATAGCTTATCCTCCATATGAACCCTCCCAGGCTAGGTAGTTCAAAGATGAAAAAACAGACTTTGACACTACTCCATCGTCTCTCATAGACGGAAGGCTGCCAACAACAACAATAAAATATGACAAGGGAACTACCACAAATATTCAAATTATGGGTCAAGCGTTTTATTTTTCTCTGAGAGTGAGCCTAAAAATATTCCACCATGTTATCGTAATTACCCGGATGTTGCTTATTTTCGCTCTGTAACATATACGAAGTATATGCTTTTTTGTTTGTTTGGTTTGGTTTGGTTTGGTTTGTTTTACGGCATATCAACCTCAGTAGGTCATTTAATGCCGATAAAGTTTTGAAATAAATTCATTCTTAATGGATAATCAATTTTGTTTATAAACTCATGTTTTTCTATTTAACCCATAGATGGGACCCTAACAGGTACTACCACTCCGGGTCAGAGTGGACCAGGGAGCTATGGTGATGAAGGGGTGCTCCACATTCACCAAACCTCCAGAACTGGAACTTCACCATCAGATAGAGTTTAATGTCATTCTCAGGACCCTCAGCCACTGCCTTCTAGCACCCATATGATAAAAAGGGTTGGATCATGCCATAAGGGCACTAGGGTTGAGGCAATCATATAGGTGCTAGGTCTTGACATGACCAGCTGATTGATCAGAGAGGGCCTCTCCGACCATAACATAGAATATTTAACACAGCTTAACACTTGTACCCGGCCATGGTCAACAGAATGAGAACAGTCTACTCCAATGGACTAAAAAAAAGGGTTCGGTTCGAAGTTCCGTGAAGGTTCCCTGAAGAAGACCGGAGGGCACATCAGTCGAAAAGTTGTGTATATAACAATAAAGATGAGAACGGTTCTCTGATTTGTTCATAACTTCCCGCCATTTCTAAGGCCTTTATCGAGTTTCAAATCTGTGGTAAACTAAAGGCGAACCGATAATCCTTGTTCTGAAGTCCGATAATAAACCTGTCCTGTATTTCTATTGTGGACTAGTCTAGCTTACCTTTCGTAGAAAGTAAATGAACTGGTCTAAGACTATTTGTACACTGCTGCTTTAGAAAATCTTGGTGATCCCTTAGCCTGCTTCAGAGCGCTTCGGCTTCTGGTGTGGCTAGGTAATAAACAGCGTTGATCCCAGGGGGCTCTCCCCCAGGCAATACCTGCCCCCTTGATTTAAAGGGGCAGGGCTGGGTTTATTGCCCAGCGCCTGAGGTGCCCACCTTGAGGGAAAATGCCAACGGGATCGACGCATTTTTTGTGCCTACCACCCATGAGCTTCGGCTTGTGGGTGGGCCCATATAAAAATGTCCAGGTGTCACGCCCTCATAAGTGGGATGAGAGGCAAATAACTTGCCCAGTGCCTGAGGCGCCCCCCTTGAGGGGGAATGTTGACGGGATCAACGCATTTTTTGTGACTACCACCCATGAGCTTCGGCTTGTGGGTGGGCCCACATAAAAATGTCCCTTAAGATTATGGAACCATTACACAAACCGT
>CM042159.1:16311870-16464370 GCA_023376005.1 Doryteuthis pealeii | reverse complement strand
TATATATATATATATATTATATTATATATAATGTTAACATTTCTAAGGAAGTTCCTTTAGAATATTAAGATTTTAAAGTCTCCATCTGTTCACCATACCTGTCGACACATCATTAGAATCTTCACCAGATAATCTTCAACTGATAATCTTTGTTTTATATATATATATATATATATATATATATATATATATATATATATATATATACACGAGTGTGTGTCAAAAAGTAATGCCATTTTGTTTAGGACAGGTATAATTACCAAAACAGAAACATGTATCATACATCAAAATGAACTTGGTCCTCTGTGGATTGCATCCCTACTTCTCCACATAGTCAGCATTTCTCTCAATGTCAATGTTCCTCCTTCGAATGAGAGCATGTATCCCTACCACGTAAAATTTTGTTGACTGTTCTTTGAGCCACTTCTTCACTACAGATTTCACTTCCTCGTCACTGGAATAATGTTTGCCTCTCAACGCCTCTTTCATGGGACCGAAGAGGTCATAGTCTAAAGGCGCTAAATTGGTGAGTATGGAGGATGCTGTAAAGTTGTCCACCCGAATGAGACGATTTTCTCGCTTGTCCTGTTGCTTGTCGATTGGCAAGTTGGGTCTTATTCGTCGGATTCTTGCTATGGGCCTCGTTAGGGCCTCAATGTAGGGCTTAGTATTATTTTTTAAAAACTTCACATGAAATAAAGAAAATATTACTTTTTTAATCCCTCGTATATATATATATATATATATATATATATATATATATATATATATATCATCCACAGACACGTGTTTAGAAGTTTACTTCTCATCAGTGCGGCTCGATTTTTAACAGCTACCTCTAGCCGGGATCTTAACCCGACAGAATTTTCGTCAGCCAAGTTCCTTACCCTTGAGCTATCAGCGGTTGTCAGTCAGGGGTGAACAATTAATTGTTTTTACACTCACCTGAGAACTCAAATCTGTAAACAGCGGACAGGCGAGCAACGGCTAATGCCAAACGGTGATATTTCAATTAGTGCCCCCCACAGTGCTCAACCATGGGAGTGGGAAGCGTATTAGGCAGAATTGTGGTGTTAATAACATTAGCATTTAGACCTCTACTTCCATAAAACTGTCCGCGTCTTTCATGATGTTTAAAAGAATTTTCGAAAATATTTTAATAAAAATGAAGTCTTCGTTGTCGAAGTAAGTACTGATATCTCCAGTTAGCACCTGCGTACTTGTAGACAACACAGTTTTACAATCTTTGTTGTTGGTTTTGCCAGTCGAGGCACACAAATCATAAACTTGTTAAAAGTGTGCCTTTTCCCTTTTTTTTTTTGTTTTGTTGTTGTTGTTGTTGTTGTTGTTGTTGTTGTTGTTGTTGTTGTTTGTTTTGTCTTATTTCATTTTTGTTTTTTTGTTTTTGTTTGTTTTTTTTTTTTTTGCTTTGTTTTTTTTTGGGGGGGGGGGTGTACTGTAATTGAATTTTCTACAGTCATATAATTCGTTACTAGACGTCATTCCTTCCAGAAAATTCTAACGGAATCTCTGAAAATTAAACACATTTTAAACCTTTGAAAATTAATCATCTCTTAAGCACCTGAAAATTAAACGTCATTTAACGTCTGAAAATCAAACACCTTTTCAACGTCTGAAAATTAAACGTAATTTAAACGTTTGAAAAATAAACATCTCATAGACATCTGAAAATTTAAACACGCCTTATAAACGCTCGAAAAATAAACGCCTTTGAAACATAAACATGTTATAAACATCTGTAACTTAGAGGTCTTTTCAACGTCTGAAACGTATGAAAAATAAACGTTTTATAAACATCTGAAAAGCAAACATCTTATGATAGTCTGAAAATAATACGTTTGTTTAACATCTGAAAATTAAACTTCTTTTAAACGTATGAGAAATAAACGTCTTTGAAACACCAGAAAATTAAACATCTGAAAATTAAACGACCTCGAAAAGTCTGAAAATTAAACATCTTTTAAAGAACAAAATTTTTGTTTCATTTTTATGGATAAAAAAACGATAGTTAGAATGTCTGCAACAATTTGGGAACGGGTTAAAAATTATATATCGTGTTAGTATAGCATTTATTCTAAGACTAACAACAACAAATAAATAAATTAAAACTTTGTTCAATATATATATAGAGTCAAGTTTGGGAAACTAATGGAGAGGAAATTGAGGATATCTGGTATGTTCTATTAAGTCAATGATTCTCAGAAATAAGTTCTGGTTGACTGCTCGTGGAACTTGTCCGGATGTCTTTATTGAATATCGGCACCAAAACATCACGCGATTGCTACGTCCAATCATAAAAAAGGCTCTCTGCCACTTAACTCCATACATAGAAATAAACGTATTTTTACTGAGCCAACAGATGTTTACTAGCGAATTCAATTCTTGGTGGTAATGTGTAGTCTCCGGCTGAATGGCTAATCTTCGGTTGAGAAGAGGAAAACGCAAAATTCAATTTGTTTTAGCGTTAGGACATTTGTTGTTTTATTCTCTCTGTGTTCATTCTCTAAAGTCGTGAAAGCAGGAAGAAATGAACAAGGGAAATTGTCGGAATCTGTTTAAAAAGGTAAAACCTAGCGACCAGCTAACCAAACAAGGTGTGTTATAAAAGTATCGAGATTGAAGCTGTATTTACCAAAACAGAAATGAACAATGAATGGAACGTTAATTTTTTTTCCAGAATACAAGATGTGTCATAAAAGTGCCGAGTTTGAAGCTGTATTTACCAAGATAGAAATGAACAATGAATGGAAGGTTAATTTTTTTTTTCAGAATAAACGGTGTGTCATAAAAGTATCAAATTTGAAGCCGTATTTACCAAGATATAAATGAACACTGAATGGAATGTTAATTTTTTTTCAGAATACAAGGTGTGTCATAAAAGTGCCGAGTTTGAAGCAGTATTTACCGAGATAGAAATGAACAATGAATAGAACGTTAATTTATTTTTCAGAATACAAGGTATTTCAAAAAGTATTAAAAAATCTTGATACTTTTTTGACACACCTTGTATATCTAACAATACGCGACACCATTGCGGCTTATTTTATGTTTTACTCAGTAGGTGTTTACATCTAGTTTAAACCCATTATATCGTTAAATAGATCTCGTTGAAATATTTCTTTTGCACATAAAATATATTTTTCTCTCATTCCATACGTCAAAGCGCTATTTATCTCCCAATAAAATCAAAGAATTGTGTTGAAAATAACGCCCTCAATAGTGTCGTGGACTGTAATTATGCTCATATATTTACTCATATCCTCCGCCACGAGCAAGATGTGACAAAAGGACAATCTTTTAGCGGAATAAAGGTGGTTTTACTTCGAAGTTTTTCTTCTTTACTGATTGCTTAACTAAGGTTAAAGAACCCAACTACCCTACTTCCAGGTTTCCCTGAAAATAAGACCTACCAGCAAAATAAGACCTAGCGTGATTTTTCAGGATGATTGTAACATAAACACTTCCCTTAAAATAAGCCCTAATTGAGAGCGGCAGACAGACGAAAGAAATAAGCATTCTTCACAATCATATCGTGTGATGCAAACACTCAACATGCCCCCAAAATAATCCTTAGTGTTATATTTCGGAATGAAAATTAATATGACACCCTGTCTTATTTTCGGAGAGACACGGTACATTATTTTCTACACAAACAAAATAAACAAAATAAACAAAACAAAAAAACTTTCCATAGTCGATATTTACTAAGGTTAACCCAGTATGGTAAAAGGATAGTTATGGATGGAGGGATATTATCGTGTTTCCCCGAATATAAGACCTACCTGCAAAATAAGACCTTTCGTGATTTTTCAGTGTGATTTCAATACAAGCCCTCCCCTAAAAATAAGCCCTAGTTGAGAGCGGCAGACAGACGAAAGAAATAAGCATTCTTCACAATTACATCATGCGATGCAAACACTCAAAATACCCCGAAAATTAGCCCTAGTGTTATATTTCGGAGTAAGAATTAATATAACCCCATCCGGACAGACATGTTGAGCACTGATGGTGAAGTAAGGACGAATTCATAAGCAACGTTTTCCCTGTGGAGTACTACACGTGGACACACCAGTGCTGACCGAACAGCAAAAACTTAGATTCTTCAATTCTGTATGGACACTGGATACCGTCTATAAGACTTATCGAGGGCGATCGCCGATAGAGACGGGTGAAAAGAGAGAGAGAGTCAAAGGAGTCCTTGCTGTTGTCATGCATTGATGACGAATTGTAAAGCGAATTAATTTTTATTGAATAAATATGGCCGGACAAAACATTAAAATCATTTTGTAAGGTTTCTAAGAAAGGGAATGTTTGACCTAATTTAAGCTACGGGTTGCTGCTTATGAAATTTAACATACAAATACATTTCAAATCTCCAAATTCTCCCATCCTCTCTCTCTCTCTCTCTCTTCTCTCTCTCTCTCTCTCTCTCAGAGAGAAACTAAACTATATAGCGAGGGGGTAATCAAAAGATCTATCATCATTCATCATCATGATATCATGATGATGATGATGATGATCATCATCATCATCATCTTCTTCTTCTTCTTCTTCTTCTTCTTCTTCTTCTCTCTTCTTCTTCTTCTTGATATTTGGATGTGAATTGCTGATGTCCGTATTTGCGATTCCCGTTTTAGCAACTGCGTGTATTTCGCTCGTGTGTACTATTAGGCGTGTACGCGAGTGCTTATGTGCTTTTTAAGATCCGTCGAATGGTTCTAATCTCCCCTTGTTTGCAAACGATCACATGACTGCCGGGTCTCGATTTGGCTCTCGGCCAAGGAAACAAATTGGTAAAACAATGTTTTATGTCGGATACTGCCGCCAAAATCGTGCCGCGCGCGGGAAACTCTCCTCTGGGTTTCACTCCACTCCATCATTGTCTAGTCAGCGTTTCAACAACCCCACACAGCCCCGACCCCTCACTCCGGACCCAGCCTAACCAAAAGTAAACAGAGACTTAGAGAAGAAAGAGAGAGAAAAAAGAAAGGGAGAAGAAAAAAAGAATGATAAAGAATAAGCTTAAAGAAAAGAAAAGAATGAGAAATAATAGGGTTAAAGAAAAAGGAATAAGAAAGAATAAGATAAGATAAAAACAAAGAATTAAAGAGAATAAATTTTAAGAAAAAAGGAATAAGCCAATAAGCCTAATGAAAAAGGAATAAGCTTAAAGCAAAAAGAATTAGAGAGAATAAGTTTTAAGAAAAAGAGAATGAAAAAGAATAAGCCTAATGAAAAAAGAAAAAAATACTTAATATCCACAAACAATGAAACTAAAGACGACAAACAGACAAATAACAACAAAATAAAACAAACTTAAAAAATTGACCGAATAGCCGCGTTAAGTTCATTAACCCATTTACGACCGCATCTTCCAAACTCCGGGCGCTGCTTTTTCCGCTTTTGTTTTTTAAAGTTACTTTACAACCTTTAAATGCTTACAAGATACACTCGTGTATGGTATAGGATGAAAATCAATCAGCTCAGTTCCATGAGACCTTCCTAAACACCCACCCTTACCTCAGCAGCCTCTGTTGCACCCTCTTCTAGAAGGGGTAAAAGTTGGGTTTGATACCCAGCACCTGAAACGACCCAAAAGGGGTCGTCTCAGGTGACGGAACTGATCTATATTACTCCCTTGGACCCAACTAAAGGAAATGCCGACGGAGCTAAGCTATTTGGGTTATCCATTAGCGCTCTTCAAGAGCGATATTGTGTCTAACCTGCTTGCACCATATTGCCATATGCACTTAAGCTTCTTTGTGTGTAGCGGAAACCGTGTAGTCAAATCGAATGTCAGGATCAAGATCACAAATGTTGGCGCCTTAGGCACCAGACAATTAATCTTCCCCTACCCCAGTTATATGGAATAAAACTTTGAACCCTACCTCAGTTATATGCAATAAAACTTTGAATTATCGCAATTTTCTCATAGAATACTATGGAAATGGAAAAAATTGAATTTTTTAAAAAGTGAAAACGGGAAAAAATGTAATTTACCAAAAGTTGAAACGGAATTCAGGTAATTAGTATTATTTGGATTATTCGGACTATTGTCCTCATCTTCATTGTTATCTGTACAACGTTTCGGCCGATGTGCTCTCCGGCCTTCTTCGGGTATTTCTTGTCGAACTCGAGATCGTTCTCGGACTCGGGAACCTTCTTTTCGAATTCGGGAACCTTCTTGTCGTAATCGGGAGTCATCATGGAACTTTGAATCTAACCCTTTATTCAGTCCACGGGGGTATCCTGTTCTCATTCCGCTAACCATAGCTGGGGTACAGATTAAATTCCGAGAAATAGAATTCAGGTAAATTTGTAAATGGAAAATAAGGAACCCTACAAGATTGAAATTAAATGCGTAGTGTGTACAAATCTGAACTGAGCTTTGACTCTTATAATTGTCTGCTAACTCTGCTCTCTAGTTTGGCTGAGCGACATGTTGTAACTGATGTGACACTGTACATGCTGTGTAGAGGCGTCAAGCAAACGTTAAGACTTTTGACTCTGATTTAGGACTACTGAACAAAAGTTCACATTCGTTCGTAATTATTTCATCATTTTTATTCTGTATAAAGTGCATGCATGTTCATTAACCTTAGTATGTATGCCATATATTTTTTTAATTTAGAATACACCGATTGCACCTCTGCAGAGGGTAAGAAACCCCCAATATGGCCACCTGTTGGCCGTGGATGGCGACCTGTGATGCTTAAGGATGGAACCCAGGTGGCTGAGCAGTCCGTGACATGCAATAGTCCACTTGGGTCCTTTCTTGGGCTAGACGAGCGGTCGGAGAGACCCCTCCGATCAATCAGCTGGTCACGTCAAGCCCTAGCACTTATATGATTGCACCAACCCTATTGCCCTTATGGCAAGCCCCAACCCTTTTTATCATATGGGTGCTAGAAGGCTGTGGCTGGGGGTCTTCATTTCGTGGGAATGACGTTAAACTCTATCTGATGGTGAGGTTCCAGTTCTGGACGTTTGGGGAATGTGGAGCACCCCTTCATCATCATTGCTCCCAGGTCCACTGTGACCCGGAGAGGTAGTACCTGTTAGGGTCCCATCTATGAGTTAAATAGAAAAATAGGTTTATAAAAAAATGAAAATCCATTAAGAATGACTTTATTTCAAAACTTTGTCGGCATTAAATGACCCACTGAGGTTGATATGCCGTAAAACAAAACAAACCAACCAACCGAACCAACCCTGGATATTTCCACCACCCCCCAGGCACCAGTACCACCCACTTTGAGAACCATTATTTTAGACAATAAGCATGAAAGCTCTCAGTCGGTGAGATCCAATGTTTTCAACGTGCCCTGGCTGCAAATATCCACCCCCTATATATTTAAAGGATACACAATCGTGAACATGTTCATGACACAAGATATGGTCGGTGGGTGCTTACTGAATGTGATATTTTATCAACCGAGTCTCTTTCTTCTAAAATCTTTAGTACTCAAAGAATATAAGAATCCGCGGAAGAAAAGAAAAAAGCAATAGCTCGAAGGTCTCTGAGTTCTTTCTGAAAAATTATACCGTAATAAAAAGAAAACTGTTCTTAAGTGAGATGAATGCATACGAGATTTTATGTATCATCACACGGTTATCAAATTACAAAAATATAGGTTACTATCTTTCTAAAAGTTTTATATTTTATTTTTATAATTATAAAATAAATAGATAAGTGATCCTTCTTGATTTAATTCCAAGTTGTAAAGAGATTTATCTTTAAAAAGAAATGAATAAATATGGCTGCTTTGCCGTGGTTGTATCAAGCGTGGAGACAAATAAGTCTTAAAGAAAACATTAATATTACCCAAGAAGCAAAAACGTGACTCGACTTTTAAATATATAATTCACTAAGAGTCTGGAGTTTTGTCGACTATAAACCACTATTTAATGGTGACATTTTTATAGCAGATGATGCGGTGGCAATAAAAGTAAAATAAAATAAAAACTCGAGAAAAACAACAAAATTTGTTTGAAATAACACACACTCACACACACACACTATATATATATATATATATATATATATATATACCTCCAACCTACGGAGAAAATAACCAAATATAAATATGTCAAATTGATCCCGAACACCCTGTATATATATATATATATATATATATATATATGTATGTGTGTGTGTGTGTGTGTGTGTGTGTGTGTGTGTATATATATATATATATATATATATATATATATACCACGAAAAGCAACTATATATATATGTGTGTGTGTGTGTGTGTGTATGTACCACAAAAAAGCAACTGCACCTGGGCCACCGTTTTTAATGGTTCATCTTGGGTCTTATTTTTGTTTTTCCTTCAACCTCAAAGCTATTTCTAACTATTTCCGAGACGACTGGCTGTTTATGTTGTCATATTTTTTTAATAAAATCGCGACGCAGAAGTCTATCGCCATTTTAAATGTTAGTTTGTAATTTTTTCAGTATTCCGGGTTTGGGTAAGGGGTGTCCTAAAAAGGGAAGCGCCAAGGGAAATTTGGTATTTTTTGTCTCTCAGCCACACGTATGCGTGAGGAATCCTACACTAAACTTGACTTATGTAAAATAAAAAAGAATAAATATCATATCTATATCTCTATAGCCATAAAACTCTTATCGCTGTTTTGTTGCACTTACTTTTTTTTCTTTTTATTCTTTTTTTATATTCTTTTTTGTTTATTAACCAGACGTGTCTATTCTTAAGGCTACAGATTATTTCTGAAAAATCTCTCAACATCTTTTTCGTTAAATCCTGTTTTTCTTATCTTTTCTTTTGGTTATTTCTTCTTTTCTTTCTCTTCATCTTTATCTACTAAGATTTACTCTCTCTGACACAAGTCTACAAACTGCTTACAATACAAAAAATTTATATATATTCTGAAGCAGTCACCCAGCAAATGGCCAAATACAATATTGCTTAACTTTACGGTCAGACGAAAACCGTCGCTTTCAGCGTAATTTTACTGTAAACTTTATAGGGATTATATCCCTTACTTGTCACGGTTCTTCCGTTGGGCGATAGATGGCATCCCGAGCAGTCTTATAAAAGTTGTAGCACCAAGTCAAAGGTCTCTTAGACCCTCCGGCCTTCGCTGAGACAATTTTATACTTAGTTAGCTCAGTCGTTCGGCTAGAAACCACAAGGTTCCTAGTTCGATACCGGCCCTCCCAACTCAGCGTGTGAGTAGCACAGGGATCTGTGTGGTAAAGTAAGAGCTGAGGGTAGGTGTGGCGCTCCGCCTCAGACGCATAAACAATGCCTTTCGTCTAGCGCTAGTGAAAAGGGGATAGACTCCTTCGCTGATTGGCTGATACCGACTTTAGGCCACCCGACGACATTTATTTGTATTATTATGACTATTTTCCTCATCTTCATTGTTATCTGTACAACGTTTCGGCCGATGAGCCCTCCGGCCTTCCTCGGGGGATTTTTTTTAGTTAGCCACGCAGATCCATTATTACTGAATCGTGAGTTGAATCCTCGTGTGATGCCCCATTTAAATCCCTATGTAAAAAATAGATCTTGCATTGATCCAGCTACTCTGAAAATAATTTTTAATGTCTACTATCAAAAATATTAAATGAATAAAAATCCATGCTGTTATCACCTAAATTTTATTTTTTAATTATCTTCACGAATATAAATCAAATCTCTATTATTTTTGCTCAAAAACCAAACCCTGGTGATATTTAATGTGTATATATATTTACTTTGTCGTTAATTGTTTTATTTTCGAACTTTCCTCCGGACATACAAATTCATACAACTGCCTTTATATATGTATAGATAGATAGATTATAGTATTGCCCATTAATAAGTATACCCTAACAGCTTTTGTATAAAAAGTTAATTTTCTTCTAAACCAAAGATACCAGGATTTTATCATTTTTAGTGGAAAATAATACAATGAAAATTGATATTATTAGGTACTATTTATCATCTAACTATACAGCAAGGGTCCCCAAACCACCAATTCGTGGGCCATATGAGGCCATCAAGACCCATACACGGGACCCTACACTCTGTTTTCAAAATGTTCTCTTTACCTTTTATTGTTGACCGTGAAGAAGTATATTTTTCTTTTTTTTTTCGGTGGGTAAGTGTGGTAAAATAACTCGCGTGGAAGAGGATGCACCCCCACTCTAGGCAGCACCAGCCTCCTCGCATAAAAAGGGTAAGGGTCCGGTTTATTTCCCGGTACCTGAGGTACGCTTTAAGGGAAATGCCGAGAGGACCACGCCTTTTGTTGCCTACCCATTGCATGAACTTCGGTTTGTGCGTTGCTTCCCACGTTAATCTGGTCTAATAGCAGGTCAGTAAAATATATAACATTTATTTTTAATTTGCTTTGTTTTTGTTTAGTATTTTTTGTTGTTTGTTTTTGTTATAGGTGATACACCCTATAAGATTAATGGAATGCGCCGACAGGTTCCTATAAGTAACAGGGATAATTGTGGCTTAGCAGTAAGCCAATGCGAGTATGCCAATAACTCTGTTCGTCGGACGTAATTTCCACATCTCTCTATTGTATTTGTCTACTTTCTGTTAATACATTTTTCTACATTTGTTACCCGTCATTTTGTTCTTATTTGACCCCTTAAAACCTCACAACAGTTTTTGGGGTTTTTTTTGGGGGGTCTACTTTGTTGTTGTTGTTTATTTCTTTTTATTTCTTTCTTTTTCTTTTTTCTTTTTTCTTTCTTTTTTTTTTTTTCTTTTTTGTCCTGATTTGAAAAATGTTACTTCCTTCTTTCAGGGATTGACTTACACAATTATGAAGAAGAGTGGGATGTGTTTTAAGAAACCCAACACGGAGATCTTACGTCCTCACTGCATTCCAGGTAAGCAGACAGATGATAATGAACAACAGTAGCAAAAGGTTAGGTTGGCACAAGACCCGAAATATGGGGCGTCCAGTGTAAATCGAACTCACTAACGAGGATCTACTAAATGATCTGAATTGTGGTAATGTTGGTTAACTGGCGCAGCATTGCATGTGATGCATAACGGTTATCATTGAAGGAAATAGAATTGATGACACGAGTTCAAATCCTGGTCGAGGCTGTTTGCATTTCACTTTACGCCTTTAGTAAAATTATGAAAAGCTCTTAATCCCCGCCTCTGTCTATAGGGAATTAGAGAATTATGGGTACAACATTTGAGAATCGCAACCATAAGCGAATTCATCTTTAACAAGAATTATTTGTTTTCATCTGAGTCTCATCAGAGGATTACAACAGGAAGACTTTGGTTAAAAATATTTATGATAATAACAATTCCTCTCTACTTGAGAGTGCAAACACAGAAATGAATATTATGTTTAAATATTCATTAAATTATTAATCAGAATGTGAATCAGAAAAAAAAATTAGAGTTGTCCTTTTTCGAACAGTACAAGGATTCAAAATTTTTCTTCATAGATACTTTTTAAATTGGTTTTATCAGTTGTCAGTACTGAAAAATAGATTTAAGCCACAATTCTCATCTATTACAATATACCAAACAAAAAGATGTTGAATGTATTTTTGTGTAAATGGCTGAATATGTTTCTTATTTGTTAAAGTAAAAATGAATCATCAAAATACGTCAATAGACTGTTTATATATTCATACATCGAAGGACATATAAGGAAAAACTATATTTTTGTATTAAAATTGTATATCTTGTAAAAGAAATTTAAATTGAAAATGACTCTATAAAATTGCTGTAGGTAACAGAGGTACAATTTTAAAGCTAACAACTATTTATATTATATTATTATATATATATATATATATATATATATATATATATATATATATATATATATATATATATATATATTATGCATGTATGTATATATATTAATCTAAACCAAGAAAATTCATGCACCTTTTAGAAGGACTAAACCAAACATTACATGAATTTCTCAGTAATAATTATATATAAAATTCAATGAAATCAATTGAAAAATTAAATTAACTGACCAGCAGAATTGAATTCAAATTAAATCTAATGGCATGACAATCACCTAATGGCATGGAATTTTGAGTACAATTTTAGTCATTTATATTACACACACACACACACACACACACACATATATATATATATATATATATATATATATATATATATATATATATATATATGAAGAGATTGAGATAGATAGATAGATCTTAAACATTTATGCTCCATTACTAATATTGGGCATTCTTTTTTCCCCACTTTTCTTTCTTATTTTTCGTTTCTTTTTATTTCATTCTTTCATTCTTTTTGTTCATATTTTCTTCCATTCTTTCTTTCGTTCGTTCTTTCTTTTTCTCTTTTACTTATTTCACGCCTTTCTACTTTTCATTCATTTTATACTTTTTTTCTTTCTTCCCTTCTTTTTTCTGGATTTATTTATTTATTATTTTTCCTTTCCGCTTTTCTTTGTTTTGCATTGTTTCTCCTTTTCTTTTTTTTCCTTCTTTTTTTCTTTTTCTTCCATTTTTTTCATTCTACTTTATTCTCTTCCTTTTTTTTTTTCTTGTTTGCTCCCTTCCAATTATTCTTTTCTATTTTTTCTTACTCCTCTTTTTTCTTTCTTTCATTAATTCATTGTTTCTTTCTTTCCCCATTTTTCTTTCTTTCTATTATTTTACTTCCTTCTCGTTTTCTTTCTTGTTTCCTTGTTCCTTTTTACTTTCTCTTTCTTGTTTTTTTCCTCTCCTCTTTTTTTCATTCATTCATTCTTTTTTTTTCTTTCCTCATTTTTCTTTCTTTTTTTATTTTACTTCCTTCCTCGTTCTTACTTTGTTGACCCTTTTCACTCTTTCTTTCTTTTCTCTCTTTTCTTAGTCCTCTTCTTTCTTTTTTCTTTCTTTCATTCTTTGATTCTTTTTTTTCCTCATCTTTCTTTCTTTCTTATTTTACTTTCTTTCTCGTTTTCTTTCTTACTTGCTTGCTCCTTTTCACTTTTCATTCTTTCTTTTCTTTTTCTTTTTTTCTTACTTTCCTCTTTTGTTTTTCTTTCTTTCATTCATTATTTCTTTCTTTTCTCATTTTTCTTTTTTTTCTTTTACTTTCTTCCTCGTTTTCTTTTTTACTTGCTTGCTCCTTTTCACTCTTTCTTTCTTTTTTCTTTCATTCTTTCATTAATTCTTTCTTTCTTTCTTTCCCCATTTTCTTTCTTTTTTATTTTATTTTCTTCCTTATTTTCTTTCTTGTTTGCTTGCTCCATTTCACTTGTCTTTCTTTCTTTTTTTTTCTTTAATTTCCTCTTTTTCTTTCTTTCATTCATTCATTTATTCTTTCTTTCGTTTTTCTTTTTTCCCCTTACTTTCCTCTTTTTCTTTCTTTCATTCATTCTTTCTTCCTTTCTTTTCTCATTTTCTTTCTACAAACCCTACCCCCCGCCTCTTTAATTTATTGATCTCTAATTAATATGTTTGCTCATCTATTTGTTTCCCTGTTTTTCAGACTACGCAAAATTTGACGGCAAAGTCTCAATCAATGACATGAATCTCAATCGTTGGAGCACAACACACGGCTCAGAAAAGATCACTTACATTGTCACTGACATCGGCTGCGTCCCAGTCCAGGTGTCAGTTTACAGCGAAAACAGTATGTATTTCACCGTTCATTATTGGAAGAACTACTTTCATCAGTTTCATTCTAGATAACTAGATATTTACCACATACCATGTGTACGCGTTAGGCACAAGGCCCTATTAATGTGGGACCACCCATGAGCCGAGACTCATGAGTGTCGGGTGCCAAAAATGCGTTGATCCCGTCGGCATTCCCCCTCAAAGTGGCCCCTCAGGCACTCGGCAATAATCCCAGCCCTGCTCCTTTAAATCAAGGGGGTAGGTGTTGCTTGGGGGAATGGCCCCTCTGGATCAACGACGTTAGTTTGTACGGTCCAGGGACGAAGCCACTAAACCCCACCCACCCCGGTCGAAACCGGAGGTAGAAACTACTAGGATGGGTCAAAAATGTGTTGAAATCCTTACCCCAAATACAAAACTAAACCAACAAAACTAACTAAAAACAACTAACAAATTAGATCACCCAACAAAAAAAACAACATTCTAACCCTCAAATGTTCATCAAAAATTAGCTGGACCCATGGAAATTCCACGATAGTTGACAATAAAGATTATCCATCGTCTTATGCCTCTGCTCTTCAGTTGTGATTGAATTAAACAAAACTGAAAATCTGAAAAAGTCTAATTACTTTTTTGTACAGGAATATGAATAATAGAGTCAACTCCAGCAATATGACTAGCTATTCGATTGGTTGTGACTCGATGCTTCCTTTGGCTTTTTTGTTGTTTGTTTTTTGTTTTATACCTTCTCTATTTAAAGACTAAATTCGTCTAAATTTCACAAAATTCAATATAGTTGTTTATTAAGATATTTTCGACTAAGTAATCTTTTCATATATCTGCAAATCAATGAATAAATAAGCAAAGGTTTTGTTATATAAAATTCTATATAATCTAAGAAAATCATTTTTATTTTAGCCTGTCATAAAAGTGCCGAGCTGGAAGTTGTATTTACCAAGATAGAAATATTTTTTTCAGAATACAAGATGTGTCAAAAAGTACAAAAAATCTCGATACTTTTTTAACATACCTTGTACGTTTGAACATATTGAAATATATAATTTTATACAAACCGTATTTCTTTATTATTATTCTTTCTTTAAACTTTTACTTTTCTCTCGTTTTATTCATAACAGATTTTTTTGTTAATCAGGACTACATAATATTATCGATATGCCAGAAAAAAGAGGTAAATTTGATTCCGTATTTTATTTTTGTACTTTTAGTGCAGCAAGTCAATTATTTCTACAACATTAGTCAGGGAATTTCCGATTTCAACGTGTTCAATTATCCAAGTAACTGTGTTCCTGATCCAAATGCAAAAAAATCGGACCAACCCAAATGATTTAATTTCCACGTAAGTATATTTCAAAATATTATAATCAACACGCACAAAAAGATTTGAGTAAATTCGAACCTATGAAAATACAAATAAATAACAGATAAATCAAAAAAGGTAAATGAGGAATTCGATCTAGTGGTTGGCTTTGATGATACTTTTAGAGCTGACAATCATATTGTTGTATCCTTGAGGTGGCAAAAAGAATACACAGAGAATACAGGATGTGTGAATATGTATTTATTCAACACTTAACATAGAACAAAGAAGTAGTAAAATCACAAGACAAACGTACAAATAACGAGGTTTAAATGGTTGGAGTTGACGCAGTAATTTCGTTCGAATAAATTCCGACCTCAGTCACTGCTGCGTCGACTCTTAAATGCTTATGGGTCAGTCCATCTTGTAGGGGTGTTCACTCCTCTACAACACATATTTTGTTAATTATATCGAGTGCAAATTGAATGAGAGGTTTTTGTATACGTAGAATAGAGTGATCTGCCTTTGTATTTAGGCAGAACAGAATGATCTGCCCTTGGACAGAATACTATATATAAAGAGACGGAGTCAGCCATTGGCATTCTACTCTGTACATCAGAACGAAAGGGGAAACAAGCCTTACTTTACAGTTGTACTAGAAGCGGCTACCCGGCGTTGCCTGGGTAGAGGGGGATAATAAAAAAGTTAGTATCGCAGATCCATTGATTGTTTTTGTCTTACATTATTGATTTATGTTTTAATCATGAACACCAATAATGACTTTCCTTTCTCTTACTATTCAAATCCTAATTTTTAAACATTTTCCCAGATATAAATCAAATCTTCATTATTTTGGCACAAAAAGCAAACTCAGGTAATAGTGAATGTGTATATATATTTATTTTGTCATTAGTTGTTTTATTTTTGTAGTTTTCTCCAGGCATCCAGATACTTTAATCTAGTTTATTCAAGGTATATCTTATGAGGCCAGAATGTTCAGCTATTGATTAAAAGTCGTATTTGTATCTTATCTGTTATTAGTTTATTTACTGCTAAATAAAAAAAAAGCAAGGTGAATATCCTCTAAGTGTGCTGATTTCATAACTTTTGCCAGAGGTAGTATATATATATATATATATATATATATATATATATATATATATATATATATATATATAGTCCGGGGGTCTATATTATTAGTAAATAGTGCTCAATATCTTGGATAGAGCATGTATATCAAAGTTAGAGTAGCGTGGACATGAAGTCAATTACACTTGGTTACTGATAGTTTCTCGCCTATGCAATTCTCAAATACAATGGTTTCAGAATCACATAGGCGTGAAAGAAGAAGTTATACCTTGAACACCGAAACCGTAGTAGAGAGTTGTTTTCTACAACTATATATATAGAAATATATATATATATATATATATATAGAGAGAGAGAGAGAGAGAGGGGGGGAGAGAGAGCGAGAGAGAGAGAGAGGGGAAAATTCTTCAGCATTAGGACCATTAGGATATATATATATATATATATATATATGGAATGACTTACCGGTGAAAATA
Source organism: Doryteuthis pealeii (assembly GCA_023376005.1). Classification (NCBI taxonomy): domain Eukaryota; kingdom Metazoa; phylum Mollusca; class Cephalopoda; order Myopsida; family Loliginidae; genus Doryteuthis; species Doryteuthis pealeii. The sequence goes on along the minus strand of CM042159.1, from coordinate 16,447,875 downwards.
TTGGGTTGGTCTCAATATTGGTTGGTACAAGTATTAGTCGGATAAGTCGGCGTTATAACAAATATAAAGTGAAGAAGAGCAGATTCATTATAATAGTGTGTACAGAAATAACTTACTCGAGTTTCACAATAAGGATCTTCAGAAGATCCTTATGATGAAACTCGGTAGGTTATTTCTGTACTCACTATTATATATATATATAGTACCAAGTTTCTTGGTACAAGGTGATTCTAGGCTGGTCCTATTCTCTACCAGTAGTTTGTTGTAGAGTTCAGGTTCCGTATGAGAGTTCAATATTGAATTATTGTAAACAGAGCAAAGTTATTTGTGAATAAAAAGCCTTAAATACTATGGGTATCGTGGTTATGGACCATATATATAAGTGTATATATGGACTATATATATATATATATATATATATATATATATATATATATATATAGTTAACCGTTTGGCACGAGAGGCACAAACAACGCTCTCGTTCAGGGCCGGAATGTCGTGCCAAACGGTTAACTATTCCCTCTTTCTTTCATAAATATAGTTGCTCTTGAGGATGACTGCTTTATTAAAAGGTCGAAACAGATATCTGTCAGCATACTAATATTATCATTTGTTTTTCTATAAATTTTCTATCATATATATATATATATATATATATATATATATATATATATATATATCAGGATTGTCTGCAGAAATTAGGGCACCATCCCTACTGAACCCTCTTTATGACCCTCCTACACAATAACCTTCCCAGAACCAATAGAGACACTTTTCGCGGCCATTTTGTCAGTTCCGGTATTGTAAAGTGCATTATTTCTCTCCTAGTCCTAATGGTGTTAATGTTGAAGAATTTTTTTCCTCTATGACATTTGCTTTGAATAGGTAAATACCATTTTGTTTTCTTCCGTTATTTGTGGGGGGGAGCGATGCTACACAATCAGTAACGTGTACTCACACACCATTTATTTTTTCTATTCTTTTTTTTTTTTTTTTTCGAAGAAAATTCTTTTCGTGAAATTTGGTTGTGCCGCACCAACCGGATGTAATCACTGATGAGTGTGCAATATCGTCTCAGGAGTGTTTTTGTCGAGTACAAATAAACCATTACCCCAATAATGATGATGATGATGATGATGATGATGATGATGATGCACCATCATTGGAAAAATATCCCCCATGAATTTGGAAAACAAACACCCAGAAATACTACACCCTAGTTTCAATTTTTTAAACTCATCACTGATGGCAAAGAATTAATCCTAAATCTCTTTCCAATTTAAGAACTTCATCTAAATACTAGGAACTGCTATGGAAACGAAGATGGCGTCTATCCACCCCACCTTAACACTAGCATATTTAGATGAACACCTCTATGAGAGTATAGGCCAAAAATATGGTAACAATATCATTGCTCATGGGGTGACACCAACGAAATATACTGCATACTACAAAACCTACACCCCAAAATAAAATTCACCCTGGAACACAATTTTAGGAAACTATCATTTTTAGATATCATCCTTAGAAACTTAAAAGGCCAAATTATCACATACATTTTCCACAAATTCAAGGACACCCAACAATATCTCAATTTTAAAAGCCAACACCCCAAAAACTGCATAAAATCCATCCCTTGCGCACTTGCACGTTGAATATGCACCATAATCATAAACACACACACACACCCCAACAAAACCGCCTAAAAAACTACACAAAACCCTCCTCCAGAGAGGTGTAACAGTTATCGTTGTAGGAAATGGTCACGGTGATCCGAGATCAAAACCTGGACGAGGCTGTTTACGTTTCATTTTGCACTAGTATCACTGGAAAATGCATGATTTCATCTCACCCCTGCACATACTTATCTATGGGTAAGTAGTTGGGCAAACTGATATGGTAACCGGTCTAGGAGAAGAAATCTGAATACCGTAGCCGTACTGCACGTAGAAATTAACTTTATGTTGAATCCTGCCCGTGACGGAGGCTGGGTAAACACACACACACGCACACACTCATATATATATATATATATAATATATAATATATATATATATATAATCCAAAAGTCGGAGAAGAAATCTTCTTCACAACATAGAGGGTTTTTTTAGATGTCGCAGTTTGCAGAGCTCAATGTGTGCTCTTATTGTCACAGTCATAGAGCAAAATTATATAATTAAAAAATATAACAGAAGATTTAGATTCTTTGCATTAGCCTATTTCAGGAAACCTAGTCAAGTATCTAAGATCCCCAATCATCATATGCGAATGATGAATCAAAAGAATTCATCATTCGCATCTGATGATATATATATATATATATATATATATATATATATATATATATATATATATAATCATCAAATGCGAATGATGAATTCTTTTGATTTATTCAATGGCTTATATATATATATATATATATATATATATATATATATATTATATATATATATATATAGCCATTGCTGCACTTCTTGTTGGGACATTAACACGAAAAATGAGAATTTATAATTCAGCATTTGATTTAATTTATCAAACAATTTAATTCAATCAAAACAAGGAAAATATAATTTGCTCAAATCTAATAAAAAACATTTTTTTAATAATAATTTCTTAATTAAATTACATTGGTTTTAAATAAAATAAATCATCACCACCACCACCATCGGCATTCTGAATAGGGATGTATCAAAGATTTGTGGAGGCGTAATTTACGGGTAACATGTAATAGAACGCGAAGAGTGGAAATAGAATGGACGTTCGCTTATTTGCTAGAGGAAGTCATGTGGTATTCAAGAGATACGAAATCTAAGCGGTCGACCACCGTAATTTCGAGGAGAAAAGTAACCAAGCTAGGATTTAAGTAAAACTGTTTCTCATTGAGGCGTGAGTTGAATTGGATTATTAATGAAAGAAGGGGTGTATCCTTTTTTCCTCAAATGACTGAGCAATCGAGAGTGATCCGAAACAGAATTGCATTGACAGTAAATTTCACGTCAAGCCCTAGCAGTTATATGATTACCCTAACCCTATTGCCCTTATGGCAGGTCCCAACCCTTTTTATCATATTGGTGCTCGAAGGCGGTGGTGGAGGTTTTTAGTGTCCTGGGAATGACGTTAAACTATCTGATGGTGAGGTTCCAGTTCTGGAGGTTTGGGGAATGTGGAACACCCCTTCATCACTATTGTTCCCTGGTCCACTCTGACCTGGAGTGGCAGTACCTGTTAGGATCCCATCTATGAGGTTGATATGCCGTAAAATAAACAAACTAAACCAAAACCGAACTTGATAACTTGTGAATTGATAGTAAATTTCGAGTTTAAGGAGAAATATCTTTTTTTCTAAATTCTACCATAATTAGAAATTCCGGACCATATGACCTTTAGGCACCCCTTTTTGATATCGATTAAGAAAGGACATGTTTTTCATTTACACCGTCAATATCCGGTTGTTTTTTAGGGATTAGGGTTGGGGGTTAGGGTTAGGGGTTAGTTTTATGCATTTTTTTAAATCTAAAAATCGTCTGTTAAAACAACCGGATATTGACGGTGTAAATTAAAAACATGTCCTTTCTTAATTGAAATCAAAAAGGGGTGCCTAAAGGTCATATGGTCCGAAATTCCATTAATCATCTTGAAACTTTCAATTAAATCACTTCTTATTCTTATTTATTTGATAAAGTAGGTATTTACAGGTAAGATGTGACACGAGGTCATTTGTATGCGATATCCAGCAAGGATCGAACTCACTATTGGGAGGAGGAGCTCACAAAGTAATTTTAACAACGAGAAGAGAACCTCTTTGGTTTGAATTCAAAGTTTTTTCTTTTCCTAGACTGGTTGCCATACCAAGGTTAAAGAACCCAGTCTGGCCTACTATTTACCCAAAGTTGAAGAGAGAATAGTTGAATTCGTACCTTTTCCAGGGGTATTAGCGCTATGAGAAATGCAAACAGCCGCGTCTATGATTTGAACTCGTCTCGCCGTGTCCATTTCCAAGGATGGTAACCATTACACCATGCGCCTCAAATTATATATAAGTAATGGGTCTGCGAGACTAGCTTGCTAACCATTACACCAAAATAGGATGTTTAGTAAAGTAGTTAATCCTATTTACTTTAATCTCTCCCTGTAACTGTAATCTTTTACTCTTTTTATTATTTTTGTCACTCTTCTTTGAATGCCCACCAATGTTAATATTACGCTTCAATTTCCATGTCTAGACACTGATTCATTTGATTTTTCTAATATTTCTTCTTTTTAATTTCTTTCAGATTTCACTTAACGCAAAGAGAACTTATGACTGAGGCTGATAGTAAAGTATATATATTGGTTATTCGTTCTGCAATTTCACTTAATCGAATGTAGTCTCACCAGAAACCACTTCCCCATAAAACCACGCCATTTGCAATAAAAACGAGAATGATTGAAAAAAAAAAATAAAAGGAGAGAAAGGGAGCGAGAATTGCCGTAAATACATTTAACCACGGAGACAGAAAGAAAAGAAGAAAAATATTAAATTTTCATTCAAAGTGTATATATTCATACGTTATATTCAAACATATATACAAGCAAGAACAACACACACACACACACACACACACACACACATATATATATATATATATATATATATATATATATATATATATATATATATAAACTTTTATTCTTTTTAGATGTGTTTTATTAAATATAACAGACAAGAATTGTTTATTCAGTTTTTATTAAGTTTTTCTTTAGTGCAAAGAAGAGAAGCATGATATATTTTCTTTAGACTGTGTCTGTGTTAAAAAATCATTATTTATTCATTTTTTGTTGTTTTTATGTTTTTCAATATCCTACATTCTTTGAGTATATATTTGGTGAGGAGGGGATTGTATTGTAAAAAAAACCCGAACGTAAGTTGACAATAGGAGATTTATGTATTCAAGCGTTTTCGATGCAGCGCCGTGATAGATTGTGTTCATTTTTGTCTTTTGTTTTATCAAACGTATTTCTAATGTCAAATTTATGTTCGAAGGTTTTCGCAGGTGTACATGGCATTAAGCATGTCGTCTATTTTTAGGTCTGTTTATCTGTTTTATTTTATTTCTCTGAATTTTTTAGATGAGGCTTGATAATTAGTATTATTTGGATTATTCGGACTATTGTCCTCATCTTCATTGTTATCTGCACAACGTTTCGGCCGATGTATTTCTTGTCGGACTCGGGAACCTTCTTGGACACAGGAACCTTCTCGAACTCGAGAATCTTGTTGTCGTAATCGGGAACATTATTGTCGTAATTGGGAGCCATCAGGTTGTACAGATAACAATTAAGATGAGGACAATAGTCCGAATAATCCAAATAATACTGTGTTATTTTGTTTTTCGTGGGCTTTTTTGTTTTTGTTTTTGTTTTTTTGTTTGTTTGTTTTTGTTTTTTTCGAGTTCTGGAAGTTTTTGAAAAGAAATGAATAAATTCTACCAACAGAGTTGAAAAATTATCATGCTTCTCTCCTTTCGCCACAAGTATTCGTTTTTTAGTAATAAATTCATTCGGATGACGCTAGACCACTAGCAAAACATGTAATTCTGATTTACCAAATTGTGTTCTTCTGCTTTGCCCTGAAGATGGTTGCAATAACTGAAACATTAACAAATCTCATATCAATAATGCATCTTCTGAATAGTTTTTGTATATTCTATATTTACATATCTTTATCTAATATATATATATATATATATATATATATATATATATATATATATTGTAAGTGTTTTGTGTATGCTTCACGTATTTGATGACAAGGTTATAAAAATAAATGTACTGGGTTTTTAAGCATGAAAGAATAATGAAGCAAAAAATTCAAATGGGTCAATATCAAAGATATATGATTGACTTACCCGTTTATTTTGGATTAATTGTGTAACTAATAATTGCTTGAGAAGATTTACATAGGAACTCTCAGTAGCTTGTTTCTGGTTTAGAAAGTATGGTAGCTAATTTTGACTAGATGAAAAAGATTTCTAATTAAAATCCATTAACTTCAAATCTACATCAAGTAAAATGTAGCTACCATACTTTCTAAACCGGAAACCAGCTACTGACATAATCCATAATGACTAATCCATGAATTCCACCCAAATATTAAAAAGTTAGCCAGAAAACTTGAAAAAATCGCAAATAAAATTGTTAAACAGGAGATGTGTCTGTTGTTTAATTCAACATGCATAAATGAAAAAATGCTGCCCAAATACACACTCATATATATATATATATATATATGCCAGCTATGGTGAAAAAGAAACCAAAACAATTAATGATATACCCAAAGACTTATATTTATATATGCAAATATTCTACTGACTTTATTGATTGCTCTTTTTTATCTTAGTGAGCACACTGCAATTTTAGATCGATAAATTTGGACACTCGGAATAACCGAATATAGGAATAAACGAATACCGAATAAACGAATTTCAAACCTGACCAATGTTGTTTACTTTGAATGCTTATATTTTCAGCAAGTAAATCTCTGCCATTTACTAAGCATGGTACAAGGCCATAATTATGGGGTCACTCAATTAGCATGGACCCCACAATGGTCTTCTCGACTAATTATGCATGTATTTGCCTACCCCTTCCGTCAGAGAAAGAGAAAGAGAGTGTGTGAGAGAGAGAGAGAGAGAGAGGGGGTCTACTTGCTGCTTACTTTGTGTTTAACTGCCCGACTTCGAAATGAAGAACAACTGCTGAATTTGAATTGGCTCTTTAATCATTTTACTTGTTACGTGACTTGTTCTTTACTACATCCGTGCAATCAGCAGCAGCGATACAAATGGTTTAAAAAAAATCGGCTCCTGGAGACTATTTGAATTTTGATACCATCTATTTATTCAATACTGAATTTTTCTTTCTAATTTTAATGGTATAATGTGATAGATGTGAAAAAACGAAAATATGCTTGAAGCACTCTAAAAGCACAATAGTAGTTTGTCTATTTATTTGTTTATTTGTTAATACATGGATATGAAGAAACAGATAAACGTGTCTTCGTATAAATATGATTGGAGAGAAAACGTGCATTAAAACCATGAGTGGATGGGCTCTTTTCTGGGCGTTCTTGAAAGGGAATAGTATAAAGGCATATGAGTATAAAATTAAGAAAAATATTCCATATCCATTTTGGCTTACGCAGAAAATAAATATGACTATTCTTTACGGAAAGTATTAAAAAAAACTTCTATTGTGGCATTTTTTTATCATTTTTTATTCAAAAAGATAAAATTTTCTTCGTTAAAAAATGAATGGTGTTCTAGACTTTTCCATTTTTACTCCCACTCTTCAAACCCCCTTTACTGTTTGCTGGGGTAAAAGAATAAGCACAAGCCAGTCACCATTGTTCTTCATCCATAGAATCAGTGGCCACTAAGTGCTGCCAGTCAACTTCCGCCTGCTTCCGGTGTCATCTATCAATGGGATTGAATAAAAAAAGCGACCAAGAGATTTTTTTTTTCTTTCATTTTTGGTTATAGATCTGGACTGACAACTGCAGGAAAAAAAACTTTTTCCCGCGGTTTAATTACGGCTATTTATAAATGTTCTCTGGCTGAAATTTCATCTTTGCAACTGAGTGTCAATCTAAAATACACTGAAGAAAAATAAAAGTACGAGCGTGAGTCAGAAATAATGCCATTTTGTTTAGGACAAGTATAATTACCAACACATGAACATGTACCATACATCAAAACGAAACTGGTCTTCTGTGGATCACATCCTTACTTCTCCACGTAGTCACCGTTTCTCTCAATAGCAATGTTCCACCTTCGAATGAGAGCATGTATCCCTACCCCGTAAAATTCTGTTGACTGTTCTTTGAGCCATTTCTGGACAACTTTACCGCATCTTCCATACTCACCAGATTTAGCCCCTTTAGACTATTATCTCTTCGGCCCCATGAAAGAGGGCTTTAGAGGCAGACATTCCAGTGACGGGGAAGTGAAATCTGTAGTGAAGAATGAAAAAATGAAATATTTAAGACTTTGAGATACAAACTGATCACCTAATCCCGATCAGAAGACCAGAAATAGTGTTTATTAGCAATAAAGATAATAACAGAGTTATTAAAACAAGTATTCCTATCTAATACTAATAATGTTCATAAAATTATATGGTTTTAAGTATTTCTACTTAATAATAATTATTTGTTTGCAAATAGTATTACTATTTGATACTAATAATTAAAAAAAAAGAAAAATGTGGCACATAGATCGGACTCTAACAGGTAATACCACTCTGAATGGGTCTGGGAGTAATGCCAATAAATGGTTATATATATATATATAAGTTTCCTTAACGAGTGTTGTTTATTAAGCCTACGGTGCAGTGTTTGGGTCTGTTTCGATAGACCTTCATCGGGGCTTTCGTTGGTTTAAGGAAAAAATAAATTATTAATGAAAGCAAAAGTCTGCGAGCGTCTGTTTTTGGTGTGTGGCTGCTTTTGTTGATCTTCAAATGTGAGGAAGAAAAGACATGCTTAAAATTGTTGACTAAAACATTGCAGCCTAGGCTTAATAAACATCATTTGTTAATGAAACTTGTGTTTTTTTAATTTTTACAACATTCCTGTGTGAGGTATCTAAAACTTGGTAGTAAGGGATGATTCTATATGTGATTTGTAATACACACTGTATTATTATTGTATGATCCAGTATGTATAAATAAAGTGAATCTTTAAATCACTCCAGAAAGCTCAATATATAATAAACTTTTTAGATTATATACTGAGCAATATTTATCTTGGAAAGGAAGGAAAAACTCAACACCGTTATTCCATAATAAATTTATTTCGACCAAAATTGGGGCCTTTATAAATCTAAGTTGATTTAATAAAGCTCCCCAAATCAAGTCTCATCAGATGGAAAATTAACAATAATTTGAATTGCATAACAGAAAAATTTACTCCTCAAAAAAAATGTTCCTTTACAAAATGTATACATCAAAAGACTGTCACCAAAGCGACAGGAAGTCAAATGAAAAATAAGAATACTTTTCAGGGCAAAGTTTTTTCAGGGGATAGTAGTCAGTTAAATTAACAACTATGAAAATTAAATAAGTCTGAAAGAATGAAGCAAGGATAAAACAATAAAATATAAAATCTGAAAAAAATTTATATAAAAAAATATATATATAGAAATATATATACATAAAAAATATATATATATAAAAAAGAATATAAAAAATAAATACAAAAAGATAAATAAAAGATTATTATTAAATATTATGATATATAAAAAAATTATTATTACTACTGTTAACCAAATAAACAAAGTAAAATATAATAGATGATATAATGTTGTATAAAATATAATATTAATAAAAAATAAAAAATATACATATATCCTACATAAAAAATATATAAACACATACACATATATACATATACAAATATATATATATATATATATATATATATATATATATATATATATACAAAAATGAAAAATAATATATATATATATATAAAATAAAAATATATAAAAAATATACAATATTTCTATATATATCTAAAAACGTAAGAAATAATATAGAAGAAAAAAATAAACATACATGTACTACACACCCACCCATATATATACATATATACATACATATATACACATGCTAACACACATTTATACATACAAAAAAGAAAACAATTTAAAAGAAAAGCAAGAATATAAATCAGGTTAAAATTAAAATTAAATAAATAGAATACATTAATTTAAATTGGTTTGAAATAAACAAAATGAAAATCAGACTAGTTAGAGCCCCTTCAAAAAATAATATTATATTCATACTATCCAGTTCATACTGCAATTTTACAACACCAGTGTCACCAGTATTATTATTATTATTAATATATTATTAAATTGCACTACATACAACCATAGCAAAATTTGCCTTTCATTAACATAATCACCACGCTAATGTTAAAATATTATCTTATTATAATGGAGATTGTGTGTTTTTCTGTCTGTAACCGAAACTATATTACTACTCAAGTCACAATTCCCTTAATTATTTATGTCAAATTCTCCATGATTTCATTCTTTTAAACCTTTAGTTATTAATAAAAATTGTTTTACATTATTAATACTGTTGACCATATCTACATACTAATAACATGCAATTGTATTTATATATACAACAAAATAGCGGTTTACAGTTTGAACGAGAAGGCTAATTTGCATATTGATATTTAAAATTTTATTTTAATAAATATGTGCTTGGTATTATTGATTTCTAATTGTTTGGTTTTATCTTAAGAAATATAAACAAAAATCTCGTGGATAAATCTTAAAAGAAATTTATTTACAAGAAGAAATAACTGTAATATTATCCTTTACTTCCTATTTTAACTAAATAGTTAAATTAGGAAAATTTACCAATGAAAGAGGGGAGTAATGGAAAATGATGGAATAGTTAGTTTCAAAGTTGTTCTATTTTTCGATTATACCCCCTCTGTTGCAGATCTTTTTATCTGCATTCTTAGTCAGTTTCATTAGCCTTTCTAATTTAATATGATATTTTATTATATCAAAACTTAAAACTTAAATACTTGCACCCGGAGGGTGCATATATTTGCTAGTGTCATTAATAAACAATTCAAACTCCACTAATTTTAATATTACAGAACATCGCATAGATTTAATAAATTATTACATATCATCTATACGCGTCAATATTGTATAGAGTCCAGTAATATAAAAAGGTATTACATAAATGAATGTACTATTTTCATGGTTTTAATAAATTATCTTCTATATAAAACCTAGTATATAAGATTATCAACTATATAAATACAATAAAAATATTGTATTTAAATCATTTACTGATTGATTAAGCCCGAAATGAATTGCAGGTATACTCTAAAATTAATATTAAGTGTAGTATTAGAGTACTACATAAACCACTTCTAAAGAATATATTATTAGTTTTTTTTTAAATTAATATATATATATATATATATATATATATATATAATATATATATATAAATTCCATATATCCGTATAGTATCCAACATCTACCATATATACATTGGTCCAGTAAATCTCTAAAAAATATGTATAAACATCATTAACATTAATTTGATTTAAAACACTCTCAAATAGTAGAGCTGGAAGAATATTAATGGTTAGTTAAGAAATTTAAGAGTCCATATAAGACCTTATACATAGGTAAATTATCAATTAAATCAATATTATTCTACTACCATTGTCAATAAGTATTATCAATAAATATCAATAATTAAATCCATTATATATCACTTTAATATCACTATTCATGGATATAATTTAAGGGCACACGGATGATTAAATACAGTATTAGGTTATAATAAATATAATTAAGAAACCAGTCTCTAACATACCCCAATTTTATCACTAACTTCCGATCTCATGAAATTACACTAATTTAAATCTATTTCTATGCCTACATTTGAATATCAATTCATTTCTTTTATTAAGCAACTGGCCAGTGGGTCTATATTTCATGATACATATCTTCTCATCCAGACAGGGGTTACGCCTACCTTTAAATCTATTTGGGGTGGAAGATGTTTTAATAAATTCCCATTTTATAATAGGTGTTTAGCCTCTATCTTTCAGATCCCAATAATAACTTACACACACACATATATATACTAGCAGCGGCTACCCGGTATCGCCTGGGTAAAGGGGGATTTATATATTAATCCCGCAGATCCATTATTACTGAATTGTGAATTGAATCCTCGTGGAATGCCCCATCTAAATCCCTATGTAAAAAAATAGACCCTGCATTGATCCAGCTACTATATATATATATATATATATATATATATATATATATATAAGTCGGACCCGTGGGCCACCTGCGTGCTCACGACCGAAATACTTGTAGAAATGGCCTTCTTCTGTGAAGAAGTGGCAATCACCACACACACGCACACACACACACACACACACACACACACACATATATATATATATATATATATATATATATATATATATATAACGGAAAGAATAAAACAACAGTCGTCCTAACAGTTGTGTTTTTTGTGTTTATCCTCCCCCATCAGTCGATCAGCTTTCATTGATAAGTTGTTATGGCCTAGGCTATAAACAGTACAATTTGTCTCTTTTTTAATTAACCTGTACCCAATCCCGATGTGTGTATTTTAGTCCCACCTGTCACGTGGATGCGAACATAATATACGTACAATAATGGGTGGGTCAGTAAGGACGCTAACAAAATGGACAATGGTGTTACCGTCCAATTCTATAAATGTGGATTTATGTCGTTTGTATAAATTCCCGCCATTTTTATAAAGTAGAAACTTGCTGAATCGAATCAAATGGTATCTTTCATGTAAATCACCACCTGCTCTGCCCCACCCAGCCATTTCGTTACGCGCATGCTCAGAAGAAAGAAAGCCCCGGCGACTATTTCTGCCCCCTTGACTCACAGACAGTTTGCGTTCGGTGACGTCACCGTCATGTGAACGGAACTAATACGACCGGAAGGAAATTAGACCTGGATTCCGGAAATTGATTTTCATACGAGAGTAATAACGTCCAGTATCGTTAGCACAATGCGAACTCTCGCGAATTACCGCCTCGCGCGTGAAGTTAATATACAAGGTCGGTCAACTAAGTAACGAGACTGATTGTGTGAAAAATTGTTATCATCAGTTTAATTGCAAAGCGTCTCTCTCTCTCTCTCTCTCTCTCTCTCTCTCTCTCTCTCTCTCTCTCTCTCTCTCTCTCTCGCTTCAAAATGGTTTCTATTCGGGAAGGGCACGCGCCAATGAATTGCAGCGCAAAGAAAGGTCTTCAATTCACAATACTTTCAGTGGGTTCCGTCACGACCTGTTGGCGACCAAGGAGACGGGTTTTGATTTGGGTAGGGGGGGGGAATAGTCAGAAGGACTTAGATCTGGGAAATCAGAAGGATGTAGTACCATATTCTAAGCTTTCTTTAGTCTGGCACACGGGCTTCGGGTGGCTTACAGTACCTGTTGTTTCGAAGGGGTTACCCACTTAAGTAATGAACGAACTCAACGTTGCTTAACTTCGCCACTTTAAGCGTGACTTGATCTTAAGTTACCACAAAAATAGTTTTTGGACAAAACTACTCGTTCTACTGTAGAGTTTGGCCATAAACAATACCTAATAACATCTTATTTGATTATATAATGTCAGTGATGCTGAAATCTTTTTAATTTAAGCGTACTGGGACGCATGTATTCGATTTGAATGAGTCCCCGGTAAATTTGATGGGTCCCAATTAAAGTTTCTTAATAAATTATAGTTTTTATCTATGAACAACTAAAGCCGTCTAACCCCTACCGCGTACCCCACACAATGTAATTCGTTTCCCCAAAAATATTGAAATGTATTTACAGTTAGCTGGAAATGGTGAGGGAAGAAAAAAACACTGGGACACATTGATACGATTTTTATGCGTCCTTTTAGATTTTATGCGTCAGTGACGCAGGACGCGAACCTATCAGCATCTCTGTATTTTTCCCCGAAATATAATGAAATACTGGTATGTTTTGTTTAGAAGATAATTCATCATCGTCAGGTCACACTGACATCGCGGATACGCATGACTCTCTCTCTCTCTCTCTCTCTCTCTCTCTCTCTCTCTCTCTCTCTCTCTCTCTCAACTGTGCCTATCAGTAATCGTTCCCGGCAGGTCCTCAGAATCACCCAGAATCTGCAGGTTTTTTGCTCACATCAGAAATCGTTATTTTACTGCAAACAATATGAAAGATCTGTTTGAAAATGTCAACATGGAGTATATTCTCTCTTTTTTTAGGGAAATAAAATTATACCATAGAATATAGACATGAAACAAATCAATACCATACAACATAATCCCCAATAATGATAACACATTGTAAAAACCAATTACTAAAAAGTATAGATATAAAAATACGATATGTATAATTTCCTTACCGTTAGGCATGACATAACCCCAGACGGGTTTATATGCCGTTAAAATCAATAAACAAACAAACAAACAAACAGAGCTGATTGATGTAGGTTTTTGCTGGTTGGTCTACACTGGTGTGTCCATGTGTAGGTGTCCACATGAGAATTCACTTATGGGTTAATCCTTGCTTCTCTAGCAGTGTACAGCATGTCTTGGATGGTGTGTGATAGGAGCCAAATGGCCGTTCTGCTGCTTTCTTGTAAGATACTGTAGTAGTTTCCAGGATTTGTTCAAGACATCACGCAGCATCCTTGTGTAGCTCCTATCTAGCCTTTACTCTAAGCATTTCGTTAGAGTCCAAGTAGTGCAGTCATATAGTAGCACTGACACGGCTACAGCTTAGAATAATTCCCATTTCATTTTATCAGAGAGATCAGATTTCTATATATATTTACCAACCCCTCCGCACGAGCAGGATGCGACACAAGGTCAATTTCTTAAGCGGAGTTTAACAGGTTTGAATTCAGACTTTTCCTTCTCCTAGACTGGTTACCTAGCCATGGTTAAAGAGTCCAGTCTGCCCTGCTATTAACCCATAGCTGGAGAGAGAGTTGGATTCATACCGTTTCTAAGTGTATTAGCGCTATGTGAAATGCCAACAGCCTCGTCCAGGATTTGAACTCGGGTCGACGAGTCCATTTCCTTCGATTCTAACCATTACACCACGAGCCTTCAACGATCAGATTTCCATATGATCGATAACTTGTCACAAACAGCCTATGCCTTTCCTATGCGTATCACTTTCTTTAGATGATATATTACTACCTAGGTATGTGAAGTGATTTGTTAATTTCAGAGGCTTACCATCTAGTGTGAAGATGCCTCCATCTTGTTTAAAACACACGAGGTCAATGCACCTTGCCACCTTCTCTAGGCTATGCATTAGGTGATTCGGCTTGGGTAAGCGAAAAGCGCTAGATTATCTGCGTAGTCCACATCTGTTATAGTCTCTGTGGAATATCACCAGCTTCTTGGCCTTTTTAGCGTGAAGGTTTTTTTCTCTGATGAGATCAAATGACGTTAATAGTAAGTAATCTAAGCATATGCAGAGGGGTCAAAGTTTACGTGCCGGACATGTATGCCGAAAAGGAGGGGGGGGGCTTATGGAAAAATCATGATATTGTGAAAGGTACCCGGTGCCTATTATTTAAGCATGACATTTATCATCTACATGTAGATATAGTATAAATAATTCATTTTATATCTTGATAATAAATTAAAGTAAAAAACTAAGTAACGTCGACGGGGCGGCCTAAAGTCGGTATCAGCCAGTCAGCGAGGGAGTCTATCCCCTTTTCAATAGCGCTAGATGATTAATTATTTCAAAGTTTGTTTAAATGCAAGTCATCATTTAACTTTTAACTTAATGTTAGGTACACCTAAATAGATTTACATAACAACCTATTTAAAGACTGTGGGGATTTAAATTAAAATTAAATTAAATTAAATAAATAAAAAAAACCTTGGCGTCTGGACTCTGGCGTCCAGAGTTAACGGATTGATCAATAAAGTCTCCATCTGTACAGCTAACCAGTTGTGTTTGTTATTCTCTCTTCATTTCAATTCATACAGTAATACACAACCCCCATAAGACTCAAATAGAGTTGCTTCCCTTGCATCAGTCAAAAGTGTTTTGTTGACATTCGAATGTATGAGACGCGCAGCATCTCTCAGTTTCTGTAAGGATCGTCTGCGAGTTAGAAGCAATTTCTACTCAGTGTTTTCAATAAATCCTTCTTTGTTAATTTTCCAATAACCTTGGCTTGAATCGATCGTTCCATATTTCCCTACAATTTCTTCTGCACATCAAAAACATAAAGCTTAACTAATCAAGTATTTCTAGAATTGAATAAAGATAGACAGTTCATTCAACTGTGGCATATGTGACACAAGGTCAATTTCTTAAGCGGAGTTTGAATTCAGACTTTTCATTCTCCTAGACTGGTTACCTAGCCATGGTTAAAGAGTCCAATCTGCCCTGCTATTAACCCATAGCTGGAGAGAGGGTTGGATTCATACCGTTTCTAAGTGTATTAGCGCTATGTGAAATGCTAACAGCCTCGGATCGACGAGTCCATTTCCTATGATTGCAATGGAATTATCAGGAGAATTATAAATTATAATAATTTCAATTTTGTTATTGCCTAAAAGAACTACAATGGTTAAATTACACATATACTAATAGTACCGGGTACTCGCTTGGTTACCTTATTTTAGGAATACCCCCATCCCCTTTAGTGGTACCGGATACTTTTTATAATATTACAATTTTTCCTGAAGAGGACCTACCTGGCATGTGATAGATACAAATGATGCTAATGTATCTCCTTGTAGGATTCTCATGATAATGTTAAAGAAATATGTGTCACCGTCAAGTGAACGAACCATTGCTTTCGTGTTTTGCGTTAAAAAAAAATTCAGGGAAAATCAGTTTCGGTGAAACCCGGGTACTAAGTTTCTGCCATTTATTCGGCTTCTCAACGTGCGTATTCAGCACTTTTTTTTTTCAATATTTATTGTATTGTGACTCACGCAGTTTTAATTTTTTCCAACGAAGTCAGTATTGTGGCTCATTCGTTTCTTGTTTGTTTTTTTTTTGTTTTTTTGTTTTTTTTTGTTTGTTTTTTTTTTTTTCTTTTCTCGACAAGTTATTTATCAACGCTATTCTTTGTATTCTGCCTTCTTTTGTCTGCGAAGGTCTGACAGATAGCTTAACCAAGCAGTGTTTGAGGACATCTAACAATTGAAGAAAAACAACAAAAAGGGAAAACTGAAGACAATAGATTTAACAGGAACGATATATATTGAACATAAAACACAAATAAACAATTTAACAAGATGATAAAAAGGATGAAAAGTTCAAAAGTTCTTAACAGACAGCACGGTAAAAAAAAAGTATTGAGTATCAGAGAACAGTCTAGATGTCTGTAGTGTTGTCTTCGTGTTTTGGAAAGAACTGACAAATTGTCCAAACGCGCGGGAAAGAGTCATAATGGAGTGCGTAATACTTGTCACATACGCACCGAGGGTGGGGTAGGGGTGTAAATGCAGCTAGTCACGTAATCCTCAGAGTTCATGGTGAGATCGGATAGGGGTAGGAAGGAAGGAAAGAAGAAAGGAAGAAATAGATTCGGAGGGGAGTCAATGAATGTATGTAAGTATGTATATATAAGTAGTAAAAATAAAAATAGATCCTGACAACTGGGAAAAACTGGTATTGAAGAGAACTGACTGGAGAATTCATGTGGATTATGTCTCTTCAAGGTTTGAGAGTGAAAGAATTGTGCATGCAAACCCCAAGCGTCAACTTCGAAAGGGATACACCTGTCATATTGGAGAGAACATGGAGGGCTGGAAATGCCAGACATGTGGTCGAATTCTGCTTTCTAAGGCTGGATATGTCAGTCATTGGAAATATCATCAGGGACAATTCAGGTAAACTCCAGGAACAAACATTGCGTATTGTACAATCTGTAACAAAATCTGTAAGTCAGCTTTTGGTCTTAAACATGTGGTGGTGCATAAGCATAACATTTTATCATCTGATCCATCTGATATAACGGGAAGGACGTCCTTCCTATGTCATATTTGCACCAAACTTTGTGGATCTGCAGCGGGTTTGATGAGTTATTTGAGGGCTCATGAGAGGTTCTGGTGGTGGGGTTATAGGATTGTGAGGGACGGCAGTGATCTATAAAGATTATGCTATTACTATATAAGTAAGCAGAACAATTTGTGTACCGATTCAGATCAGAAAATAAAAACGGCACTAAAATAACTAAAATACTTAATTGCTGCATAAGGAAAGAAGGGTTAAATCGAACTTAACGGACCTAAATTCCATCATCGTATGACACCTCGCCGAAAGAAAAAAATACCAAAAATCAGGGAATAAACCGAATTTAATGAAATTTTCAGTGTTCATATATTAATGAATAAAAGATATAATGCACCAGTTATTGTATTTAAAAAAACTTTTACATTTTTTCAGGTCAGTTAACTTTGAACCACGTATCTTTGAGGCGAAACACAGATTCTCAAAGATACGTAGTTCAAAGTTAATTGACCTGAAAAAATGTAAAAGTTTTTAAAATGAAATAACTGTTGCATTATATCTTTTATTCATTAATATATCAACACTGAAAATTTCATTAAATTCGGTTTATTCCCTGATTTTGGGGGTTTTTTTTCTTTCGGCGGGGTGACATACGATGGTGGAATTTAGGTCCGTTAAGTTTGACTCTTAATTGATTTTTCATAGATTTTTTTTAAAAAGCCTCTAGTCATAATTTTCATTATTTCCGTAAGCTGAATTTTTTTTAAAGAAATCATCAGGCATTTTTTTAATGTTTCTTCTTTTGAATGGTTCAAAAGTTTTGAAGGTGATATTAACCTTTATTCAAGTTTCATTGTGTTAAATATAGGTGGGAGTAAATTTTACTCAGTAGATTTTAATAGTGTACCCTGACGAAAACGACATAAGATTGCCTGTGCTCTGACCAGGGAAAAACTGCGAGATTCTTGTGGGCCAGAATTTACATTAGAGTTTTGAGAACTATAATAGAACGGGCTAGAATTTTAGGTCATGAGGAGTCATAAAACAAGAGCTAAAAACGGAGCTAGTGGTAGGCATTTGATAGAGAAATATTATTGTTGTCCTTCACTAAAGGGAGATAACTACAGTTTTATTACTTTTTTCGCTCATAATTTCATGCAGAGTTATTGGCCCTCGTTCATGATAATTCTAATTGCTTGTACATACATGCATATTTGTTTACAGACACGAGGTCTGGAAAAATGATTTAATGTAGGTATGATCAAAGTCATCAAGGGAGGTAACTAAAAAAAATTATACTTTTATTTATTTTCAAACTATTACCTAAAATCAGGAAATTGTCAGATTTTAATGAAATTTTCACCGCTTTAATGAATAGCTTATTTTATTAAATAAACTTGAAAAAATTTTTTTTATTAATTAAGAATCATTTGAAGAAAAAAAATTTGGTCATTTGAAGAAAAAAAAATTTGGTCATTTGAAGAAAAAAAAATTCAGTCCCTAATTTTTAAAAGTTATTTTCTTAAAATTCTTAAAACTAATTTTTTTTGTAAGGTGTTATCTTTTGTTTACTTTTATGTATGTTTTCTTTTTGTTTTTGTTTTTTTTTGGTTTATTGTTTGTTTTTTTTTTGTTTTTTGGGGGTAGGGGGGTTCGTAGTTTGAGAACAATATTTTCTTTGAATTAATGAAAACAAAAGGTATTTTCTCTAATTCAATTGACCTATTTTTAATTAGTTAAAAAATTCATAGTAAATTCTAAATGTCGCATTCTGAGGAACACATAAAACATTTTCAAAATGAAAATTCAATACATAAAAATGGTTATTTGAAAGTTATTTTCTTAAAACTCAAAAAATATTTTTGTAGAGTGTTTTTTTTTTTGTTTTCGTAGTTTTAAAAACATTTTTGGTTATTTCCTATAAGTCTAACATAAACAAAGGGGAACCACTCTTGACTGATAAATTATTTATTTATTTATTGATCTACTAGGAAAAAAGAAGACGGGGTTAGAGTTAGGGTTAGAGTTTAGGGTTAGTTTGATGGGAAAATAAATAAATAATTTATCAGTCAAGAGTGGTTCCCCTTTTTTATGTTAGATTTATAGGAAATAACCCATTAAAAACAAATTTATTTAATGCAAAAAGTTTCTGATTTCATAAGCCTATCTTTATTCACTGAGAAAATTAATTGTGAATTTTAAACGTCTGGAAGGTGCTATGTTAAACTTAATATTTTAAACGTAGATAAAGTTTTGTTTAATCTATCTAAAAATCTAAGTTTAAAAATGCGCAATTTTGCGCAACATATTTTCCGAGATATTTATATATTTTAAAAATTATTACTAACGATTGTTTTTTGTCGTGTACGGATCATAAAACGTATTAAAAAGTTATTTCCCCTGATAATATGTCTCAATGAAATACACAATATAATTTTACAATACGGGCTACCATATATTTTTATTTATTTATTTATTTATTTACAGGCAAAATCTTGTTTATTCGTGTTTATTTTTACACATTTATCTCCCTTAAACCCCAATTTTTTAACATAGCTATCGCAGCTGGCGATGCCCGTGTGGTTAACGAATCGGGCTGATGAAAAGTCAGTCGGGTTTCGTTCCTAGTCGGAGGTAGTTGCTATGTCTAGCAACACTGATGAAAAGTGAAACGTCGAAACACGGTGTCTGTGGATGACTATATATATATATATCCGTAGGTGGGTTACCAGGTAATTTGGTATTAGGATGATTCTAAGCTAGTCCTTTCTTTCAACGGTAAAATGTTAGAGAGTTCAGGTCAAATTTGAGAGCTCGATGTTTAATTTTCAAAAACAGAGCAATATAATCAATAAGTAAATGTTTGCGGTTATGACACTATTTACGAGAGTATAAGAAAGGTTATTTCCTATAAGTATAACATAAATAAAGGGTAACCACTCTTGACTGATAAGTTATCTATTTATTTATTGATCTACTAGAAAAAAGAAGATGGGTTAGGGTTAGGGTTAGGGTTTAGGGTTTAGGGTTAGTGTTAGGTTAGGGTTTATGGTTGGTTTAATGGGAAAATAAATAAATAAATAATTTATCAGTCAAGAGTGGTTCCCTTTTGATTATGTTAGACTTATAGGAAATAACCATGTCCAGCCAGAAAGTCATGAAGTAGAGAATGAACTATAATTCTTCGTCAGATAAGTGTCTATTTAATATTATCTCTTATAGAAAGTTTAATTTTTTCGAACTTTGCGCTTAGCATTTTTCGTTTTATTTCTTGACTGTGACTTGAATTTATTCATAGCTATATTTTTATTTAAAAAAGAATACATTTTTATTTGTTTTAAATGACTTAGACTCTCCCGTACCTAATCCCCCCTCCTCCCAGCCTTATCGTCAATCTCCGGCAAAAAAAAAAATAGATAAATAAGGTTTGTCCAGCCAGAAAGTCATGAAGTGGAGAATGACTATAATTCTTCGTCAGATAAGTGTCTATTTAATATTATCTCTTATAGAAAGTCTAATTCTTCGAACTTTGCGCTTAGCATTTTTCGTTTTATTTCTTGGCTGTAACAATTTATTCACAGCTATATTTTTATTTAAAAAAGAATACATTTTTATTTGTTTTAAATACTTAGACTCCGGTACCTAACGCCCTTCCTCATTGCCCCCCTTTTATCCCAACTTTCCCCAGTTAAAGCCAATGCATTTCTGTCAGGATCACCTATTTAATAGAAAATGGTACATGTTGACTTATACTAAGTTAAAACTTAGGTTTTTTTTTTCTTTTTTTTTTTCCGGTGTGGTGGACCCGTAGATCTCGTCAGATCATCCACCTGCGTTCCCCAAAGTCTCCCAGTCATCTTGCCTGGGCTTGTCACTGATACTTGACTTTGGGGAAGGAGAGCATGCGGTGCGTGTCGCACAAGCGCACAACATGTAAAACAAAACATGTGCAGATATTTCTACAAGTCTCTGTGATGGAGGAACGGTGAGTTGTGTAGGCCTGACGGGTTGGAAGCACGCAGATGTGAAACTACATACGGCATAATTCGTGACCTACTTAACGTCACTGCCTTGCTGATTAAACAGCAACGTGTCTCGGCGAGGTTGTGGGTGAATAACAGCCCCTTGGTTAACACTGTTCACCCAGCCATTTGAGGAGTGTTAGAAAAAGTGACCTAAACAAATGCCGGTTCAGCTATCAAGCTGGACAGAAACCATCGCTTCGACGGATGTCCACATTAGCTGGGCTGAAAACAAGAAAACACTACAACACAAAACAAGGCTAACAATAGCCTCCTGGAATGTATGGACACCTCCGATCTTGAGAGATTGGGAAACCACAAACTACATACTGGTATCGTGACAGGGGAGCATTTCGATATGGGGCCGACATCGATGCCTTTGCGGAAGTCAGTTTCAGCTATAAGGACCAGTTGACAGAAGGGGGTGGGGTTGGATACACATCCTCATGGAAAGACAGACTGATGATAGCTGTAAGAAGTATGAGGTAAGTTGACTAGAGCCCTCCATTCTGAAGCAACATATGACGGACACCATGGAAACACTTCCTATATTGAACGCTGACCTGTGTGGCAGGGCCTGTATGTCGAGGTCTCACATGTGTGACAGGGTACATAAAAAAATTAAAAAAATAAAAAAATTAATAAAAATAAAAAAAAATTTTAAAAATAAACCTGAACCCGTGGGCCATCTGCGCTCTCACAACTGCTCACAACTGAACTACTTGTAGAAATGGCCTTATTCTGTCAAGAAGCGGCAATCACCATATATATATATATATATATATATATATATATATATATATATATTTTAGCAGAAGTGCCTGGTCCAGGATCGGAGTAAAATGATTTAAAGAACACCAGTGATTGAGAGTGAAAAGAGGAAGATAGTAGTAAGAGAAAATAATTTCTCATCAAATTAAGAAAAAATTCGAAACGGAAAAAAACATTCTCTGAAGAGACGTAAGCGAAAAAAGATCTATTTCAGAAGATTAATCAAATATTCAAGATGAATCTGTCGGGTAACACGAGGTTTAATGTTTTAGGTTTAAAGGTATCTGGTTATTTCCTGGTGCGTGTTCACAGGGTTTACTTTTAACCCCATCTTATTTGATGGTCGCGCTGAAAAGGAATTCAAGGAAAGAAAAGGAAGAGACAAAAACAAAAGATAGTTTTAGGATTCAGGCTTTATTCACAGGTCATAGCCACTTCGTGATAAGGTAATTTCTTCCTGTTCTGTAGTAGTGTCTCATCTCTGTTAAGACCCAAGTTCGAGTGGGTTAACTAAAAAGTTTACAAATAAATAAAGTAAATAATTAAATATCAACGATTTTATGTAAAATTTATCTGTAAATATTTAAAATAACTATTTAATTAATTATCAATAGATGCACGCAACACTTTATTTGAGGGGGACAGAATTAAGTTTTCATTTTAAATTGTTTTATTTTTTTACTTGAATTTTATGATTTTACTTATTTATGATACAAACTCTCCGACATTGAATTTTTAGCTACCGCACCTGGGGAATGAAAGAGCTGACTCTGCAGCTAAATCGGCTCTAGATTTAATCCCTGACAAGTTCCAGATACCATATACTGACTTGAAACCTAAAATTAATAGATTCCTTCATACAAAATGGCAGCAACACTGGAATAACTGTATCCACAATAAACTCTTCCTAATCAAACCGACTTTGGGGGGCTGCAGACCAACTTTAAGGAAGTCTAGAAAGGAACAAGTCATTATGTCCCGATTATGCATTGGTCATACAAAACTAACACACTCTTATATACTCAAACAAGAACAACAACCACAATGTGAAACATGTCAAACACCCCTGACAGTCAAACACTTATTGATGGAATGCAGATTTTTTGCTCACATCAGAAAACATTATTTTAAAGCAAACAATATGAAGGACCTATTTGAAAATGTTAACATAGAGGATATTTTCTCCTTTTTGAGGGAAATAAAATTATACCATAGAATATAGACATGAAACAAATCAATGGCATACAGTATGATTCCCAATAATGCTAACACATTGTTAAAACCAATTACTAAATGTATATATATGAATACACAATATGTATAACAACCCAACCGCTAGGCATGATATAACCCTGGACGGGTTGATATGCCGTTAAAATTAATAAACCAACCAACCTCAGACAATATCTTTCAAAAATTAATTTTTTACAGCGCCTGGAGGGTATTTTTTTTTTTGGGGGGGGGGTCTTTGCTCGTAAAATTAACAAAGATTTCTTCTTTGACTGTGTATGGGGGTTGATTATTATTTATTCATAAGACGAGTTATCTACGCTATTCTCTTTTTCGTTTCCCTTTATTTCAATATGAGTCACGGAATTCTTTCAATCTGTGTTACAATTTATGAGAGTCATAAATTGTGGACATACCCTGTAGGGTTTTAAATAAGTTCGTTAAATGAAAAGCGGAGGCGGGTAGATTTCCATAACCGGGGTTAACTCTAACTGACCACGATACAGAGAATGTGGGAATAGATAGTTTTTAGAATTTAGATTCAACCTGACTTGGAAGCAGAGCGGGCGTGTTTCTTCTGCTGGGGTCGATTTCATCCGCGCAGAAAAGATTGAATCATGGGCTGATAAAATAATGAACATGATCGATCAAGAAAAAAACAAAGTCTTGTTAGTTTATTTAATTTAAATCAAGCAAAGTCCCAAAGAAGCCCTTAGATGAAGAAGAAGCAGGAACCAGCAACAGATATCCAGAGCAAAAGAGTATTGAAGTTAACAAGAATTAAGTAAGATCTATAGGATAAAATCCTATGTTTTATATCCAAATAAGGATAAACAAAAAAACATACAAACAACCCTTTTTCCAAACTTAAGGAAAAGAGATTTAAAAATATTTATACATTAGTCAGAGTTTGATTGGACAAACACCAAAACACGTCCGTGCGTAAGCGAAAAAAAAAGATTATCATCCGAGCCTATTTGTAATTATAAATACAGACAAAAAATTAACAAAGTTAGATTCCATTCTGCTTCGTGAGATTAAACGATGCTCCGTGGCCGATGACAACTTTAAGCGACCACCAGTTCTTCTCAATTGAAAAAACAGATGTCCGAGTAAACGATTCGACTCGCTGATACCAAAAACAAACGTCAACCTTCTGAATCACTGTTTACTACTACCATAGTCGGCGCTGCGATTAACAACAGGCACCCATTTCTCAGGTCGTATTCACAAAACTTTATCTTCCATTTTTGTCCGCTTTCGATCGAACTTTGATGACTCTACATACGAACCTTTTTGCATTCATATTAGTCTTTTGAACATTCACATAAATTTATTTGTTATTTATAAATACATGCTTTGTTTTTATAATTTCTCCGTATTTTCTGCCTAAACTATGTCTTATTATTTTATCGTCATTTCCTATAACATTGAACACGTCTCGTAACCCTCTACAAAGTGGTTAGTCATTCTTAATACAATTTGTTGTCACTACTGTCTATCATCATCGGCCACAGGAATTAACATTACCAATCCATTTCTCAGGTTGTATTCACAAAAATGTACTTTTCATTTCTGGTCTACGTCTGATCGAACTTTGACGAATTTACATCCACATTTTACATTGAAACTTCTTATGAAACTTCTCTAAATTCTATATACATTTTTTGCACATTCTTTTGAACATTCACATATTTGTTGATTATTGCGAATTTCTTCTCCGAATAAATTTCTTATTTTATAAATAATGCTTTGTTTTTATCATTTCTCCGTATTTTCTGCCTAAACTTTCTCTTATTATTTTATCGTCATTTAATTATCATTGAACACCTCTCATAACCCTCTACAAAGTGTTTTGTCATTTTAAATATTATTTGTGAAGTCGTAACACGCAACATACGACCTCTACAGATCATCCTCTCTCTCTCTCTCTCTCTCTCTCTCTCTCTCTCTCTCTCTGAACTCTGAACTCTCTCTGAACTCTCACTCTCGTTTATATACCCGATGTTCGATGTTGGGTATATAACATCTGTAGCAATCGTATCAATACTACTGTATGATTGCACCTACTGGACTTTAACGAAACGTCTGGAGAAAAAGCTAGACGTGAACTACATAAAGATGCGGCGTGCTATTTTGAACAAATCTTGAAAGTAGCACCCCACAAAACATTAGCTATATGGTCACTTAACTCCCATCTCATAAGGTAAGACGAGCAAGATATGCTATGCGCTGCTGGAGAAGCAAGGACGAACTCATAAACAAGGTTCTCCTGAGGACACCTACTCATGGACAAACACCATTATTGACTGATCAACAAAACTGTTATATGCCCCTTATATTGGGTATATAAAATGGAGATAGGGACAGACAGAGTAAAGATGGGATGAGGGGCTCTTACTTGTTAACTCGGCCGCTAACTGTCTGTTGCTAATTCGTCTACATCGTCAGCCATCTTCTCCGGAGCTTATTTCTCGGACTGATTCCTCTTCAGGTTGTTTCTACTTCTTTCTTGTTGCTGGGCTGGTCATCTCTTGTTTTAATTAATCGATTAACAAAGCAAGACTTTGTTGTTTTTCGTTAAGTCTTTTATTTCAACAACCCCAGCCCATATTCCACAGCGGATTGAGAGCGACTCTCCGAGCGAGCGACTTTCGAGTCCACTTGCTCTGAATCTCTGGTCGCATGTGAAACTATCTCACGCCAGTAATCGCGCGCTAACGAAGGGTTCAAGTCACAAATCACTCATGACACTAACGGTTATGGAAATCCCCCACTTAACTCCCTCTGATTTAAAATCTAACGACTCTTATTCAAAAATATTTTTACTACCGTACGTACATAATTTATTGACTATCCATGAATTATGTAACAAAAGTATCCATCAACTTTGTGTGGATATTGTATAGAGAATCTGCCAAGAGCGAAGGCCGGTAGGGGTGGATGGCGAGATAGAGTCAACGGAATTTATGCTGTCAGCATCACTTGATGATGATGATAATGATCATTATCATCATCATCATCAGCAGCAGCAGCAGCAACAGCAGCAGCAACAAAGATGTTGACAAATAATCTGAGCAGGTGATCAAGGTAGAAGAAACACGAGTCAGAGAGAGAGAGAGAGAGAGAGAGAGAGAGAGAGGGGGGAGGGAGAGAGAGAGGGCGGGTGAAAACCAATTTGATGGAAGTGTTTATATATTTATTACTAGGTAAGTTTTGTCCGCACCTTGTTATCTAAAGAAATTGGTTGTACAGGTGAAAATGTGATGCAATAATGAATATTTTAGCACTAAGTCAAATTCGTTTTCACATTTTATCTTTCTTCCAGATCTGATGAATATAAAAATGAATTTCCGCTGCTTTCTGCTTTGTTTGTTTTATTTTCTTTCTTTTTTTAATTATTTATACAAATTATTTAAAATTTTAAACTTTAAAAGCGAGACTGAGTAAGGTGGCCATAATGTCGAGGTTCAGTTTACAACAGACGTTACATGATCAATGGGTTAGCCCATTCTTTTTGTAATTAAAGTCGTCGGGGTGGCCAGAAATCGGTATCAGCCAGACAGCGAGGGAGTCTATCCCCTTTTCTCTAACGCTCGAAAATGAATGTGCACACCAAAACAATCTAAGTATCCGTGTTCCTGATTTTAAGAAGAACTACAAAGATGGAAACAAAGAGGTTCAACACCCGAGACGACTCTGAGGATATCACGGGGGAAGGTGAACGAGAGAAAAAAGCGGCAAACGGACACGAATCGCCTGCTTTTGTTGTTGTCTTGGTCAAAGCATTAGAAAGGTGCCCACGCAGCAGCGGCTCTGATGCAAATGGGCGTCTCTTGTGCCAATCAGGCGTCCCCAAAGTGTAAATATAAGGCAGACACTCGGGTTTCTGGTGATCTAGCAGCCCAAAGGTTCCCTTCCGGTTGTTGACTAAGGTTCCTGTCCGTGTGACAAAATAAATGTGAGAACAATTCCTAACGAAGTAATAACAAGAATATTTTATTGCCTGAGCAAACTTCACAGAATATAATAAAAACATAACAATGAGATTCAATGAAAAGCTTATAAAGAGTTGTATGAGTGAAATGTCCTAATATGAAAAGAGTCTTTAGTAGAGAAGTTATTGATTCCTTGATATGTTGCTGGTAGAAAAGGAAAGTGTAAAAACTTACATGTTAAGAATGTTATCGTATTCATGCGACATGAGGTTGCTTAAGTGCAAAGACCCCTGTCCGTGGACAGGAACGCAACTCGTGCGTTGTTATCTCTTTCTGGGGCTGGAAGTGGAAGATAAGAGAGAGTTTTGACTTGCCGCTTTTTCTTTTATAATACTGCTGGCACGCCATTTAGTGTTTATTAGCAGACACGTGTTCCCTAGCGTCAAATAGGAGAACCATGGCAAATAAGGGATGTAATCCCTACAATTTTCTTTTCGTATATATTCACATCAGCTGTTTAAAAACGACTTTAAATTTTTTTTTTTTTTCAGAAATGTTTCATTTTTGAGAAAAATTGACTTCAAAAAGTAACACAGAGAAGTGATGGAATGTGCCACAATGTCAGAATTTTTGCCCCCTGTGAGAAGATAGATCACTATTATCTGTTATCTTTCGCGCTATTAAATTCCACCATGCGATGCACCTATAAAAAAAAAATAAACATAATTTTAAAGTTAGATTTAGCACAAGGCCGTATGTATGAGGCACACAGTGAGAATTGAACTCACTGCTTATTCTGAAGTAATTGAACTGCGAGGCTGGCACAATAAACACACAATTGCACCATCACGAGGTACCTAAGCATAGATGTGGCACAAGGCCAGAGGTACGGAGCATCTACTGCTATTAAAGAGCCCAGTCTGCCCTACTATTTACCCATAAATGGAGGAGAGTAGTTGGATTCATACCTTTCATACAAGGGTATTAGCGCTATGTGAACTGTAGCTTCGTCCATGATTTGAACTCGGGTCGAAAAGTCCATTTCCTACTCAGCTATTTGGCCAGGTCGCAAATACCCACCACCTCTCCAAACCAGCTCCTGCCACCTAAATGTATTGAGAATTCTGACGTATAAATGAGGTAAGTAAAAACTGGGTTTATTGATCGGTATGTATTCAAATAAATTAAATCGATTATTTAAGGTCAAATTTTTGTCTAAGTAGGAAAGTAGTAACATAATGAGCATCAGTAAAAAAAAAAAAAAAAAAAATAAAGATAAAAGGAAAAATAATATTACATATGTAATTTATTTTTAATACATTTAAACAATTAAAATCTGCTAAAAATGTGCCCAAAATGGACGCTTTGTGTGAAGTAGTTACGGACTAAAAAAATAC
Source organism: Doryteuthis pealeii (assembly GCA_023376005.1). Lineage (NCBI taxonomy): Eukaryota > Metazoa > Mollusca > Cephalopoda > Myopsida > Loliginidae > Doryteuthis > Doryteuthis pealeii. The sequence continues at coordinate 16,418,949 of CM042159.1, read as the reverse complement.
GTTATTCAATATTTTCAAACATATAACAGTTTCTTTTTAGAAATCAATAACAAAAAACATTAAATACACTATGTACAGAAAAATTACTAACTTTTTAATATTCATTTAAATGAAACATCTTTTCTCTTTTTTTTTTTTTTTTTTTTTTTTTGTTCAAAACCCGCAGAAAACTAAAGAGTTAAAAAAATATGTAGCCTTTTTGTTTACAAAAGTCAGCGAGAAATATGTTAAAAACTGTGGAGGCTCAGGTTGATAAAAAAAAAATACTAAAAATCAAGGAATTATCTGATTTTAAAAAAAAGTTCTGTGTCGACTTATTAATCAACGAATTATTTCTTATAAATTACTGAATCATTTCACTCAAACTTATTCAATTGAAATAAATTGAAATTCTTTAAAATAAATATTTCTGTTACAGACATCAATAATAGAGTCTCGAACAACAATTTATATATCTGATTAATAGATAAAATTCATTTAAAATATGAAATGCCTAAATTTAAGTTTTAAATGTCATATTTTTAAATTCTAAAAACAAATATTATTTAATAACAAACCTACTTTATTATTGTTATCTAATGATTTTTGGAGAAAACTCAATTGAAAAGTTAGGCCCCCACCATTTTAGACTGAACAAATATCGATGTATAATTTTTTCACTGATAATCTAACAGCCAATTACATACACAAATAACCAGAGGGTACTCTTCGCGGAGAACCGTCCCGGCCCCCCGCCTAAAAAATGCTAGCCGGTCGCTGCTGAAAAACAAACAAACACCAGCTACGATTGAAGTCCGTAGCCGAAGCGGTGTCACTTGCAGTCCCCCCCCCCTCCAAAAAAAAAACCAACCAACTTAGGGCGTTTTTCCCGAAAAAACAACCCCAACCCCAAGTCTAACCCTAACCCTAAACCCCCCTAGTTAAGATTAACAGTTTTATTACAAAATTTGTTTTTTTCTGGGTCAGAAAAAAAACAGCACAAATTATTTATTTATTTTCCCATTAAACTAACCCTAAACCCCAACCCCAACCTAACCCTAACCCTAAACCTATTTTTTTTTTTCGCAAGTGACACCGCTTCGGCTACGGACTTCAATCGTAGCTGGTGTTTTTTTCAGCAGCCTTTTGACTTTTTATTTGATATACCCCAAAAAATCGTCTGCTACGTTTTTATAAACGAATTAAAATTAATTAAATCAATTATTTAAGGTCAAACTTTTGTCTAAAACGATAAGTAGTAACATAATGACCATCATTAAAAACAGAAAAATATCATTACATTAGCAGTTTATTTTTAATATATTTAAAACGATTTGTTTAGGTCAATTTTATTCGCCGACGCCATTTTTAGTTCTTTTTAAATGGTTTTATTGGCTCGTTTACAATTTTAATGTAACATTCGCGATTGCAAAAAAAAAAAAAAATACCAAAAAATCAGGTAATTATCCGATTTTAATGAAATTTTCAGTATTGATTTATCAATTAATGAATTTTATAATGCATCAGTTATTTTATTTCAAAACTTTAATTTAGTATTTTTGCTATGAAAAATTAATATATAAAATTCATTTAAAATATGAAAAGCTTGATGTTAAGTTTAAAATGTTATATTTTTAGATTCTAGAAATAAATATCTATTTAATGCAAACCTTATTTTATTACATCAAAGTATACTTTTTGAAGAAAAACTCTATTGAAAATTTACCCCCTCCCCTTTAAGCAAAAAAATATCGATGTATAATTTTTTCTTTTATAAGATAATAGCCAATTAAATAATTATCGAAATGAGTAAAAAAGAAATCTCCCAAAATTTATTATTTATCATTTTTTTACATTTTATTTTTCGATTTTCGGTACTTATTTTTTCATAGAAAAGCCACCGTAAATTTTTTTTTCTATTCATAACTTTAGTCTTTTATCTCATTATTTATACTGTAATTAGAAAACTATAAGACCAACTCGAAAAAATGTTATTCCCCCAATATAAGGGGGGGGGAGGTCAAAATTAAGTGACCTGAAAAAATGAGAAAGTTTTGATATAAAATAAATAATGCATTATAAAGATCATTCATTGATAAATAAACACTGAAAATTTTATTAAAATCCGACAATTCCCTGATTTTTGGTAAATTATTTTCTGTAGGGGGGGGGGCTAAAGTCATTTTGTCAAAAACGCATTTTAGGCCGATTTTGGGTATAGCCAATACTATAATTAGTTTATATAAAGTATATAACCTCACCGATATTTTGCGCAGCAAAAATAAGGAGGGGGTCAAAATTAAATGACCTGAAAAAAAAAGTTTTTAAATAAAATAACTGATGTATTATAGAATGCATTTATTGAAATCAACTCTGAAAATTTAATTAAAATTGGTTAATTCTCTGATTTTTTTATTTTTCAACCAGGGGACTAAATTTATTTTGTAAAATACGTCTGTGTCGTCTAAGCCCTTGAAGCGAAATGCAGACGCCAGGAATCTAAGTAATTTTTAAAACCGTCCGGTGAGAGGTTTGTTTGCTGTGGAGTACTCCGAATTAAATTTAATTTGTATCACATTCTGACCTTATGGGGAGTTGGATAAAAAAAACGTGTTAACCATTTACAGCACACGTCCATACCGTGAAATTTAATTTAAATTCAATTCTAATTTTAATTTGAAATACTTCCCTATGACTACTAATAATACTATCCATAACAATGTTGAAAGGTATCAACAAATCTAATTGCCTTAAGGTATCCCAATCATCGTTTCGTATTAAACACATGATAAAAAGACAAAAACAAAGGAAAAGAAAAAAAATACTAAACCAGAGATTGTCAAATATTCTGAAATAATTTATTAATAATATTTTTGTGTTTCATTATTATATAAAAGAATAAAATAACCCATTTTATATACTTATTTATTTTTAAAAGTCGGTTAATCACATATTCCGCCGTTTCGTATTTAGGAGCGAAGTTTGCTCAAATCAAGTTGAAAGTTGAATTGTTCTGGCGCCAAATGATATTTTCATGATCGTTCATAGGTAAAGTAGGTAAGTTATGTTACTATTAATATTTAAAACTAATTTTAATTATTATTATAGGCTGGATGTACTTTAGTTTGTTGTCAGGTTATTTCTTGTCAGTTTTAATTGTTAATAAACAGTAAAAAGAGAGAATTTTGACCAGAAATACACAAAAAATACGTTCCCTTGTAAATGATCGGATGTATTTCATTTTTTAATGTTTTTAAAAAAAGGTGTAGTTATTGGAATTTATTGAAATTTTACAAACGGATTTTACCAAATAAAAGTTCAAAAATATCTTAGTGAAAGATCCAACAATATAAAAGGAATATTTATGATTTTATTTAAAATTAAATAAAAGAACGGTAGCTAAGGAAAATAAAGAACTTATTTTAAATTTCGTTGAGTATAAAAATTGAAAAACAGCAACCCTAAATATATATTTAAATAAATAGCTGAAAAACTTTTTAATTCGTTTTCAAATATCACAGATATCGTTGACATAGTTGAATAAATAAATTTAGAAGAGACATTTAAATTTTTTACAAAAAAAAAAACTGTTTAAAACCCTGTTATGACATGTTTCTTAATTTTATATAAAATATTCATTTCAGTGTTGGCAGTATTTATTTAAAATTGAATTTTGTCAAAAAATATTTAAAATAATTCACGTTTATTTATATTCTTGTAAGTTTAGGTGTATATTATTTAAATCCCAATGTTTCCCTCTTTTTGATCTTTTGTTTCTTGTTTTTTTTAACATTACATTAAATTCTAACACAAAATTTTGTTTGTTAATTGTTTGTTTTATTCATTCAATAAACGTCCAAATATAAGAATATACACTTAATCCGATATTGTAATAATATTTAATTACTATTAATTTTAATGTCCTTCCTAACTAAATTTTTGACATCATCTCTTATTGAAAACTGAACTTAAACAACTACACATTTCTCGCTTTTAAACTTAATTTGACACTGAAAATTTATCGCTTTTAAACTAAATTTGAAAAAAAAAAGACTAAAATTGTATTTTTATTTTGGTTTATTTGATATTTGTGATATTTAAAACACTTGTATTTTAGTACAATCCAATTTCTGTAGTCTTGTTATTAGTGTTTAATTCTAACATACTTATACTGTTTTGGAGGATTATTACGGTCACTAAATATAATAAATAACTCCGGTCACTGAAAATAAAATATCTATGTGATATTGTTGAATGATAACTTTTATTTGAAAAAATATTATTCAACCACAATACTACATAAATATTTTGGATTTCGGTATTGACCAAGACAAAACATTTCTATTTCAACATTCTAGGCACCTTCATGTACAAACTAAACTACTTGTAACGAAAAAGCGGTAAAAATGACAATATCGCCAAAAACTGATTAATCGTTATAATTTTTGTAACTTTTAAGAAATATTGGAAAAAATTTCTATATATAATCTTTTTTTTATGTATGTATGTGTATTTTAAAAGTTGTTTACATTGTATAAAACACTAAAATTGTAATAATTAGCATGTGAAAACTTTTAGGCGGAAAAAATACTAGTGTTTAAAAATCTACCAACTTAGTGATTTTAATCTAAAAAATATTTTCAAGAATTATTTATTTATGAATTAATTTATCTCTGAAAAAGTTTCAACTTTTTATAAATAAATTTATCAATCAATCGCCTCACACACACACAGACTAGAAGTTAGATTTTCAACCGAAATCTGAAATAGGATTGTACGTTTATTTTCATTTCTAAGGGCGAGAGAGAAACCTTCGACATTACGAATTAATAAACTAATCTTTTTTTTTTTCCAAATTTTATTTGTTATTATATTGATTATTAATATAGCATTTTAAAATGTTATATCATTTAAATCTCTGATTTTAACAAATCAAAATATTTATTCAGTAAATGCAATTTTGAGAATTTTTTTTATTTGTTTACCTTTTTTTTTTTGACGATGTGGTCTACTATTTTTTTTTCTTTTTACAAAAAGAAAAAGATATTAAAATGGATCTATCTATCTATCTATCTACCCCCCCAAAAAAAAAACAATAACAAATTAAATTTTATTTATTTTAAAACATCGATTTATTTTAAAACATTTTAAAACTGATTTCAATCTCTTCAAATTTAAACTGAAAACCTATGAAATAGCAGAGGCTCAGTCCTAATTACTGACCATTAGGTACCACCAATTTTCCCTGTGAAATTTACCCCCCCCCCATATTTAACACAATGAAACTTGCATAAAGGTTAATATGATCTTGAAAAATCTTTGTCCATTCGAAAGAAAAAACATTAAAAAAAACTCCTAATGATTTTTAAAATAATTTTTCAGTTTACGGAAATAATGAAAATTATGAACGAAAAACAATGTTTACATTTTGGCACCGTTAAATCAATTGAAATTTGATGTAACCAAAAACAAGGTATGACTAGAGGCTTTTTAAAAAATTCTATGATAGATCAATTAATGGTCCGATTTTCACGAAAATTTCCATAATTACTTACTTTTTAATGAAAATATGTCTGAAATAGTTTTTTCCTAAAATATACTTGGGGAAATATTTTTTTACGAGGTGTACTCTATTTTATTTTATGAAATATGAAAAAATGAACCGACAAAAAACGATTTTTACTTGTTTTCTATAAAGACAAGGGTCTGAATAATTATATCAGAAGATATTTATAAGTTCCAATGCGAGAGGTTTTTAGTAAAAGAACCATGAATACAGAATTTGCTAAAAAATATCAAAGAAACTGACCGTGTTGTAAAAAAAAAACGGACCGTTTTACTTATTTTTCAAGATAACGGAGAGTAATTTTTCTCCAATCGGATAATTTGATCTTTGAATTAACTGTTTTTCTTTATAACAACTCTTTATGTTTGTTATTTCTTTTTTGCGAGATTTGAAAAAAAAAGTTAAAAAATATTTACGTTTCTTCCTTTAATATGCCTTAACTGATCATGTGACCTATTTTAGTGGTACCTACTGAAAATCTATGAAATAGCAGACTACTAGACTAGGCTCAGTCCTAATTAGTGATCATCCTCCACATATTAATACATTGATTAATAATTTGTTGTGTTTTTTGTAAAAATGTAATGTGTGAAAATAAACATCTTTCTTTCTTTCTTTCGCTGATTTGCGATCTTGTATCACATTCCACCCAATGTTTAGCAAGCTAGTCTCGCAGATCCATTACAACTTGAAAAGCAAGTTTGATCCTTGCTGGATGCCCCATACTCGTGACCTAGTGTCACATCTTACCTTTGGCAAATGGGTTGGGTAATAAGAGGGTCCCATCATGGTGTAATGGTTAGCAAGCTAGTCTTGGAGATCCACTTGAGTTCAATCTTCGCTGGATGTCCCATACTTGCGACCTTGTGTCACATCCTACCCGTGTTTTATTTTGTTTTGTTTGTTTTAAAATATTTTTACTTTTAGAACTGTTTGCTTGAAATACTGACTGTTTATTGAAACAAAAAAAAGGCCGACATTTAATCTTTCATTACAAAAGAATAAATTAAATAATGTACAGTAAATTTTACGTAAATCTTGAATCACTGCATTCATCAACTCAACACCCTTTGAGGTTATTTCCTAGTTGAGTAACATGATATTACAGGGTGACCCAGAAAAAAACAGAACCCAAATTATTTATTTATTTTCCCATTAAACTAACCCTAAACTCTACCCCCCCCCCTAGTTAAAATTAAGTTTTATTACAAAATTTGTGGGTTCTGTTTTTTCTGGGTCACCCTATAATATGTTACTCAACTAGTTTAATGGGAAAATAAGTAATTTGGGTTCTGTTTTTTTTTTGGGGGGGGGTCACCCTGTAATATCATGTTACTCAACTAGGAAATAACCCTCTTTGAAAATATAGTTATGATTATAATCAAACATTTACAAATGAGTCAAATTTCGGAATTAAATAACCCATAAGGAGTTGAGATGCTGATCAGCAACTAAACCTAAACTAAACTAAGCCAAGCCAAAAATAGTTATGATTACAATAAAATGTTTACAAATGAATCAAATTTCAGCATTAGATAACCCACAAGGAGTTGATATGCCATTAAATAAATAAACATTTTCTGATGATGGGCAGAGGTTGAAACCAGTTGCAATTAACAAATTTATTTAAAAAAATCTTTTAGTTATTTCCTATAAGTCTAACATGATCAAAGGGGAACCACTCTTGACTGATAAATTATTTATTTATTTATTGATCTACTAGGAAAAATGAAGACGGGGTTAGGGTTAAGGTTTAGGGTTAGTTTAATGGGAAAATAAATAAATAAATAATTTATCAGTCAAGAGTGGTTCTCCTTTGATCACATTAGACTTTTATTAAACTGTTCTTTCATTAATAATTTATTCATATATATAATGATGCAGATAGCTTTTTAATTTAGTGAGTTCTGGGACCCAGAGAATTGATTTGAATGGGTCCTGCTGGAAATTTAATGACTCCCAACTAAAGTTTCTTACCTCATCTAACTCATATTTTGTACCCAATTTAGTGTACATATCTTTCTGAGAAAATATTGAAATGTATATATAATCACCCTAATCACAAAACTAAATTATTCAGTTAAAGAAAGCGGTTAACATAACAGTCCATTAGAAAAAAGAAAAACACCAACAAAAAAAAAACAAAAAAAAAACTGGTCTATTTACAGCAGGGTCGAGCAGTACCCGAATTAGGCACAAGGCCAAAAATTCTTTTGTGATGTTGACCGGGAAAATTTTTTGTTTAAAAGAAAAAGAAGAAAAAAAAATCTACTTTCTGCCAATTAGCAGAGAAGTCACATTCCCAAAGGAATTAGCAGATCACAAACAGCCTTGTCCAGGATTTGAACATGGGTCACAATTTTCATTTCATAAGATGATAACCATTACACCACATGTCGACACTTAATGTGTAAAATGATTATGAAGATAGATTTTTGTATCTTATATAATTGAAGACCCCCCCCCCAAAAAAAAAGAGGGGCCGATTTAGCTTAGTCGGTAAAGCACCCGCCTAAGAATTGCAAGGTTCCTGGTTCGATACCGGTCTCTACCAACTCAGTGTATGAGTAGCACATATTGGGTAATCTTGATCTGTGTGGTAAAGTGGAGAGATGAGGGTAGATGAAGCGCTCTACCGCTGTGGCCGGGTTAGCTCAGTCGGTAGAGCGTTCGGCTAGAAACCACTAGGTTCCTAGTTCGATACCGGTCCCCGCCAACTCAGCGTATGAGTAGCACAGGAATCTATGCGGTAAAGTAAGGAGCTGATAAGAGGTGTGGCACTCCACCTCAGACGCCAAAACAATCTCCTTGGTCTAGCGCTATTGAAAAGGGGATAGACTCCCTCGCAGACTGGCTGATACAGACTTTCAGCCACCCCGACGACTTTACTTACTTACCGCATTAAAAAATCAATCTCCCTGATCTAGCGCTAGCGAAAAGGGAATAGACTCCCTTGTCTGGCTGATACCGACAATAGGCCACACCACCAATTTTATCTTTAATTGAAGATCTTATAGGAACACAAGGATGCTGCATGCTGATCTAAACAAATCCTAGAAGCAGCTGTATGGCCACTTACCTCCTATCACAGAAACCATCCATGTAAGATAAAAAAGACACACTGGGTACTGATGGAGAAGTAAGGATCAACTAATGACATTCTCCTCTGATCGCCTACACAGATACACCCGCCCTGTCGGCTGGGGTGTTAGAATGCACCTCTGCAGAGGGGTAAGACTCCCCCAATGGGGCCAAATGTTGGCAGTGGGTGGCGACCCGTGATGCTTAAGGATAGAACTCAGGTGGTTGAGCAGTCCATGGCATGCAATACTCCACTTTGGCCCTTTCTTGGGCTAGACAGGTGGTCGGAGAGGCCCCCTCCGATCAATCGGCTGGTCATGTCAAACCCTAGCACCTATATGATTGCCCTTTTGGCAAGCACCAACCCTTTTTATCATATGGGTGCTAGAAGGCGGTGGCTGAGGGTCTTCATGTTCAGGAATGAAGGAGGTTTGGGGAATGTGGAGCATCCCTTCATCACCATTGCTTCCAGGTCCACTCTGACCCGGAGTGGTAGTACCTGTTAGGGTGCCATCTATGGGTTAAATAGAAAAATGTATTTATAAAAAAAATGAGTATCTATTAAGAATGACTTTATTTCAAAACTTTATCAGCATTAAATGACCCACTGAGGTTGATATGCCATAAAACAAACCAAACCAAACATAGATACACCAAAGTGGGCTGACCAGCAAAGAGTCACATTGATTAGCTCTGTGCAGATACTGAATGTTGTGAGGAAGACTTTTCTGGAACAGTTGTTGCATAATTGTGTGGTGGCATGGGTTTTTGACAAGCCCTGTAGTGAGAATTCTAAGGGCCATTGTTTTCAGATCAGGGGATGGCCCCAACTGACCCCAGAGGTGTTAATCTCGCGAGTCACATGATAGATTTAGTTAAGTAATCAGTTTTCAACCAGAGATGAAGCAGAACAGATGTGTTCTACTGAGGTTGTAACTGAGACCGCACAGTGAATCAGGGCAATGCAGTAATAAAATCTTTGATCAAAGAAAAACAAAGTCTTGTAGTCGATTAATGTATAACTTGAAAAGAAGCCCTTACATAGTAAGAAGATAGAAGAGACGACAAGATGACAACCGGCCAAAGAAGTAAAGGAAACAGCACTAGACGATCATAGCCAAAAGAAAGATGAAACGTCCCAAAGACAAATAAGCAAGTAAGTCATGACTGTCTGTCTGTCTCTCTCTATCACCCGAAGACTCTCTCACTATCACATGAGAACTCTTGATGTATATACCCAATGGGGGTATAAGGGTATATAACACAGTGACCCATAGGGACAGGTGACGAAAGAGATAGTCATGGTGTTATAAACCCTTTTAACATATCAGTTATATAAATGGCAAGAGAGAGAGAGAGAGACAGTAGAGATGATTGAAGAAGATGATACATTTGGTTTTTGTACTTAGCATCTTCCTTTGGGCTTTTTCTTTGGGTTGTTTCTCCAAGTTGATTCTACTTCTTATTTGGGCTGTGTATTGTGCATTTCCTTGCAAGATGCTGTCCTGTGTTCTTGATGCACAAAAATCTTAAAGGACACAGTCAAATCGTAAATCATGCATCCCAGTGCGTTTTTTTTCTTCCCTCACCATTTCACGCTAACTGTAAATACATTTCAATAGTTTCTTAGAAAGGAATTACACAGGATAGGTTACAAGGTAGGAGTTAGACGGCTTTAGTTGGGACCCATAAATTTTCCCAGGGACTCATTCAAAGCAAATATGTGAGTCCTAAATCAAAAAGCTATCAGCATCACTGGACTTCTATATAGTTTCTACTAAACAACCCCAGCCGAAAAACCATGCAGATTGAGAAGCGACATCTTAAAAGAACATCTTCTTTCGACGAGTTACTGGTCACAACTAAACTAAACTAAACTTAAAACTTCTGTCTCACGCTTTTACTGGCGCATTTTTCAGGGGGTCAAGGTTAATGTCACCACAAGTCAATCATAACCATAACGGTTGAGTTAATTTTCCACTCAAACCCTGTTATTTTAAATCTAACAAACTCTGTTTCAAAAATGTCTAACTACAGTACTTAGATAATTCATAGGTTATCCATGAATTATGTAACAATGGAATCCATGCTGTCAGTGCAACATGGTGAATTATTAAACTGACTTCTGCATAAAATAACCCAACAAGAGTTGATATGCCATAAAACCAACCACAACATATCATCATCTAGTTGTGTCAACGCATGGATTCCTTTCACTCTCTCTTTCCATACCTATCGGCAAATCCTCTAGACGGCATCCAGTGTCTACACAGAAGTGATGAATGTAAGTTTTTGCTAGTCAGCCTACTCTAGTGTGTCCATGTGTAGGAGTCCATAGAAGAATGCATTGATGTTAAAATTACATGTAAAGTGTTTATATTTACTCAACCAATCCAACCCCTTCATCCCCCAGCTAAGGATTAAATAGCACCACTACTGTTCTTCTACAAGGATGGCTTTGGCATTAAGTCTTTGCCTACCAAATTTCTCAGGTATTTTTTATTTTATCTCTGTGATAGGATATTTCAAATTGCTTTACTACTCCATCTGTGCCCATTATGTCTTGCTTGTCCTAATTGGATGGGGTGGGGGGTATGGGTATTTGCCTCTCATCCCACCTATGAGGGCGTGACACAAGGACATTTTTATGTGGGCCACCCACAATCCGAAGCCCATGGGTGGTAGGCACAAAAAATGCGTTGATCCCGTCGGCATTCCCCCTCGAGGGAGGCACCTCAGGTACTTTGCCTTAAACCTAGCCCTGCCCCTTTAAATCAAGGGGGCAGGTATTGCCTGGGAAGATAACCCCCTGGGATCAACACTGTTAATTACTTTATCAGTCCAGCGGCTGAAGCTCATTGGATCCCCGGTGTAACGAGATAATGAAGGTCCTGACTTTTGCGAGCCCTACTATAGAAAAAGGAGGAAGAAGAAATGAGACAAGATGTGTGACCCCTGAATGGAGAATTGAATGTCAACCGAAGTTTCGGGTGTTGACTGGAACTGGAAGTCACGTGGTGACGTGGAACGACAAAGAAAAATACCAGCCTTTTTAGTGTCGTGAATTTGGAGGCACGTTGACAAGACCCGCTATACAACATATATCGATATTAGTTACGTATATATCCGTTTTGGTACTGTGAATATATCGCTAGCACCGCCATGTTACACCGGGCTGGGCCAACTAGTTAGTCAAAAACTAATTATATTTTATTCCTATTCTATCAAATTACATAACTTTTTGTCCCCACCCCTCGTTTCATATTGTATATTTCTTTTGATAGATGTGTTGCAGAGAGTGAATTTCCAACAATGATGGGAGCCACTACTTTAGGCAGCCCAGATGCTAAGGTGAGTTTTTCATTCCTTAATAATAGGATTATTCGGACTATCATCCTCATCTTTATTGTTATCTGTACAACGTTTCGGACGATGTGCCCTCCGTCTTTCTTCAGGTATTTCCTTAATCATACTATAAAATAATAACTGAAGATTAATATAATTTGGGATTAATTGATCTATATATTAATATTCGTGTTCCTTAATTGTACAACTGTTATATAATTAGTCTCATGCGAAAAAAAGTATTTCAAGAAATAAAGACAAAATATTAAGCTACTCATGAATTAATTTGATTGTATTGTGTTGATTTATCTACTTTTTCTATATATATATATATATATATATATATATATATATATATATTTTCATATATGTGGAGAAATGTAGACAGACATGTTACACTGGATGGAAGTTTATTATTGGTCCGAGTGTTGATGTTCGATTGTTTCGGTTTATATAGAAACCTTCTTCAGGACAATATGAAACAAATAAAGGAAAAAAAGATTTTTGTTATTAAAAAGATGATGGATGTTTTTGAATGAATTGAGTTTGTAAAATATGTAGAAAAGGTTTAACTGTTTGTTGATTAGTATTCACACTTAAATGTTAATAATGTATATTTTCATAAATGTATATATATATTTTTCAGGGTTTAAATGGCACAAAGAAGACCATCACAGATTTCTTTGGAAAGTCACCTCAGAACAGTCCAAGTTCCGAAGGCAAACCAAAGGATTTACTCGGATATTTTACCAAGACGTCTTCTTGCAACAAGAATAATAACAATGTATTGCAATCTTCTTTGGTGGAAGAACTTTCAGAATTGGCAAGTTCACCAAAGTCTTACAAGAACAGTAGCACGCCTGTCAACAATACAACAAATTCAGTTGACTCCAAGAATAAAAAGAGAAAGTACAACGGCAAGGAATTACTAGTTTCCAGTGATAGCCCCCCCTCCACCGAGGATGACAACAACAACAAATCTAAAAAACGCAAAACCAATAAAGGTACTGATTTATTTCCAAAAGAAACCAGTCCTCCAATAAAAGAAAAAAATCTATTGTCAAATCCGAAAGAGGAAAATCACTCGGAAGACATTAACGAGAAGGCAGTTCCTGAGCTTCCCGCTGCTAAAAAAGCTCCAGGGAAACCTGTTCGACGTTCTCTTGCCAAACCGAAACGCTCTGGTGGGCAAAAGAACGTCGAAGAGTTGACAAAGCCACTCGAGTCTGATGTCTCTAGCAAAGATCTCCAGGAGGATTTATCTCCGGATCTGTGTGAAGACGGTAAAGATGAGGATATGCCTCATGCCCTGGAATTGTCCTATGAAGAGTTTCTTCTCTCCCAGGAAACAGACACGGAACCCGATAAGCTTGAAGTTGAAACCCAACAAACCGAACCCGAAAAGCTTGAAGTCGAAACCCAACAAACCGAACCCGAGAAACTCGATGATACTACTACGGCATCTCCTTGCCAAAAAGCTACAAAACCAGTTTCCATTGCTACGTTCTTCTCGCAACTTAAAAAAACACCGAAAGAAGAAAACCCTGATTCTCAGAGAGTGACGGTATTGGCAGATATCCATCCAGAGCCTCGTCAAAAACCACCGAGTCCGGAAAAAAAACCATCCGGGTCAAAATCTGGAGAAGTAGTTCCCAAAAGCATTTCTCTTGATGCTAAATCCAAACTTGAAGAAGAGGACTGCATTGTGATCCTCAGCACTGAGCATTCTTCAGGTGTAAAGGAACTGCCACTGTGTGGGGAGAGCAAACTGAAATCTGTTAAAAAAGTTAGTTCCAGTGCTGACCGTGGTTCAAAGAAATCTGTTGGAAAAGGGAAAGACTCTTCTGCGTCAGATGGGAAATCGTCTCAGAGCCTGTTAAACTTTGGCGGTAAAAAGCCACTGTTATTAAAACCCCAAGAAGAGACTCTTACCCCCAAAAATACGGATTCTTCCAAGTCAACACCGAAACTTCCAGAGGAAAAGTCCATTTTTTTGGTGGAAGATCCTAAAGATAATAATACTGATGCTTCGGTCAAAGCAGCTGTCGATACAAAGACTACTGTGAAAAAAAAACGTGGGAGACCTCGGAAAATTCCAAAGGTGGCACCCGAGGAGGATGAGGCACCGGTTAAAAAGGAAGCAGACTTTCGTGGAGAACCCAAAGAGGAAAATGGTAATAAAGAATCGCAGAAGTCAGTGAAAGGTGACAGCAAGATTGCTGATACTAAAACTGAAATTTCAGTTTCCCAAAAAGAAGGAAAGAATTCAGGCAAAATTAACCGTGATGAACAGGAAAAGACCAAAGGGTAAACTATTAAAATACTCATTTTGATAGTGATATAGTTATGGTTTATTCAACAAGTACCGTATTTCACAATATATAATATACTTTTTAAATTATATTTAGTCCCTTAAAAAATAAAAAAATAAAAAGTACCTGTTAAATATAAAGAGTCTATTTTTCTCAGTACATGAAGTAAGAAGATGTTGCATTACCATAGCAACGGATATTTTTATTTATTTTAATTGAGACTGAAGTTGACAAGACAGAAATTTTCAGCTACTATCTATAGTTTTGAGAAAGGTTGTTAATATTTAAAGTTTTATTTGGACAGTTGAATTCAGCCCCTCTTTTTTTTTCTTTTTCTTTTTTTCTTTTTCTTTTTTTTTTTTTTTTCTTTTTTTTTCCTGCACATTTCGACCTGTTCATTCTCCCGTCTTTATCTATTTGTAGTCTGCACCTACATCGGGAAAGGTTCTCCTTATTCTCAAAATTAAACTTTTTTTTTTTTTTTTACAAACTTAAAATTGTTTTTTCGATGCTTTCACAGAATTCCCTTTTGCATTGTTCTATAATGAAAGAAGTTCTTATTTTGGTCTCTTTCTTTTTGGTAGTGCAAGACAAAACAATATCATAGAATATTTTTCTTCTCGTTGTTATCACTTATATACATGTATATATACGCTGTCAAAATATGTGAATAACAAAAATAAATTTGGTTGTCCAGATAATTCTTTGAATTTTCACCCCACCCCCAAAAAAAAAAAAATTTTTGAAACGGCTAAATTTCCCTACCTATACATTTTTTTTTTTTTTTTTTTTGTGATCATGTATGGTGTGCAGCTGAGCAAGAAACCAACAAAATTCTTTACAACACTAAACATTTGGTGAGGGCAAGGATAACAGCAGCATTTACCAATTCCAAAAAGGAGACTTGAAAAAAAAAACTGGAGGCTTTTGGTTGAAGCCAATTGTGATAAATTTAATCTATAGTATTAGCTCAATCGGTAGAGCGTCCGACTAGGAATCACAAGGTTCCTGGTTCGATACCGGTCCTTGCCAGCTCAGCGTATGAGTAACACAGGAACCGTGCGGTAAAGTGATGAGCTGATGGTAGGTGTGGTGCTCCGTCTCAGATGCTAAAAATGATCTCCTTGGTCTAGCTCTAGTGAAAAGGGGATATACTCCCTCGCTGTCTGGATGATAATGACTTTAGGCCACCCCGACGACTTTAAAAAAAAATTTTCTATATAGTATTTCAATATATTTTCATGTAAGTTTGATGAATATATCTGATAAATAAGATGTCCATGTTATTTTTATTTTTGCATAATTTTGATGACAATTTACCCATTGTACCCTGTATAATACCATTTATGTTTTTGTTAAATTACCATGAGAAATTGATATATATATATTTTACCAACTCCTCCGCACGAGAAGGATGCGACACAAGGTCAATTTCTTAAGCGAGTTCAACAGATGTGAATTCAGAGTTTTCCTTCTCCTAGACTGGTTACCTAGCCATGGTTAAAGAACCCAGTCTGCCCTGCTATTTACCCATAGCTGGAGGGAGAGTAGGATTCATACCTTTCCCAAGAGAAATTGCTATATAATATGATTTCTTCTTTATTCTAATAAATAGAATAAAATTTATTGACACTTTTACTGCTACATTAGATATTTAAACCTTTACTAATTAACATGTGGTTTTTTTTTTCAAGTGTTACCATTATAAATTGCTATATAATGCTATGTAGGTAAACAAATATATGGTGGACTCTCCCGGTTAAAACAAATGTATAAGGATTCAGTAATTGTGTTACATAATGAATGGGCATAGCCTATCATTTTTGTAATGAAGTGTAGTTAGTATTATTTGGATTATTCGGACTATTGTCCTCATCTTTATTGTTATATACACAACGTTTCAGCTGTTGTGCCCTCCAGCCTTCTTCAGGTGTTTCTTGTTGGACTCCGGGACTTCTTGAACTCAGGAATCTTCTTGTCATGATAGGGAGGCTCCCGATTATGACATGAAGGCTCCTAAATTTGATAAGAAACACCTGAAGAAGACTGGAGGTACATCAACCGAAATGTGTATATAACAATGAAGATGAGGACAATAGTCTGAATAAAACAAATTATTAAGCCTCATCTCAAAAATTCATAGGAAGTCTAGTTAGATTTAAATTTAATGGTTAATGGAAAATCACACAGTAAATCCATAGGGTTTGATTGGCAGCAGCCTTCACCTCGGTGTCATCTTGACCAGGGTTCTGATTGGCTTATGAAGTCATGTGACCAGGTGACTTCTTGGGAAAGTAGGGTTAACTTAGAATTGATTTTGCACCAATCGGGGCAGGACGCTTGTTGCGTCTTTTCTACACTGATAATTCTCCCCCATGCACACATGGCTAAGTTGAGATCAGGGATTTAAACAAAGATGTGTTTACACAAAAGTATGTCTCAGTGTTCCTGATTTAACAAGAACGGAAATGGAACTCTGAATGTGAAGAAAGTCAGCTCTGAGAACGAAAGAAAAAATGTTTTTTTACTATAAAAGTGTGTCGGGGGGGGGTGCATTATACATGAAGATAATTTACAAATAATTACTGTAGTGTTCAAAACATTTTAGAAAAATAGGGCCGGGTTAGCTCAGTTGGTAGAGCACTCGGCTAGAAACCACAAGGTTCCTAGTTCGATACTGGCCCTTGCCAACTCAGTATACGAGTAGCCCAGGGATCTGTGTGGTAAAGTGAGGAGCTGATGGTAGGTGTGGTGCTCCATCTCAGATGCAAAAAAAGACAATCTCCTTGGTATAGCGCTAGTGAAAAGGGGATAGACTCCCTCGCTGATTGGCTCATACCAACATTAGGCTGCCCCATATCTATATTCTGTACTTCCTTTATTCAAAGTTGAGATTCTTTATTTTCAGTCTCCTAAAAGAAGTCACCACTGACAAGCCTGAAGAAAAAACTCCGGTAAGAACAAGTTTTCAACTACAAAAGATATTTTTCTATATAGTTACACTAATTTTTTGCCAGCAATGAACAAGACTCTGTATGCTACACTCTTAAGAGGCTTGCTCAAAAAGTAATTATGATGTCTCACAACATCAGAAGTGGATGTTGGTGGTTTGGCAGTAGAGGTTGAACCTTCCCACCATAACCCAAAAATTTTTAAAAAAAAATATTTCCCCTCTATTGAAATATTGTTTCTCTAGTTACGTTGGGTGTTATTACAATGATAACTTTGACTCCAAATTTAACATATAACAATAAATTTATTAAACAAAGATACACTCAGCTTATTTGCCTTGGCTTCATTTCTCCTCGCAATGTTTACTGGGGTTCCGCATATGTGTAACCCTTTTCCAGTGCTAACTCGGTTACTGATGGAAGGGAGGCCAATTTTTCATTTTCCTATTATAACACCCTCCACCTTTTAACAGATAATAAATGAGTGGCTAAAATGAAAGAGGGAACAAGTTTTCAACTACAAACAATATTTTTCTATATAGTTACACTAATTTTTTGCCAGCAATGAACAAGACTCTGTATACCACACTCCTAAGAGGCTTGCTCAAAAAGTAATTATGATGTCTCACAACATCAGAAGTGGATGTTGGTGGTTTGGAAGTAGAGGTTGAACCTTCCCAACAATAACCTATAGATATATTTTTTTTTAAATTCTTTACCCTCCACCTTTTAACAGATAACAAATGAGTGGCTAAAATGGTATATAAAATGAAAGCAGGGATGTGCCACTGAATTTCTCTAGGCAGAAAAAATTGCACTTATTGTTATTCATTGATGCTTGCTGAATGGTCATGATGACCAAAAGTTCAGATGTGAATGCAGTTAGATGTTTGGTAATGTGTTTCAGCATTGGCTGCAGCGGTGTGAATGGTTAGCCATTTTCAACATAACTACAGACCAATGAACTAAAAGAGTGCCTCAATCAGCTCATTTGTGTCAAAATGGGCGACTGAAAAGCAAGTTCAATCCTCACTGAATGTGTTGCATAGGCCAAGTTTGAGTCATAGTAGTAGTGTTTAGTAATAGTAGAAGTCGTTGTATAGTCACAAGGGGCTGTTTATTTATTCCTAGGCTCGTAGGTTCTTTTTCAGAGAGAGAGAGAGTATGGTATGGTCAAATTACTCTATCTTATATCATGTTAGGTACCACTATACAAAACCCATACGGGTACTCGGAAAGTCTCCACTGCCTCCCACGAAGCCTGGCCGAAAAAGGAAAGATTTTCATCTTCCTCCGTTTCTCATCCCGGGGGTGGAATAGTCACATTTGGTTCCGGTCAAAACCCGGAACTTCCGTTTTTATTTTTAAATCTATTTCCAGGGTCGTTCTTCGGTCAATTACTGGCACCCGTTGAGTGGTTACTCTTCCAAATTATAACCATTGTTTTTTTTTTTTTTCTCTTTCTCCAGAAATCCGGTTACCATTTTATTTTCAATCACCAAATTCCCTGTAGACCATAATAATTACGCTACAATGTCCTATACTTGTCACTTTGTGTCAAATTCTACCTTTGTACTTCATCACCATTTCTCCCTGGTCCACTCTGACCCGGAGTGGTAGTACCTTTTAGGGTCCCATCTATGGGTTAAATAGAAAAACATGAGTTGATAAACAAAATTGTATTATCTATTAAGAATTGATTTATTTCAAAACTTTATCGGCATTAAATAACCCACTGAGGTTGTATATGCCGTAAAACAAAAGAAACCTAACCAAATCTACCTGTGTGGAATGGGTTGGGTAAATGATTTATTTTTATTATTTTTTTAATTTTTATTTCTTTTTTTCTTCTTTTTATTCTCTTTTTTTTTCTTTTTTTTGTATTATTCTCACCTTTTTCCTCTTTCTTTCTTTCCAGAGTAGTAAAGATTCACCCAAAAGTAATGAAAGTGAACCTGGGGCTGAAGAGAGTGTTGCTACCACACCTGGAACTAGGAGGAGTGCTCGTCTGAGAGACCACAAAATGTTATCACCTCCCAGCTATGCAGAGGAAGTGGACTCTGTCCCAGTGACGCCAAAGACTCGAAAAGAAAAGAAAAAATCCGATTCTGGTCCGTCAGAGAAATCAAAAGAAACTCCCACTGGAAAAGAATCAAATACAAAACAAGGTAATCTATTATTATTAATTTTGTTAATTATTTTCTTTTGTCTTATTCAATTCTAGTTGCTTTGTTACATAATGAATAGGCACAGCCTATCATTTGTGTATTGAAGTGTAGGTTTTGAATTTAACTGTAAGTAAACCCAAAGGGCCAGTTTAGCTCAGAGAACGTCCAAGTTTAGTAAAACAAATGCCAAGGTTGAGTTGGTAATAAATCCCCGGCATCCGACTTTGATAGGAAATACACATGAAGTGATTTCTACCAGTTTATTAAATACACATGAAGTTATGGAAAATTATTTCTACTAATTAAATTATTAATACACAAGAAATTAATCAGTGCTATTGATATGCCAATGAACGAGTCAGACTTAAACTTTGATAATATTTTTTTAATCTTTTCTACGTGTATAATAGAGTAGGTTGATTTTTCCCTTTTTTTTTAAATATCAAATTCTCTCAAACAATTAAAGTTGTATGTTGTGATAATTAATAAATACTGATACCAAAAACTAGATCTTTTACTTGCACCATTGTTTGAAGAAATAGCATCAAAGATCATCAGTTAAAATGCATTAAAAATCTTTGTTTTCACAACATTTGGCCCAGAAATTGGTTAGAAAATTTAGCAATTTCAATATCTAAAACAGAAATTTATTTTACTAACATGAAACGAATAAGATATAACTAGAATTAAAATTGAAAAGACCCCCCCCCTCATCATCACAACACCTTCGATATGTTGCTTTTTACCTCATTAATTAAGCTTAACAGCTATAACATTTTAAAAGATTAAATCTATTTCTTTAAATGAAGGCAAAGTTGAAGAAAAATATTTTGTTTGGTAATTCTTTATGTTAATTTGTAACTTTTGTCACATGGGAACGTTGCAGTTTCAAAACTTACCCTAATGTATAATACCCCTAAAATCTTGACAAAATTTTAATGTTTAATCTTTTCTGTTTCACAACTCACTTAGTTTTTTTTTCCTTTTAGTCTGTGATGGGGCAATATACAAAATATATAGTTGGAGTCTTACTTAACCTAATTATGAGCGATTACAACTGCTGGCTTCCAAAATCTTAACTATTGTTTTTTTTTTGGTCAACCTAGTTACATTAATGTGTTTTTCTTCTTGTCTAGCTGACTCTGAAAAACTGGCACCCATCTTCATGAAAAAGAAAGAAAAGGAAAAGGCAAAGCAAAGATAAATGTGTTGGATGAGGAAGCAATTAAATTACGACGGGCATTTTTAATGAGTGGCCTGACAGAGGAAGCTAAAAAACAACAGCAAGCCAATGCTGTAATGTATGTAGCCCCACCAATGGACTATCCTCCAATTCCTGTTGAAAACCATATCCAACAAAAACCTGTTCCCGAAGAAGATGGAAATGAGCAGGAATCTAAGATAGATGTGTGGAATCTTCCGGAAGTTTCATTAGCTGGGCTGTCGGTTTCCGATGGAAGTTTAGAAGCGTCCTCTCTGCAAACATCCGATGGAAATGCCCTTCTTCTTTAGTGCGGACTTGTGAGGATAACGAAAGGCAACGTTTACCTGAGAAGGTAAGACTTCTTCTACCTTATGTTCTTAATATGCAAATGCAAAAAGACAGTCTTGTTTCAAGGAGGTGGGGGGGGGGTGCTCCCCATGGCGTAATGGTTATTGTGCTGGACTGTGTCATTGTAGTAAGAGAATCTAAAATAGTTGTGCTTTGTATTATTTGGACTGTTGTCCTCATCTTTATTTGTTATCTACACAACAAATTATCAAACCTCATTTAAAAATTCAGAGAAAATAGTCCAATAATATTTTTTTTTCACTCTGAAGCTGTGTGTCTAAATACACTATCTCTCTCTCTTTCAGAAATCTGTACACCTAAAAGCCGGGGGAGGGGGCATTGCTGGACTGCAGTATAATGTAATCGAATAAGGAATGTAATATGATTAGAATATAATGTTAGCGAGTTCAAACTCCAGTTGTGCTATTATGTTCATTTTTGGACTAATACTCTTGGGAAAGGTATGAACCCCTCCCCCCCTAATACCCCCAGCTCTGGTTAAGTACTACCACTACTGTTCTACAAGGATGGTTTTAGCATTAAATAACCCACGAACGTTGATATGCCATTAACAAAGAAACCCGAAACCTTGTTTCAAGAGAATGTTGAACAAAACATCTTAAAAGATCAGAATGGTGTATGTATCATTATCGGTAATCTGAACATTAGCAACATAAATGAGAGCAACCTCCCCTTGTTTATTTCACTTTGAGGAAGCCGTCTGTTTTGGTTGTCCATTTTCATTTCACCGTAAATCTACACTGAAAATACGAATTTGTTTGAATCAATACAACTGAATGTTTTAACACAAAAATACCATAAAATGTTCTTGTGCATAATCTGAAATGAATTTAATTATTATTAAGATCACATTTTTATTATATTTTTGTGTTAAAACATGCAGTTGTGCATTATGGTGAAAATGGCCGATCAAAACAGATGGTTTTCTCAAAGTGAAAGAAACAAGGGGAGGTTACTCTCATTTATTAGCCAATGTTCAGATTACCTCATTATTATCATCAAGTTGTCCTGACAACACAGACTTCCATGACTCTTTCTCACCACCCATCAGTCATTGCTCCCAGCAAATCCTCTATACAGCATCCAGTGTTTGTACAGAGCTGATTATACACGTTTAAATGCATGTATCTGTCAGTAACAACTGATTGAGAGAATATGAGGTAAATGATAATTTTAATCTTTAAACTGCTCTGCTTACCAGCATTTGAGCTCTTTATTTTATCCAATGTTCTTAACCAATTGATTTTCTCATTCATTTATATATATATATATATATATATATATATATATATATATATATATATACTGTTTTGGTATATGGAAGCGCGTGGAGTAATGGTTAAAGTCATGGGAAATGGACTCATTGGCCCGAGTTCAAATCCTGGATGTGGTAATTGCATTTTTACTTAGCGCTAATACCCTTGGGAAAGGTATGAATTCTACTCTCCCACCAGCTATGGATAAATAGTAGGGCAGACTGGGCTCTTTAACCTTGGTTAGGCAACTGGTCTAGGAAAAGGAAAACTCTGAATTCAAACCTGTTGAACTCCGCTTAATAAATTGACCTTGTGTCACATACTACTTGTGAGGAGGGGTTGGTAATAATATATATATATATATATATATATATATGCCTTTTGATTGTATTATGTTCCACAAGAAATAATATGTATATATACAGTATACCCTCACCCATTTGCGGTTCACCGTTCAAGGCCCCGCATACTCGCGGATTTTGCTCTCAAAGTTGTTGTTTTTTTTTTTTTTTTCATAATTTCGGGAATTTCTTGTAAATAATTTTAAAATAACAATGTCAGTTACAATTTTTTGTTATTACATTATTACTGTATTAATGATTAAGACTGTCTTTAGAATGTGTTTGGAAAGCATATTTTTTGTGTATATAATATACATCGGTGTTTTAAAACTGCATCAATAATTCGCGGATTTTTGGGATTCGCGGGAGGGGAAGGAACGTAACCCCTGCGAATAACAGGGGGATACTGTATATGTTTATATACGTGTGTGTATATATGTATGTATATAATGATTTGTTTGTTGTTTTTTCTCCCTCACAGTCATTTTCTGGTCACAGCCATCTTTCTGAGACTGAAACTTCTACTGCAATCAAAGTGTTATTGACAGCCAATCCTTCCTATCCTGTTCAACGTTTTTATGAAATGGCCAAAACAAGAAGTAAAAACATTTTGAAAACTGATGTAGAAAGCACAAAACCGAAAGAAAAACCTGGTAATTTTTTTCTCTTCACACAATTATGAAAGTTACGTAATTCAAATTCGTCACAGAAAATCAGGTAAAATATCGGCAAAAGCAATTGCAGTAATTAAAACTTGGAAATAGATTTCTGGATTGCCGGTCTGGATTCTGCCTGGAATCTTTTTTAAATTGCTCACAGAGTTGGGCTGATTCAAAAATGGTATGATATCTTTGGCTATGGCTTCTCTGAGTAAAGTTGAAAAATCTGACATGCTGACATTCGCATTTATTATTAGATATATATCGATCTATTAACTCAGAAAAGAGGCGTCACTCAGATTCGAAATCTTGCATATAGATTAATATCCTTCTAACTAAGAAACACACCAAATTTGGTTATTGATTTTTACTGATTAAGGGATATTATTAATTAATCAAACAAAAATCAAACGATTTTCGGAAACTATCATAGTTACTCCTGCTGATATGCCAGCCACAAGCAGCGGGCAAACCCTTTGCCTGCTGCCTGTTTCCGCATGTTCACTCTATTTCTACTAATAAATTCAACATTGTTGAATGCGTTTGTTTAAATGTAAAAAAGAAAAATGAAAACCTTTTTATCGATATTTTTACGAATACTTTCATATTTCTTAGAATAAAATATATTCATTTTTTATCAGCAAATCAAATTTGAATTAATATGCGAATTAGCAATTACAAAAAATGAATTTAAAATTGTCTTACGCAAAAAAAAATTTTAGAAAAAAATCATTCAAGCGATTAAAAAAGGGAATGTAATATATATATATAGATAAAAGTGGATACCCATATACTATTATTTTCATATTTCTTAGAATGAAATATGATTAAATATATCCATTAAATATATTCAGTGAAACTCAAAACGTTTTTGAAAGAAGAATAATGAATTTCAAATGCGAAATATAATATTTAGTTGTCTTCTTTGTTATTTTTGTTGCTCAAAGAAAGAAAGAAATTACAATGTTACATTTTATTTCTAACTCAGTAAGCAATTAAAAACTGAATTTAAAATTGTCTTACGTACGAAAAAGTTAAAATATTATTCTCAATATTGTAAACAAACAAACAAAATCGCAAATTATTAGCGCTTAAAAAACTGGGGGATATAAAAAAAAACACATACTATTATTATTTTCAAATTGCTAACTGGATTTATATTTAACACAATGAAAAATCAACTAATAGTCAAATTTTAACGAAATTTTCGTTAATTATTCCTCTGTTGATGAAAATATGTTTGAAATAGTTTTTTTCTTAAAATAAATTAGGGGAAATATTTTTAGGAGTTCCCCACCTCCTGTTTTATTTTATAAAATGTGAGAAAAAAAAAAAAAATGAACAGATAAAAAACGATTTTTTTCTATAAAGATAAGTGAATAATTATATCAGAAGATTTTTATAAGTTTCTATACAGGACTTTTTTTTAGTAAAAAACATGAATTCTAAATTCTGCTAAAAAATGTCAATATTATTAGACACAATTCCGTAAGTATGTGACATCCAGGAAAGATTGAACTCACTATTCAGTAGTAATGGATTTACGAGACTACCTTGCTAACTTTACACAATGATGGGACCTCATTTTCTTTACCCAACCTGTTTGTCACAGATAGGATATGGTACAAGGTTGAAAGCAAAGGGCATCTAGCAAGTATTAAAATCGCTATTCAGTAATAATGTGAGTCTAACTTGCAAACCCTTACACGACAATGGGATGCTATTAATGTTAAAAAATGTAAACATCCAAAAGAGACTATTCCTAAAATAAACTAATATTATAATACACAAACAATTAGCTTTGTTTAATAAATAATAATGTTTAACATTAAATAAATAATTTTCGTTCTGATGAAAATCCATTTTTTAATCTATTCAACCCATAGATGGGTTCCTAACAGGTACTACAACTCTGGATCAAAATAGCAATGAAGGAGTATTCCACACTTCGGAGAGATCCAGAATTAGAACTTCACCATTAGATGCACTTTAATGTCATACCCTTTTTAGGAACAATCCCTGGTGTTCCTAAAAATGTTATCGTCTGGTCATAGACCGGGTACTTTTGCTAGTACATATATTAAAGAAAGTTTGGTATGTACGTGTCGACTTATAACTCCGAAAAGAGATGTCACTCAGATTCGAAATCTTGCATACAGATTAATATGCTTATAACTAAGAAACACAAAATTTGGATTTGATTTTTACTAATTAAGTGATATAATTCAATGATTAAAAAAATTAAAAAAATACCCTACACAGACTTTCACCCCCATTCCACTACCATTTTAGAAAATAAAATAATCTTTCTAAATATGTCATTTTTATGTGTTTTTAACCATTGAATTATTTTTTATGGTGAGTTAAAACCGTATTATTACACATATAAACAAAACTGTACACGCAGGACAGGTTTTGTTAAATAAAATTATATAGTTATTCTATTTCTTGTATGTAATACAACATAGCAGGTATTTAAAAATATATTTTAAAGTTCAAAGTAATGTTATTTATATAAACTAATACTATATATGTGTATATATGCCGTATTAAAATGAAAATGTTGAATAATCTTGTAAACTTTTTTTTTTTAAATCAAAAAATCTTGATATCCCTATTTTTATTCCCCAAATAATGGGTTCTAGCATGGAGATGCATAAAATTTAAGTGCAGAATCAGAAAGAATATACAATTTTACATAAAAATGCAAAGTTTTATCAAAATTGTTCCAAAAATAAATGGTGAAGAAATTACTAAATTTCTTGTTTTGAATTGGTCTGTGATTTGACTCTCTTTTTTTTTTTTTTAAACAAAATCATGTCCACTTTTGTACCCCCAATTTCAGGGCTTTAAATTCTCATAACTTTTGAACCACTGGGGATATTTGCATAATTCAAACAGTTCTGAACTCTATTTACAAAGCTCTATATAACTAACGTGATTAAATAACAATAACTTCAAATTAAAAAAAATCAACTGGGAATGCTATTATAATTGAGCAGAATGACTCAGATTCCAATAATAATAACAGGACTTTATTTGAATAGAATGAGTTTTCAGGTGAATAGATAGTGAACTTTGAAATATGATATCATATAAATTTGGTAGTTAAAGAGTTAAGATAAAAGTCTTTTAATTCAAGTTTAGCAATTCTAGTTTTATTAAAATTTGTATTTTTTTTTTTTCCCCAGTTGAGCAGCCTAAACCTGTTCCTGAAAAACCAAAGGGTCGTGCAGTCACCAGACGAAGTCTTGCCCGAAGAAAGAGTTCCCAAAAGCAGAACATACCAGATGAAAGTAGCCCAAAAGAAAACGAAGAGAAACCGGACTGTCCTGTTGAAGAGAAAGGTTTGTAAACAATAATCAATATAAAATGGAAATTCAAAAATATATCAAGACTGAAACTATATTTCCCAAGACAGAAATAAACAATGAACAGAATAATCTGGTCTACACATTGTTGATAACTTAAACAATTGGAATTGTAAACATCACTGAATTAATTGCAGATGTGTTCAAACTGATTACCATTCAATTTGTAATACTTGTTGATAATACAAATAGATGGAATTGCAAACTTTGCAAATCATTTAAATTCGTATTTGAGTTTATCTGTTTCAATTGCTCATGATAAAGTCATTTGGTGTCAGTGTTGGGCAGACATTTTATTCATTTGATTTGATTTGGTGTCAGTGTTGGGCAGACATTTTATTCATTTGATTTGGTGTCAGTGTTGGGCAGACATTTTATTCATTTGATTTGGTGTCAGTGTTGGGCAGACATTTTATTCATTTGATTTGGTGTCAGTGTTGGCAGACATTTTATTCATTTGATTTGGTGTCAGTGTTGGGCAGACATTTTATTCATTTGATTTTGGTTGTCAGTGTTTGGGCAGACATTTTATTCATTTGATTTGGTGTCAGTGTTGGGCAGACATTTATTCATTTGATTTGGTGTCAGTGTTGGGCAGACATTTTATTCATTTGATTTGGTGTCAGTGTTGGGCAGACATTTTATTCATTTGATTTGGTGTCAGTGTTCATTTATTCTTTGATTTTTTGTGTCAGTGTTGGGCAGACATTTTATTCATTTGAGTGTCATGTTGGGCAGACATTTTATTCATTTGATTTGGTGTTTCTCTTATCACTGTCATATTGTCCAATATTTTTTGTTTTTCTTTTCTTTTTTTTCCGATTATAATCGAAAAAAGAATTTTTTTTTTTTTTTTTTCGATTATAATTTTTTTCGATTATTATTAATATTGTTGTTAGGATTTTTTTTATTATTTAATATTTTTTTTGTATTTTTTTAGATCATCATTATTATTATTATTATTATTATTATATTTGGATGTTTTTGGTTTGTTTTTTATTATAACTAGCAAATATAGGCACCCTCCGGGTGCAAGTATTTATTTTTAATGTAATAAAATATTGTATCAAATTAGAAAGGCCAATGAAACTAAATAAGAATGCAGATACAAATATTTAAAACAGAGGAGAGTATAATTGAAAAATAGAACGACTGAAACTTATTCTTCCATCACTCTCGTCTTTCATTGTTATTTTTCTAATTTAAGTATTTAGTTAAAAGAGGAAGTAAAGAATAAAATGACAGTTATTTTTTCTTGTTAATGGATTTCATTTAAGATTCATTAAAGAGATTTTTGCTTATATCATTAGAATAAAACCAAACAGTTAGAAATCAATAACACTGAGAACTATTTATTAAATTCGATTTTTTAAAATCAATATGCAAATTAGCCTTCCCGTTCACACTGTAAACCACTATTTTATTGTATATATAAATATAATTACATGTTGTTTGTATGTAGGTATGGTTATATTATTAATAATTGAGTTTAAAATAAAAATAAAATCATTGAGAATGTGATGTCAATAACTAAGGGAATTGTGACTTGAATAGTAATATAGTTTCGGTTACAGATAGAAAAACACACAATCTCCATTATAATAAGATTTGTTTGTTTTTCTAACTTTTTTTTCATTAAAAATAGAAAATATAATATTGTTTTTTTTTTTTTTAATTTTTTAGATAATTATTATTATTATATATTTTTCATTTGTTAGGCTGTGATATCTTGTGGACTGAGAAGTACCAACCTCAACATTCAGTTGAGGTGATAAGCAACTGTGGCAATTTAAAGAAGTTAAAATCTTGGTTGGTTGAATGGAAACAACAAACTGATCGGGAAATCCGTAAAATGAACAAACTTCTTCAAAAACAAAGAAAGAACAAGAAGATTAAAGGTAAATTAAAAACATTGTGCACACGTTGATGAATAGAAATTTAAAAAAAATGGCAGCCCCCACCCCCTTTTCTTTCTTTCTTTTCTTTCTTTCTTTTCTGGTCAACTTTTCTTTTTTTGAACTAATGTTTACAAACAGCAAAATTGTAAACAACATTAATATATAAAAAAAAATGTTATTTACTTTGTACATATGTAAATTTGTTGATAAAAATTATAAAAAAAAAAATCAAAATACATTTAAAATAGATTATCATCATCAAGTCCGGCTGAGAGAATGAATTTGCTTGACATACTCTTTCTCTCTCACCATCCATCTCTATCAGATATACCTCCTGGCTTAATGTATTTTAAAAATATTGAGTTTACAAAATAACTGAGTTCCCATCAAGAATGAATCAACCAAAACGTCTTCAGCATAAAATGACCCAACAAGGGTTGACATGCCATAAAACCCAACCAACCAAGTCTATCCCAGAGTGGTAGCACTCAGTAAGGTCCAATCTATGGGTTAAATAACCTCTTAAGAAACAACTACACAAAAGATATAAACACGCATGTAAAATGAACACACTTCCTTACCTCTAGGCATAAAATAACCCTAGATGTGTTGACATGCCGTTAAAATAAATCACTTTATTAATCCACGAATGAATATCATAACGAGATAATTTATGGAGGCTTTTGGTGTAATGGTTAGAGTTGTGGGAAATGGACTTGTCAACTCAAGTTCAAATCCTGGATGAGCATTTCACATAGCGTTAATACCCTTGGGAAAGGTATGCATCCAACTACTCTTCCTCCAACTATGGGTAGATAGTAGACCAGACTGAGCTTAAGAAATTGGCCTTGTGTCACATCCTGATCGTGCAGAGGGGTTGGTAAATATGTATCATGACAAGTTAAAACGGAAATATATTAGCCCCTTTCTTAAATATCAGCTGATAGATTATTTTGAATGGTGGGATGATAACTAACTTTTTTTTTTGTTTCTTTCATATTATGAATTGTCAGAGTGTTTTTGTAAAAGAAATGTTTATTTTTACAGGGGAAGACAGCAGTTCAACTTCTTCTTGGATGGACGATGATAGTAACTTTGAAATGTCAACAAGTGAGAGTGACGATGATTCATTATGCAACACGATGTTGCTGACTGGACCTCATGGTGTTGGCAAAACATCTGCCATTTATGCATTGGCTATAGAACTTGGCTATCAGGTTTGTTAATACCTTGCTTTTTTTTCTGAATTTTTGAGATGGGGTTTTTAGGATTTGTATTATTTAGACTATTGTTCTCATCTTCTTTGTTATCTACACGACGTTTCGGTCTATGTGCCCTCCAGCCTTCTTCAGGTATTTATTGTTGAACTCTGGAACTCTGGAGCCTTCTCTTCAAACTCTGGAGCCTTCTCTTCAAACTCTGGAGCCTTCTCTTCAAACTCTGGAGCCTTCTCTTCAACTCTGGAGCCTTCTCTTCAAACTCTGGAGCCTTCTCTTCAAACTCTGGAGCCTTCTCGGAACTTGGAACCAAACCCTTTATTCAATCCATGGGAGTAGACACATTCTGTTAACCATGACTGGGTACAAATGTTAAGCTGTGTTAAGCATTCTTTTATTATCGCCCTTGGCTAGGATTGAACCTGCAACCAAGAGATGATTGTCACTTAGAACTGTATTAACTCAACCCTTATATCTGTTGCACCTTGTGTCCAACTAAAAGCTCCTGAGTTCGACAAAAAATACCTGAAGAAGGCTAGGCGGCACATTGGTCAACAATAGTCAAAAATATCCAAATACAGATTCTTTTTTCTTCCCTTCTTGTATAATGTAATGCTGTCGAACAGCTAAGTTTGTAAACATGGTTTGTTGAAATGGCAGAGGATCAGACCAGAGTTACCTGTTGACATGAGACACTATTTAAACAAGAATGTTTATATTTCGATCCAAACCCTTTATTCAATCCACAGGAGTAGACTGTTCTCATTCTGTTAACCATGACCAGGTACAAGTGTTAAGCTATGTTATGTATTCTGTTATTATCACCTTTTGGCTCGGATTAAACAGGATTATATAAATCGTCAAACAGCTAAGTTTGTAAACAGGGTTTGTTGAAATGGCAAGGGATATGTAGAAGGAGGATCATGCCAGTACCCAATCAGATCCGCTGGCAAGTTCTTCCTATTATTTGAAGGTATACCAGGTTGTATTTAGAATATTCCTCCCCCCTTTTTATTTTTTTGTTTTTCTTTATAAATACAATTTTTTTTTCTACACAAAAATATCTATATAATGGGATTGATTGTTATACAATATATATTTTTTGTTTATTAGGTTTTTGAGGTGAATGCTTCTTCCGGCCGAAGTGGCAAGAAAATTCTCACCCAATTGTTAGAAGCGACACAATCACATCAAGTGTCAAAAGACAAATCTGAACAAACACCAGCAGGAAATGTTGGCATTGGAGCCAATTTGGCAAATCAGATCAAAGGTATTTATATTCATGTGTGTCTGTCTGTCTGTGTGTGTCTGTCTGCATATTCATGTGTGTCTGTCTGTATTCATGTGTGTCTGTCTGTGCATATTATTTGTGAAGATGCACAACTCTACAATACTTTTGAAGTTCAAACAAATTTATCACATACATTTGGTGGTAATGTGAACATTAGCTATATAGATGAGAGTAACCTCCCCTTGTTTATTTCACTTTAAGGAAGCCATGTTTTGGTCCCCCATTTTCATTTCACCGTAAATCTACACTGAAAATACGAATTTGTTTGGATCAGCACAACTGCATGTTTTAACACGAAAATATCATAAAATGTGTTCTTAATAACAATTAAGAACACATTTTATGATATTTTCGTGTTAAAACATGCAGTTGTATTGATTACAGTGAAACGAAAATGGCTGACCAAAACATGTCTTCCTCAAAGTGAAATAAAAAAGGGGGGGTTACTCTCATTTATGTAGCTAATGTTTAGATTACCCAATCGCTTTCTGATTAATATGCCATGGCAGGTTTTTGCTGTGACCTGTCCAATGTTTGTTTTATCTGAGTTCATGGGGAGGCCTAATGTTTTTTTTTTTTTTGTTTTTTTTTTTTTATTGCAGAAAATTCCAAGGATTCTGTGAAGAAAACAGCACCAGCATCGTTTGCCAATTTTTTTAAGTCATCTAAAAACAGTAAAACTGATTCTGTAGCAGATTC
Source organism: Doryteuthis pealeii (assembly GCA_023376005.1). NCBI lineage: Eukaryota > Metazoa > Mollusca > Cephalopoda > Myopsida > Loliginidae > Doryteuthis > Doryteuthis pealeii. The sequence goes on along the minus strand of CM042159.1, from coordinate 16,387,242 downwards.
CAAGAAACCGGAGACAGCAAAAAGCAAAAAGAGACAGGGTAAGTTAATCATTTTTGGATGGGTCTATGAGAGGCTGCCATGTCCATGGAGGCTTATTCCTTTAACTAAAATAAAAATGGAGCTTATGGTCCCAACAATTTTATTTTGTTTACAACTAAGAAATGGTGGAATCCCATAGGATAATGGCTAACGTACTGGACTGCAACATCATTCAACCCAACCAATTTTTTTTTTTTTTTTTTTTTAATGAAAAAGTGAAACGCCACTTTTATATATAGATACAAAGTGTTTATATATCATCTGTAGATTTTGTATTGTTTTTTTGTTTGCTGTTATCTTTATCGTGATCTATAAAAACACATTTCAGTCATTGTACCCTCAGGCCTTCTTCAGGTGTACCTTGTCTATCTGAGCATAGCAATGATTTAACTTGGGAAACTATTCAAAATGATTTCCCAAGTTGAATCATTGTTCTTATAATATCATGATAAAGATGAGGACAACAGTCGAAAAAATCAAAATAATACATATCAAGCTTCATCTCAAAAATTTAAACAAATAGTATGGGTGGATTTATTAAACAAATATATCAGAACTTAAAATATAGTGATACAGTAAATGTTTACTTTAAAAAACTATTTGCTGAGGGGAAAAAAAACAATCAAATTTTGAACAAATATCTTTTGGATTATTCGGACTATTCTCCTCATCTTTATCGTTATCTGTACAACATTTTGGCCAATGTGCCCTCCGGCCTTCTCCAAGTATTTGTTACCAGATTCGGGAGCCTTCTCGGAGTCAGGAACCTTCTTTTCGTAATCGGGAGCCAATACAAAATATTGCTCCTGATTACGACAAGAAGCTTTCCGAGTTCGAGAAGGTTCCTGAGTTGACAAGAAATACTTGAAAAAAGACAAGAGGGCACATTGGGCAAAACGTTTTACAGATAACGATAAAGATGAGGAAAATAGTCTGAATAATACAAATTATCAAGCCTCATCTAAAAAAAATTCAGAGAAATAGTATATAATCGGTACGGACCTGATATAATCCTTCAATGGAAAATCCTCGAGAAGCTAAATCAAATATCTTTTCCTTAAATTTCACAACCATTCTTCTTTCTTTTTTTTTTTTTTTTTTTTTTTTTTTTTTTTGCTGTGTTTGTATTTACCTAATTCCTCTGCCACAGGATGTGATAATTTCAGATTTGTATTAAACCTATTTCCAATTTAGCTTAGTGTGTAAAGTATCTGCCTAGGAATTACAAGGTTCTGGGTTCAATACTAGTCCTTGCTAACTCAGCACATGAGTAGCACTGCTTGGGTAATCTGATCTGTCTTGTAAAACATTTGAGCTGACGGTAGGTATGGTTCTCCACCTCAGAAAAAAAACAATCACCTCGTGAAAAGGGGATAAACTCCCTCGCTGTCCGGCTGATACTGACAAGAGGCCACTTTGCATACTTTTTTTTTTTTTTTACTCAAAAAATATTCTCTAGTGAAGGGAATTAAGTCTGATCTTTTTGAATTTTAAGACGTTCAAAGGGAGATAATTCATATCAATCCTACTATCGCTATTTTTTATTTTTTTTTTAATTTTTTTTTTCTCGTGGATAAAGAGGAAAAGAAGAGTGAGAAGAAAAGAAAAAAGGAGGGTGAAAGAAGTGAAGGGAAAAGAATGAAGAAGAAAAAAAGAAAAATAAGTGAGAGGGAGGAAAAGGGGAACAGAGGAGAGAAAGCGAAGAAAAAAAGGAGAAATGAAAAAGTAAAAAGGGTTAACTGTATTCTACAGGTGGCCACCTACCTTGTAACCTATCATGTGTAATTCGTTTCTAAGAAACTACTGAAATGTATTTACAGTTAGCTTGACATGGTGAGGAAAGAAAAAAAGAAAAACACTGGGATGCATGGATATGATTTTACTGCGTCTTTTAGATTTTGTGTGTCACATGCAGGACGCATACCTATCAGCATCTCTGTGTATACGTTCTGTGCAAAGATTCTCTCTCTGTCTTTTTCTTTTTTTTCTTTTATTAAAGGTTTATGTGAGAAGATAGAAAAAAAGGGGAGATTTATTTTTAAAGCACTTTATTTATTTCACTTATTTTTTTTTTTTTTTTTTTTTTAAAGCAATTTTATTTATTTCACTTATTTTTTTTTTTTTCTATTTATTTTTAAAGCAACTTTATTTATTTCACTTATTTTTTTTATTTTTTTATTTATTTTTAAAGCAACTTTATTTATTTCACTTATTTTTTTATTTTTTCTATTTATTTTTAAAGCAACTTTATTTATTTCACTTATTTTTTTATTTTTTTTATTTATTTTTAAAGCAACTTTATTTATTTCACTTATTTTTTTTATTTTTTTTTTTAAAGCAACTTTATTTATTTCACTTATTTTTATTTTTTTTTAAAGCAACTTTATTTATTTCACTTATTTTTTTATTTTTTTTATTTATTTTTTCTATTTATTTTTAAAGCAACTTTATTTATTCACTTATTTTTTTATTTTTTTCTATTTATTTTAAAGCAACTTTATTTATTTCACTATTTTTTTATTTTTTCTATTTATTTTAAAGCAACTTTATTTATTTCACTTATTTTTTTTTTTTTTCTATTTATTTTTTAAAGCAACTTTATTTATTTCACTTATTTTTTTTTTTTTCTATTTATTTTTAAAGCAACTTTATTTATTTCACTTATTTTTTTTTTTTTTTCTATTTATTTTTAAAGCAACTTTATTTATTTCACTTATTTTTTTATTTTTTTCTATTTATTTTTAAAGCAACTTTTTATTTCACTTATTTTTTTTATTTTTTTCTATTTATTTTTAAAGCAACTTTATTTATTTCACTTATTTTTTTTATTTTTTTTTTTTAAAGCAACTTTATTTATTTTCACTTATTTTTTTATTTTTTTTAAAAGCAACTTTATTTATTTCACTTATTTTTTCTATTTTTTTTTTAAAGCAAACTTTATTTATTTCACTTTTTTTCTATTTTTTTTTTAAAGCAACTTTATTTATTTCACTTATTTTTTCTATTTATTTTTAAAGCAACTTTATCTCGGACAAATGGTGTGAATAAGACCAGTAAGACTTTATCTTCAGCTTTTAATTTGACCAATAAATCTTGCAAACTTGATCCAAACGACAGCGGTTCAAACGGTGCCTTTGACACCCCGGCGGATCGAATGAGAAAACAAGTCAACATTTCCAGTACATCTCTTATCCTCTTTGATGAGGTAAGTAAAAAGTATATATAAACAGCATATTTTAACTGTATGTATGTATTTACCCTATGCCTCAAGCAGGATATGACAAAGTCAATTTTTTCTAATTAAGGTTAAAATAATATTATTTGTATTATTCAGACTGTTGTCCTCGTCTTTATTGTTATCTGTACAACGTTTTGGCCAATGTGCCCTCCGGCCTTCTAAAAGGTATTTCTTGTCAGACTCGGGAACCATCTCGGACTTGGAACTTTCTTTTCGAACTTGGGAACCTTCTTGTTGTAATCGGGAGCCATCACGGAACTTTAAATCTAACCCTTCATTCAGTCCATGGGGGTATCCTGTTCTCATTCTGCTAACCATAGCTGGGGTAGAGGCGTTAAGCTGTGTTAATTATTATTCAATTAACACAGCTTAACACCTCTACCCCAGCTATAATAATGTTTATTACGCCTGCGCTGTAGTGTTTCGGTCTGTTTAGATAGACCTTCATCAGGGCTTTCATTGGTTTAAGGAAAAAATAAATTTTTTTGTTGATCTTCAAATGTGACTTTTGAAGATCAACAAAAAGAAGCCTAAAACAGTGGCTCGCAGACTTTTTGTTTTCAGTAATAATTTATTTTTTCCTTAAACCAATGAAAGCCCTGATGAAGGTCTAAACCGAAACACTGCAGCATAGGCGTAATAAACATTATTAGTTTATGAAATTTTCAATTTTTACAATATTACATACTTTCGGATTCACTTCCATTTTTTCTTCACACATATATATATATATCAGGGCCAGTTTAGCTCAGTCACTAGAGCACTGAACTGGGAATCGCAAGATTAAATACCAGTCCCTGTCACATAGTAGCACAGCTTGGGTAATTTGATCTGTGCAGTAAAGTGGGGAGCTAACAGTAGGTTTGGTGCTCCACCTCAGCAAAATCAATCTCCCTGGTCTAGCAAAAAGGGGATAGGCTCCTTCACTGTCCGGCTGATAGTGACAATAGGTCACTTCGCCAACTTTTTATATATATTCTTTAAAAGAAAAGAGTACAGCTGGTTTAAATTCAGAGTTTTCCTTGATGCAAATATTGGATGTGATTTTCATTAAATATTTTTGATAAATTTCACTCTTATTTATATGCAGTTCTGTGGGATTTAATTTTCATTTATATGGGGGTCCATGAGATAGACCCTCTAAATAGAAAAAAAAAATTTTTAAACATTTGAAAATCGCTGGTACTAACAAGAGGCCACTACTCAACCTAATTTATTATCAAAATATTTAGAACTATCTTTACATGATTTTTAATTATCCAAGGCCCCCTAATAACGTAACAATGTGAGTGTGTGTAAACAGGATTTGGCATTATAAGTGTTGATATACTATAAAAGGCAACCAGCCAACCTATAATCTCTTCTACTTTAGTTTATTTCATTTCTGTTTTCTTTCATCTTTGCAGGTGGATGTCGTTCTTGAAGAAGACAAAGGATTCTGGGCAGCAATTCAAAATTTCATGCAGTCTACTAAGAGACCCATCATTTTGACTGCTTCCTCAATGGATGTTGCTGAACAATTTGGTAACTCTTGTGAACATCTTAGCTTTCGTCTCCCGTCCACCGTAAGTAGGACAATTTCTTTTCTAAAAAGAGCAATAATTTTTTTTACTATTAGCAGGGTAGTTTCATTTTTAAAAAATCAAATAAGATTCATATTTGCTTTGTTACTGATATTATTTTAAAGCCAAAGTGAGTTTGTAAGAATTTATAAATCATTAACAATACATACTGTCTTGTCTGGTAGTGGGGGAAATAAAAGCTAATGACTGGATTCGGGGAGGGGGGTATGAATCCCACCCCTTCATCTCCCAGCTAATAGTTAAATAGTACCACTACTGTTCTTCTACAAGGATGGCTTTGGCATTAAATAACCCATGAAGGTTGATATCCTTTTAAAACAAAGAAACCAAACCTACAACACTCTTTCTTGTCTCATGAGAGTAAATTATTCTATTTACTGAAAGATGCACTATTGGCTAATGGGTTAAATAGTACCACTACTGTTCTTCTACAAGGATGGCTTTGGCATTAAATAACCCATGAAGGTTGGTATTCGATTAACAAAGAAACCAAAACCTGGTTTAAATTCAGAGTTTTCTTTCTATGAGACTGGTTGCCTAACCAGGCTAAAGAACCCTGTCTGTCCTATTTAACCATAGCTGAAGGGAGAAGAAATGTATTCATTCCTGTCCCAAGAGCATTATTCAAAAAAATGAAAACCCTCTGCCATAGGCAGGATGCAACAAAAGTTCAATTTCTAAGTGGAGTACGGCTTGTTTGAATTCAGTCTTTTCTATACTGATTGCCTAACCAACCAGTCTGCCCTACTATTTACCCACAGCTGAAGGGAGAAGAAATGGATTCATGCCTTTTCCAAGGGAATTAGCATGAAGGGAAACGCAGACAGCCTCATTTAGGATTTGAACTCTGTCTACCAATTCAATTCCCTACAACAATAACCATTACGCTAAGAGCACCTTTAGGTACTCTAAGCAACCTGTATCAAATTAGACAAGCTTAGTAAATTTGGTTGGAGTTTAGTGATGCTGATAGCTTTTTGGATTTAGTGCATCCTGGGATGCACATATTGGCTTTGAATGAGTCTCTGGGAAAATTTATGGGTCCCAACTAAAGCCATCTAACTCCTACCTTGTAACCTATCCTGTGTAATTCTGTTCTAAGAAACTATTGGAATGTATTTACAGTTAGCTTGAAATGGTGAGGGAAGAAAAAAGAAAAACACTGGGATACGATTATACTGTGTCCTTTTAGATTTTTGTGCATCAGGGACGCAGAATGCGTACCTATCAGCATCTCTGGAGTGGTAGTACCTGTTAGGGTCCTGTCTACGGGTTAAATAGAAAAAAAGGGTTTTAAAAAGTTATTTTTTAAAAATTGAATACCCAACGAGAATGAATAAAAGAAAATGTCTTGAGCATAAAATAACCCAACAAGGGTTGACATGCAGTAAAATCCAACAAAATAAACCTTAGTAAATTTGGTATATTTAAAAATAATTTTTTTCTTCTTCTGCAGAAAGTTACCACAAGTCATTTGCAGACATTGTGTTTGGCTGAAAATGTGATGACCGATTCATCTGAAATCTCAAATCTTGTTGGTTACTTCAAGGGAGACATGCGTTCATGCCTTCTAAATCTTCAGTTCTGGATTAACTCTGGAGGTGACCTTACCAAGAAAAACTCCACAAATAGCAGTGCCACACAGCCAAGTGATATGGTGACCAGTGGATCAGGAACGGAGTCAAGTGACCCTCCAAAGGAAACACTATCTAAAGAGGATGAAGACCGTTTGATCCACCGACATTGCCTAGAAAGTTGTCTTGGCTTGAACCCAACTCATCTAAAAATGTTATTTAATGATGACTTAATAAAGGTAAGTGCTAAGTTTTTAAAGTACAAGAAATCTTATTATAATGGAGATATGGTGTCTGTCTGTCTGTAACCAAAATTATGTCACAATACCCTCTGGAATTGCATAAGTTTATCAATGAGTATTTAATGCTTAGGGCTGGTTTAGCTCAGTTGGTAGAGCACTTGACTAGGAATCGCTAGGTTCCTGGTTCGATACCGACCCTCACCAACTCAGCATATGAGTAGCACAGGGATCTGTGTGGTAAAGTGAGGAGCTGATGGTAGGTGTGGTGCTCCACCTCAGATGCAAAAACAATTTCCTTAGTTTAGCGCTAGTGAAAAGGGGATAGACTCCCTCGCTGTCTTGCTGATACCAAGTTTAGTCCACCCTGGAGACTTTTTTATTTAATGCTTAATTTGCATACTGGTTTTAACAAATAATTATTTGGTATCATTAGTCTCTAATATTATAGTTTTATTCTCTAACATTAAAATCAATTCTATGTATGATTTTATATAGAAACCAGTCAAAATATGATTAAGTGTAATCTTTTTATGTGTGTTCTTATTTAATTTCCGTTTTTCTAATTTAACATATTTCATTACATTAAAACTTAAATACTTATGCCTTGAGGGCACATATTCTTGCTAGTATGAATAATGAATGAAAGATGAACTACCAAGCATCCAACGGCACCCAGTGTCTGCACATAGCTGATGAATGAAAGTGTTTTTTTGTTGGTCGGCCAACCCTGGTGTGTCCATGTGTGAATGTCCACAGAAAAACATTCCTCTCACAAATATTAACAAAACCATCATACCAAAAACATCACCTTGGATCATTAAAAAACCTAAACTGATCCTTGAGCTAAGTGAACTGCTTGTAAGTTTATCACAAGATTATTCAACATTTTCATTTTTATACTGCATGTATACACATATATAATATTAATGTAAAAACGTGGACATGATTTTGTTAAAAAAAAATGTCAAATCACGGACCAATTCAGAACAAGAAATTCTGTAATTTCTTCACCATCTTTTTATTTTTTGGAGCAATTTTGATAAAACTTGGCATTCTTATGTAAAATAGTATGTTCTTTCTGATTCTATACCCAAATTGTATGTATCTCTATGCTGTAACCAATTATTTAGAGAATAAGAAGTACAGATAGCTTTTCTTTTTTTGTAAGTTTACCACAATTTTCATTTTTATACAAGCTTTTGACCTCATTTAAGCTACGGGTTGCTGGTTGTGAAATTTAACATAGAAATATATGTCAAATTCTCCTGGCTCTCTCTCTCTCTCTCTACTCTCTAGAGAAACTAATATTATATAACGAGGAGGTAGTCAAGAGATACATAGAGGGAAAGAAAGTGATAGACAGAGAGTAAAGTAAGAGATTGGTTGGTTTTTGACTTAATTGCAAATTATGACTAATTAGAACCAATTAAAACAGAATTTTTTTCAAACATAATTCAATCCTAAAAGTAAGGAATAATTTAGTATAATTTTTGTGTCATTAAACTAAACAGTAAAAAAAGCCTTTAGGAAGCAAAAGTTGATTAACTTAGCTTTAGTATAATAATAGATGGGATTTAAAAGTGGATTCATCTTTTTGATTTTTTTTTTTTTTTTTTTTTTTTTTTTTTTTTTTCTTACTTTCAACTCTTCAGAGAAAATTTTGTAAGAGAAACCAACTAAGTAGACTGCTGAAATCTGACACAAAGTAGAGAACAAAACAAAGGAGAAATAAAGTGTGTGTGTGGGGGGGGGGCTCTTTCAATTACCTCAGCTCAGATGAAGGTTAGCTGGAAACTTTACTTAGTTGAAATTGTATGTAAATTCCTCCTGCTTACAAAGATCAGGTCTAAGGGAAATGATGTACAGTGCTTCCAAAATAGCTAGTTGAAAACTAGAACAGGCATAGTCAATTATAGTAAATATATCAATGTTGTATCCCTTAAACAGTTTGGATTCACCAATAAATATTGAGATGGCAGAATCTGCGATTATCTTACCTTTTCTTTTTTCCTTGAATTTTTAGCCCTGCTCAGATTCTATTTCATGGGAGGACCTCACTCCTGCTTGTCATCACGGATACCAATGCCATTTCTCTCTGCTACACCAGCTGTTTCCCTCAAAATTGCCTCTCCCACGGAAACACTTCCCACCCCTTCCGAACAGAGTGCAGAAGCAGTATAAAGCCAGGAAACAAGGAGCCAGCATCAGTTCTCCCTGGATGGTTGACTTTGCAACAAACAGTATGTATGATACTGAATCTTCTCTGGATGAGCCGTTGTTTATATCTCTACCAAAAGAAAGAGAAGATAAGATTGACACAAACTCCCAACCAATCAGCTGTTCCCAAGAATCAGAAGCCAGTTGTTCTGCGAGTCAGTCTGCAAGTCTTCAGATGGAAAGCGTTTCAACAGAGGAATTGGTTCATCCGAAGCCAACCTCCGAACTCCAGCCCGAGGACATCAGCCGGCAAAGGAATTGTGAAAACAAAATCCTCAGCAACATGGCTAAATTCTACGACTGTTGTTCGTATAACGAGACATTCTTGAAATCTTGTGGGTACGTAGACTTTAGTGGCCCTTTACCCAAATACTCTGCTACTAGCCGATCGACACTAACTGCCGGCCTGTGGGATGAACTGCCCATGGAAGATACCAAGACACAAAGATCACATTTAATGAAAGAGAATATTCTTGATGTTATTGCTAATCTGGAGTTAAGGACATATGTGAACTGCCTACAGGATATTTCCCAAGCAGCTGAGGACGTGATTGATGGACATGAACATTCTATTTCCATTGCACCTCAGCAAAAGAACTTTGGATTGGTCAATTTACAACCATGTGATCAAAGGTATGTCCATCTCAATTCTTTTCATACGACTCTACGTAATAGAATTTTTTTCCTTAGATAGTATGTGTTCTTAATTTAATTGTTTATGTTGTAAAAGTATAGAACATTTTTGTGGCCTGAATACCACTATGTAAGACAAATTTTCTTGCTGGATATTATATGTTATTTCTTAATTGCTTATATTGTAAACTTATAGAAAGGCCATCATTCCCTTCAAACTTTGTTTTTGTACCCTGGTTAACATTATGTAAGATAAATTTTATTCTCAAATAGTATGTGATATTTCTTAATTGCTTATGTTGTAAAAATGTAGAAAATGGCCATTATTGCCTTCAAACTTGTTTTTGTACCCTGGTTAACATTATGTAAGATAAATTTTATTCTCAAATAGTATGTGATATTTCTTAATTGCTTATGTTGTAAAAATGTAGAAAATGGCCATTATTTTCTTCAAACTTTGTTTTTGTGCCCTGGATAATACTACGTAAGACAAATTTTGTTCCCTAATAGTATGTATTTCTCAATTGCTTATATTGAAAAAGTATAGAGAATGACTATTATTTTCTTCAAACTTAGTTTTTGTGCCCAGGATACCACATATGTAAGACAAATGTTGTACCTGGATATTATGTATTATTTCTTAATTGCTTATGTTGTAAAACTATAGCAAAGAGCCATGTTCCCTTCAAACTTTGTTTTTGTGCCCTGGATACAACTATGTAAGACAAATTTTGTCTTTTAGCAAAGATTTATTTTTAAGGTTGATGTGAGAAAGTAGTAAAATGTGGAGATGCCCAAGGAGGCATAATATACAAATAAATAAATAACTAATTGAGAAAGATTGTTCAACAAGTGAATGTTGTTAATTTGTCTAAGAAATTTTTATTGATGTTATAATCAACAAATCTCAATGGATTTTCCTTTTGTTTATTTCAGTCGAAATATTACCCATTCAAAAGCCGTTGAGAATGTTCTTAATAATATTCCATTGTTTTCTGGATTCCAACATAATTCCCTTTATCTTGATTATTTACCAATGCTTCGAGAAATTTGTCGAGCAGAAAAAACAAGACAATTAGCCAAAATGAAAAGACGGTTAGTGATTTTTTTGTTTTTTACTTTATTTTAAAGATCATATTGTCTTTTCAATTTTTTTCTTTCATTCTTTCTTTTCTTTCATTTCTTTCTTTTCTTTATCATTTTCTCTCTTTTTTTCTTTCTTTCATTCATTTTCTTTCTTTTTTCTTTTCTTTTTAATTTCTTTCCTTAACCATATTCTTTTTTCTCTTTTCTTTACCATTCTTTCTTTCCTTTCTCTTTTCTTTCCTTTCTCTTTTCTTTCCTTTTCTTTCTTTCCTTTCTCTTTTCTTTCCTTTCTCTTTTTCTTTCCTTTCTCTTTTCTTTCACTATTTTCTTTTCTTTCACTATTTTCTTCAAATTCAAACCAGTTGTACTCTGCTTAAAAGATTATCTTATGTCGCATCCTGCTTTTGGCAGAGGAGTTGGTTAAGTACAACCTAGGATTGGTAGGTAATACATCCTGTAGATTTTTTGAGGGTATAAGTCCACAGCCACAACACGTCTGTGATGGGGGTAGAGGTGTTAGCCCCATATCCTCTGGTTCTCCTTGGATGGTTGACTTTGCAACAAACAGTATGTATGATACTGAATCTTCTCTGGATGAGCCGTTGTTTATATCTCTACCAAAAGAAAGAGAAGATAAGATTGACACAAACTCCCAACCAATCAGCTGTTCCCAAGAACCAGAAGCCAGTTGTTTTGCGAGTCAGTCTGCAAGTCTTCAGATGGAAAGTGTTTCAACAGAGGAATTGGTTCATTCAAAGCCAACCTCCAAACTTGGAATTCATGGTTTTTCCTTCTAGACCAGAGTTACCTTACCAAAGCTAAAGAGCCTACTATGTCCTACTATTTTGTGCAAACAAATGATTATCAAACGCTCATAAGGTCATTAATCATCTTAACAACAGCAACCTTGAGCACCTTTTTGATCTCCATCTTTCCAACACACGTGGGCATGCCCACAAAGTGAGAAAACAGCACTGCTCACATGACTTTCGGAAACATTTTTTCATGCTCAGAATTGCGGAGACATGGAATAAACTGCCCGCGTCTGTTGTAGGCTGCCGTAGCACTGAGTCTTTCAAAGCCTCCATGCTTCCTGTGGTCCGCCAACACTATACCTGATGCCGCTCTCTACATACATATGCACACACGCGCACACATACATGCATATTACTACTGTAAACTGTTCATGTTCCTGACACTACATTATTCTGTGTACTTGACATGAGACTTTGATGAGTTGTGGTGCACCTGAGCACTGTACACAATAAAATTTCATTATAAATAGAAATAGTATTTACTAAGATTAGTTTAGTTGTGGCACAAGGCCAGAAGCAAGGGGCACACAGTGAGAATCAAATTCACTAACAATGGTCTGCAAATCTAGCTTGCTAACCATCGCACTGAGGTGCCCCTATTAAATAGATATAGTTAACCATATTATCATCATCATCAAGTCATGCTGACAACACAGATTCCCATGACTCTCTCTCACCACCTGTCCCTATCGGTCATCGCTCCTGGCAGATCTTCCACATGGTAACCAGTATCTGCACAGAGCTGGTCAATATAGGCTTTTGCTGGTTGGCCTTCATTGGTGTGTTCATGTGTAGGTGCTCATAGGACAATATCACTTATAATCTCATCCTTGTCCAGCATGTCTTGTTCATTTTACTCAGATGGTTTATGTGATAAGAGGCAAGTGGCTGTACAGCTGATCTTTTGTGGTGTGTTGCTTCCAAGATTGATTCAAGACAACACACAGAATCCTTGAACAGTTCACATCTAGCTTTTTCCTCATTTCATTAGAATCTAAGTGGTGCAGCCATACAGCAGCATTGATACGGTTACAGTTTAGAAGAATTCTTGTTTTATCTTAGAGAAATCAGAAAATTGTGTATAGATTATTAGTATTAGATAGGAATACTTAATACTTTGTATCATATAACTGTGCAAACAAATCATTATAAACGAATTAAAAAAAGTGCAATGGAACATTGAAAATAGTTAAGATTGCAATCAAACATTTATAAATGAATCAAATTTCAGCATTAAATAACCCATAAGGATTTGATATGCCAATAAGCAAATAAACCAAACCAAATCAAACTCCTTTTTAATTTCTAAGTCTGATTTAACTTTAATTCTATTTTTTTTAATTAAATTAAATTATTAAAACTTTTGTGATTTTATTTCTTAATTTAAAAATTTTTTTTTTTTTTTTTTTCAGATTTTTCCATTATTTTGACAATATTGGCTTTCCTCTTCGAGAATCTACACTGAATGTATTGGCCAATGGATTTACGTGATATTCTGTTATAAACTTTCACCAACAAAAATTATGGTCTATTTTTTTTTTTAATTTGTCTCATATTTCCATTTTTTTGAATTTTCTTTTTAACATTATTTAGTATGTTTGCAAGAAATATATTTTTAGAAATCCTTTTAACGCAGTAAAATATTTGCATTCAAAAATCAGAGAGAAAGAAAAAAAAATTATCTGATCTTAAAACTAAAACTGCCTTAAGGTTCTCATTCTGTGGATAAAAGAAATTTTAAGTTTTGTTTCACATTTTAATGTAATAAAATATTATATTGAATTAGAAAAGACTAACAAAACTAAAGAATGCATATAAAAAATTACTTATTTTAAGTTATTTCCAGAGATGCTGATAGGTATACGTCCTGCGTCACTGATGCATAAAAATAAAAATCTAAAAGGACACAGAAAAATTGTATCCATGCGTCCCAGTGGTTTTTTTTTCTTCCCCCACCATTTCCAGCTAACTGTAATACATTTCAATATTTTCTTGGAAATGAATTACAGTCTATGGGGTACAAAGTAGGGGTTAGATGGCTTTAGTTGTTCATAGATAAAAACTCTGCAATTTATAAAGAAACTTTAGTTGGGGTTCATCCAAATCAAATCCTTGTACCCCAGGATGCACTAAATTAAAAAGCTATCAGCATTACTTTATTTCTATATAGAATTATACATCAGATTGCTTTTAATACATTTGAGAATAAAACAATAATATCAGAAATCAATAGCACCATGTAATTATTTATTAAACCTGATTTTGCTAAAACCAGTATGCAAATTATCTACACCATATACTCTGTAAACCTTTATTTCTTAGTGATATATAAGACACATTGTAATATTTTAAAATGAATTAATAACATGGGCTGTTTTCAGGGAAATATAACTTGATTAGACCTTAATTGAGGCATTGTTTATAAGATACTAATTGATATTGAATAATGAATATTTGATAACCATTGAGAATTGTGATATCAGTGGTGATATAGTTACAGACAGACACACATAATCTCCATTATAATAAGATATTTGAAAGATTATCTTTTTAAAAGTATTTTCTAAAATGAATATTTGCAATTGAAAAGGTAAAAATTTAATACCTTATGTAAAACTAAAACTACCTTAAGTTTCTTTTTATCTTTTTATGTGGATGAAAGAAATTTTAAGTTTTGTTTCATCTTCAATTATGTTCTATTATGTAAATTTCTTTTAGTGTTTGAAAAACTTTATTAACCTTTACATTGCCAAACATGCAAACAGTAATGTGATTATTATTTCTAGCATAGGAGATGTTTAATTTAGAAAAATTCACTGATACATTTTTCAACTGACTAATAAATACTCAGAAACAAAGATTCTGCAACTTCTGTAATTTTTTTTCCTCTCAAATTTTTTAATGATCTAAACTTCAGGTTTTAAATTCGCAATATTAACAGATATTAGGTTTTGTTCCAGAAATTAATAAAATTTTAATTAGTAAATACTTAATATAATTAGAGATAAAGCTATGAATGAAACAGTGTACCCTGAGATGCTGATAGGTACGTGTCCTGCGTCCTGATGCATAAATCTAAAAGGACGCATAAAAATCATATCCATGCGTCCCAGTATTTTTTTCTTCTTCCCCCACCATTTCCAGCTAACTGTAAATACATTTCAATATTTTCTTGGAAACGAATTACACTGTATGGGGTACAAGGTTAGACAGCTTTAGTTGTTCATAGATAAAAACTCTGCAATTTATTAAGAAACTTTAGTTGGAACCCATCAAATTTCATGGGGACTCCTCCAAATTAAATCTGTGTGTCCCAGGACGCACTAAATTAAAAAGCTAACTGCATCACTGTGTACAGCTTTGGAAAATCATGTTATGGGCCGGTTTAGCTCAGTCGGTAGAGCGTATGGCTAGGAATCGCAAGGTTCCTGGTTCGATACCGGCCCTCGTCAACTCAGTGTATGAGTAGCACAGGGATCTGTGCAGTAAAGTGAGGAACTGATGGTAGGTGTGGTGCTCCACTTCAGATGTTAAAATAATCTCCTTGGTCTAGCACTAGTGAAAAGGGGATAGACTCCCTTGCTGTCTGGCTGATACTGACATTAGGCCACCCCGACAACTTTACTTTACTTATAAGGAACAATGGTAGTTAATGGTAGTTTAAAAGTTAAAGTAAATTAAAAAATTTAAAAAAAGAAGTAAATTTGGAAATATGAGACTATTAAAAAAATAAAATAAATAAAAATGTTTGTCATTGTGTATATTTCCATACTGTTCATTATATTTTTTTCTCATTCTTATTTGTACATTGATATGTTAGGATTGTTAAACCAAAAATGATTTCACAAAGTCTTGAGTTGGGAAATATGTATTCAATTTGGGTTATCAGCTAAAGACTTCTTCAGCCCAGCATTTTTTTTATTTTTTTTATTTTTATTTTTTTCCTACTTGAGTGCCAGTAGCATTTGACACTGTATCCTTGTGTTTTCTCAGATGACTCACCAGGCCAGCTCTGGAGAGACATACTCTTCCACATAAACTACATGTTGGAACGTCTCCACTTTGGATATTGCTGGACTGAATTTCACCCTTTCTAATAGCCCGCTTCAATTTTTGGTGTTTATTTCGGTTGGACTCAAATTCTTTCACAGACCAGTAGATGGTGGCTCTCTAGCTAGGTCTATTACAAGCTAGCTTCTCTCAATCCTCCATAGCGATAGCAGCATTCTCCAGAGTGTCCTTGAGGCAGTCCTTAAATCAATAATAATCTGTACATTTATACAAACTGTCCTTTTTTGGGAAGTCCAATTCAAGATTCCTTCTGGATGGAAAAAAAAAAAAACACTTAAAAATCTGTGAAATCATTGCATAAAAAAAGGAAAAAAAAAAGACTTTTAAAAAAGAATGTCAAGGTCAGTCAGTATTTAAAAAAAAAAAAAAAAAAAAAAAAAAAATCTGTTTGTCTATAAGTTATAGACAGGGTGTTCTAAGTTACAAAATCTATTTACAGTATATATTCTATACTAATATAGTATATATATTTACTAATAAACAACTTTTTTGAGACTAATTTTTCACTCAAAACAAGGAGTCGTCCATTACACGTGTTTTTGAACACATTGAAGCTTATCATCATTCATTACACACAATATGATAAAAACACTCTTTTGTGGTTAAAAATTAGGGGTTATATACAGTATTTATTGAGTTCATAGAGGTATAGAAATTAAATGTGTTGTGGCTAGCATTCCGAACAGTGACATTGTAGTGAGTTTGAACTCCAGTTGTACTATAATGTTCACTTTCAGACTAGTACCCTTGGGAAAGGTATGAACCTCCCTCAAATAACCGTGATTGTCTAGCTGCCATTAAACAAAGAAAACCAAACCGATAAAAATCACAAAACATTTTTTAAAATTTTTCTTTGCATTTAAAACATCGCTATCACCTGTAAAGCTGCTAAATTACAGATTAAAATATTTTACATATTCAGCTATATATATATATATATAAAATCTGATACAATTGATTTATAGAGTATCTGCCTATATATATATATATATATATATATATATAAAATCTGATACAATTGATTTAGCTCTTAGAGTATCTGCCTATATATATATATATATATATATATATATAATATATTAAAATCTGATACAATTGATTTAGCTCTTAGAGTATCTGCCTAGGAACCAAAAGGTTTGATACTATCCCTCACCAATCCAGTGCATGAGTAGCACGGCTTAGATCTGTGCACTAAAGTGGCGAGTTGATGGTAGGTGTGGCACTCCACCTCAGATGCAAAAACAACAATAGTGAAAAGGGGATAGACACCCTCGTTGTCCAGCTGATACTGACAATAGGCCAATCCACCAAGTTTATATTTACTTCAATATTTATATATATATATATATATATATATATATATATATATATATATATATAATATTGCTCCGTATATAATCTAAAAAGTTTATTATACATTGAGCTCTTTTTAGTGATTTAAAGATTCACTGTATTTATACATACTGGATCATACAATGATAATACAGTGTGTCTTAGAAATCACAGAATCATCCCTTACTACCAAGTTTTGGATATCTCTTATCTATATATATATATAGAGAGAGAGTACACTTCTCTCCCTTGTTATGTGTAAATTTCATTTTTGTATAATAAATCATCATCATCATCATCATCATCATCATCATCATACTGATGCTATCCTTCTAGTAAAACATGTCAATGTGATTATCTCTCCTGACAGATTTCCTTCCAAATATAATAATCCTATAATAATCTGAGCTAAAAAAAAAAAATCTTAATAGATAAATATATTCATTGCAATAAAAAAAAAAAACCCTAACAACAGTGTGAACAGACAACTTTCTTTACTCTATATTTCTGGCTGGGCTGTATATTTCAAACGTCTTAACATTTTTTTTTTTTTTTTTTTAATGTGAATGGTGTATGCGGGTAACCACATCAGAATGTAAGAAACGAAAAGCAAAAAAAAAAAAAGTTTCAATATATTTTTATCTAAAATATCGGATTTTTTAAAAATGTAATTTTCCCATCTCAGAATAAAATGGCCTATTATATATGATTTTGTTTTCACTTCTTCTTGTATATAAATCTTTCCCTTTTTTTTTTTTTTTCTATTTTTGTTTTTGATTTTTTTCTGTTTTTTTTTCTACTTTTTTCTTAACCTAATGTTTTTTTTCGTAATATTTTTCTGTTGCTTTTTGATTTTGTTCCTTTTTTCTATTATTTTTCTTTTTGTTATCATTATCAGAAAAACATGCATGAAATGAATTGTACATTAACTTTTGTTATATCCATCCAAATTTTTTGACTATAAATAAATTCATTATAAATCAGATTCGTAACTCATTGTGTGCACAAACACTTTAATATAATGATCTGATTTGTATGTGTGGAACCATTACACATCATACCAAGATTTTTATTTGCACAATAATGTCAAAATACTTTAACATTATATATATATATATATATATATATATATATATAGTAATGCTGATAGCTTTTTAATTTAGTGTGTCCCAAATTAAGTTTCTTAATAAATTTTATTTATGAACTGGGGAAAGAAGACGGGAAAGTTTTGTCATAACTTAAGCCATCTAATCCCTACTTTGTACCCCATCCTGTGTAATTCGTTTCTAAGAAAATATTGAAATGTATTTACATTTATCTTGAAATGGTGGGAGAACAAAAAAGCAGGCTCAAGCAAAACACGAGTTAGACACAAGGCCAGAATTCTCATGATGTTGGCAGTGTAAATTTCCTTTTATATAGTGGAGAACTCACTTACCTGAACTGTTACAGATTAATGGGTGCAATATATCAGGATATTTTTATGGAAAAATTATGTCCCTGGGTTGTATGGATATGATTTTTTAG
Source organism: Doryteuthis pealeii (assembly GCA_023376005.1). Classification (NCBI taxonomy): domain Eukaryota; kingdom Metazoa; phylum Mollusca; class Cephalopoda; order Myopsida; family Loliginidae; genus Doryteuthis; species Doryteuthis pealeii. Next base: position 16,368,885 of record CM042159.1, on the reverse strand, counting down.
ATTTTTATATATCAGAGACGCATCTCTGTATATATAGCTTATTTAGAATTAATTTTATTCCACAAAAACAAAGTTAAAATATTTTTTTTTTTTTTTTTTTTTTTACCTCATGACTTCTTTTCATTTTATTCCTTGCATCGCCACTTTTCTTTGGACTTCCAGCAAAACATCTTGTTGGATCATCTTCTTGGTATAAGCCATAAGCAACTTCCTGTCTGAAATAAATACTCATCAACATTGCATTCTTGAAAGAAAATGAATCTTCTAATTACTAGAAAAAAGAAAAGTAAAGCGTATCTGATGAAGGTCATAGAGTGAAAGTCATGTTTTACAAGGTTGTGGCGTTAGAGTACAAGGTGTGCCACTTACACATTAACCCCCATCAGTAGAATTATTGATGGACATCCATATTATTTGAGCTGTACATTGACAGTCAGCAGTTAACAGACAACTAGATGACAAGTTCAGCTGTATTAACATAGTTTGGGATATTTCCACACTGGATCATAAACATCTAAGATTAGTAGACCAGTTCATATACCTAAGTTTTATGATATCCCATCTACAGAAAGCGATGTCAATATACGCATGGGAAAGGCATGAACTGCTATAGACTACAGTTGTGGTAGTAGGTATGTAACCAACCCATTTGCCACACCGCCCTGTCGCCTGGGGCGTTATAATGCACCTCTGCAGAGGGGTAAGACTCTCCCAAATGGGTCTACCTGTCAGCCTTGAATGGCAACCCGTGATGGTTAAGGACGGAGTCTTGGTGGATGAGCAGTCCATAACCTGCAACACTCCACTTAGACCCTTACTTAGGCTAGACGGGCGGTCGGAGAGGCCCCCCCCCACCAATCAGTCGGCTGGTTACATCAGGCCCTAGTACCTATATGATTGCCCCAACCCTATTCCCTTATGGCAAGTCCCTACCCTTTTTATCATATGGGTGCTAGAAAGTGGTGGCTGTGGGTCTACATGTCCTGAGAATGACGTTAAACACTTTCCGATTGTGAAGTTCCAGTTATGGATGGCTGGGGAATGTGGAGCACCCTTCATCACCTTTGCTCCCTGGTCTATTCTGATCTGGAGTGGTAGTACCTGTTAGGGTCCCATCTATGGATTAAATAGAAAAATGTATTTATAAAAAAATTGACTATCCATTAAGAATGGATTTATTTCAAATCTTTGTCGGCATTAAATGACCCACTGAGGTTGATATGCCGTAAACCAAACCATTTGCTACAGGTAGGATGTGACTCAAGCTATCCTGTGGCATCCAGTGAGGATTAAATTTGGTTTCAGTTCTAAGGGATCTGCAAGACTAGCTTGCTAATTATTACATCACGATGGGACCTCCTTTCTTTCATATATATATATATATATATATATATATATAATCTTTCTGATAAAATAAAGCAGGAATTCTAAGTTGTAGCAATACTAGTAGTACTGTATGATTGCTTTCTGGTATTGTATCCTCATTTTATAGATAAAGCAAATTGGGTGAAGATCAATACAAAAGAGTACACACAATATATTAAAGTATAACATTTATTAAGAGAAGAAAATCAAAAGTAACATACATTCATCAAAGAATATATATAATATATATATATATATATATATATATATATATATATATATATATATATATATATATTCTTGTGTGTGTGTGGGCTGGGCTGGGCTGGGTTAGCTCAGTCGGTAGAGCATTCGGCTAGAAACCACAAGGTTCCTAGTTCGATACCGCCCCTTGCCAACTCAGCGTATGAGTAGCACATGGATCTGTGCGGTAAAGTAAGGAGCTGGTGGTAGGTATAGCGCTCCACATCAAACGCAAAAACAACCTCCTTGGTCTAGCACTAGTTAAAAGGGGATAGACTCCTTCGATGTATGGCTCATACCGACATTAAGCCACCCCGACGACGACTTTTTTTATATATGCTGATAGGTACGCATCCTGCGTCACTTGACGCATAAAAATTTAAAATGATGCAGTAAAATCATATCCCTGCATCCCAGTGTTTTTCTAATTTCTTCCCTCATCATTTCAAGCTAACTGTAAATACATTTCAATATTTTCTTAGAAACGAATTACACAGGATAAGTTACAAGGTAGGCGTTAGACGGCTTTAGTTGTTTTCCCCAGATCATAAATAAAAACCCTACAATTTATTAAGAAATTTTAGTTGGGACCCATTAATTTTTCCGGGGACTAATTCAAAGCCAATATGTGCGTCCCAGGATGCACTAAATCATAAAGCTATCAGCATCAGTGTGTGTGTGTGTGTGTATATATATATAATCAGGGAAAATGGAAATAAATCTGACACTATATAAAATATGAAAAAACAAGGTATTCAAAGGATGATTTTATTATAGTCTGATGTATTAGCCAACATTAACATTTTTCGGTTTGTATATTAAACCATCATCAGGTAATTGTTGATATGTGACGTAACTTCTGAATAATATTCAATATAAATATGGAAAGAAAAAAAAAAAGAGACAAAACTTAGCATTTTATAGCCATTAGTTAACATTCTATTTCATAACTGTATGATGTAATTTGCATTCATAATTATTTTGAAAAAAAAGGATGTATATTTATTTACAAATGTTGCTTATGGCATTACACTTACTTTACATATTAACTCTTAACGTCCTACACTGCCTCATTCCGCCCGGCCAGAAGTCACATTTGTTTTCCTAATCCACCTCAAATGATAGCCTTTGTTTAAATGTAATATTAAACATATTTAGCAGTCTTTGATTTAAGGGAAATAATGGGTAACTTTAAATGAAAAGGCCATTTTTAACCATTTATTGATAAATCCTTGTAGGAATGGGGCTCTGGACTAAGAAAATTCTCAACAGGATGTTAAGAGTTAACAGTTCCTTGGTGATGGTTTAATATACAAATTTGCAAAGAAATCAATAGTAATGGGTCCTTCCATGTCCCCAAATGACTTTACTTACCACTGCCCCTGGAACGTTTTCTTTACTGGAGAGTCAGTATTTTTCCACTCCATGGACTGTCTTTGAGACTCAGATACATTTATTGTTTTTAGCTTTATGATTTTGTTAAAAATAAGTAAAATGTCCAAACAAAAACAATAAAAAGCATAAAAGCAAGTTTGGAGGACTTTGAAAATAAACATAGTGTGCTAAAAATATTCACTTTTATTTTATTTATTTTTCTAAAAATTATTTCATTTCATTTTATTTACAAATACTATTTTCAACATGGTGTAATTTTCAAATTATACAAAATTTCTAAAAATCCAATTTTTTTTTATATATATATATATATATATCTCAGCTTGCTGATTTTTCAGGCAAATGACCCTTCAATGAAGCGATTATTTCTCTGTAATGATATGCCATGAAGTCAGTTTTCTAGCAAGCAACATTCAGTATTGTGATTGCCTCCCCACTGACAGCATGAATACCCATGACTCTCTCTTACTACCCATCCCTGGCAGGTCTTCTGCACAACATCTAGAATCTGCACAGAACTGATTGATATAGCTTTTTTTCTGGTCAGCCTCTACTGGTATGTACATGTGTAAGTGTCTATAGGAAAACATCACTTGCTTCTTCAGCAGTGTCAAGCATGTCTTGTTTGTCTTACTTGGATGTTTTTTGTGATAAGAGTCAAGTGGCCGTACAGCTGCCTTTTTGTTGAGTGCTGTTTCCAGGATCTGTTCAAGTCAGCACAGCATCCTTGTGTAGATCCCATCTAGCTTTTTCTCTAAGCACTTTGTTAGAGTAGCACTGATATGGCTACTGCTTGGAAGAATTCTCGCTTTATCTTAGAAAGATCAGATTTCCATATGATCAAATGTTAATGTTTTATCTAAAGAATTAATAAAATATGCTAATAACATAACTGGTACATAACACAATAAGAACAAACATGACACCAACAGATTGAAGATGAGATTATTGGATGGATTTATAGATGTGATTAAGACTTCTACAATACCTCTTGCTCTTGTAGTTTCAGATTATAAAACAGATGGAAAAAATAACCAGGTTTCTCCAAGGTAATCAAAAAGAAGTCATAAATTCAAGTCTTACCATGAGCTTATCTATTGACAAGGGTCATTCAATAAATAAGGTTATTTTTCCCCAAGGATTTGGCAATAGGAAACACTTTACAGTTGCACTTTTTTCAAGGAAATCAATAATAAAAGGTCCTTTCATGTCCCAGAAGACTATCAGCATGACCTTCTTTATTAACCACTGTGTCTAGAACTAATTTCTTTACTGATGAGTCAATGTGTTTCCACTCCATGGATTGTCTTTTTGACTTGGGTGCGTTGTGGCAAATACACGTTTAGCTCATTTGATTTTTTTTTTTACTAAAACATGCTTCTTCATATACATCATACATTCTTCTGTAAATTTCACATGATTTGCTTATCTCAAAAAAAATTTGATGACAAGCCTCTGTTCATGCCTGGGGCACTCGGTTTGATTTGCCATCATTTTGAATTGACTCAAAAAATAATTTTTGCTATAAATCAATTCCAAACAATGCAGAGCTTACGTTTATGGAAAAAAAAATCTGAAATGTGGTCTGCAACAACAACAGCAGGATGTCTTGAAAATTCATGTTATCCAATTAGTAATAGATGTGCAAATTCATGTTTCTAGTTACTAGTAGAAACCTATGAAAATTCAGTTTAAACGACAACCACTCCCAAAATTTTTGGCTTAGCAATGGCTTCATTGTAGTCTCAAAAGGTGGTCAAAATTCTGCTGCCTTTTGTAACAACATATGGGAAACAGCACTGACCAATATGACTTGTTTTCAAGGTGAATTGCATATATCTTAGTTAAAAATATCACCAATAATTGACAATTTGTTCCAAACAAGAAAAGTATGTTCCCCTCAGTAAATGTCATTAATCAATGCAAATATTGTATGTGAGTTTTATTATATATTTTTGATAAATTTCATTCATATTTATATGGGGGTCCATGAGATTTCATTTTTATCTATATGCTGATCCATGAGATAGAACCTGATATAGAAAGTTTAAAAAACACTGTTCTAATCAATACTTAATAAGGGGCTTATATAGATGTGTCAGGTTGTGGCCTTGATATATGTGGCTGTTAAGCACACATGTCCCAAAACCTTTATGAATAAAGAAAAAAAAAGTTGGAAAAACAAAATGTTATTTTATTTCATAAAACAAAAACATACTAAATGAAGTATAAAAATGTATAACACATCCGAGTGGAGGTGCTCATGGCATAATGGTTATTATTGTAGGAAGTAGACATGGCTATCCAAGTTCAAGGGTAGTTTGCATTTCAAATAGTGCTAATACACTTGGGAAAGGTATGAATCCAACTATTCTCCCTCCAGCTATGGGTAAATAGTAGGGATAACTGAGTTCTTTAATCTTAGTATAGCAACTGGTCTTGGAGAATAAAAACTTTGAATTCAAAATGAGTTATATACCTGAGTTGAATGGGCTCCACCAGGCTCAAAGTGGCCAAGATACATTACATGAGTAGTGACCCCCCTCCCCACGACCAAACTAGGTTACGAAGTCTAACATATATCCTGTCAGACCCTGTAAAGACATTAGAGGATGTAAAATGTCTCTGTATAACTCACATTCTCCAGAACTTGGGAGTAGTAGATATTTACCCAATCTTTTTGTCATGGGGAGGATGCAACATAAAGTTGTAAACATTGTCAATTAATAATTCAGACTAGTATTTTCTCAATTTTTAATGGTCTTTTCCTTGCAACTCACTCAGGCTACCAGTCTAAGACAACAACAACAAGGTATGGGGCATTTAGCAAAGACTGAACTCGCTTTTCAGTAGTAATGGATCAGTCATATTAACTTGCTAACTATTACACCATGATTGGATGCCCTCAAAACTTGGGGTATGTTTGTCTTCAGCAGTGGCAGCTAGTAATCTCTCTCTTCTATCCAAACAGCTCCTGCTGATTTACCATTAGTTGTCATGTGACCAGCCAAATACAGTAGATATTTAATTATAAAATAAGAAACTAATCCCAACAATTTTTAAAACCCTGGTTACTTCTTTTCATTGAAACTCTCTTGGTTTATTATTTCTATAACAGCAGAGAATGGTGCATGTTTGGAAACAAAAATTGAAGATGAGCACTTAGTGAGGCTCAAACTCACAACCACCTTTTGTTTCAGGGAAGCCTGCTCATCCATACCAGTTGATTTTACACAAGCAACTCGGATCACAGAAATTTGAATCTAACCTATAAATCCATCCAACACTCATCTCCAATTTGTTGGTGTCATATTTTTATTTTATTTTTACACATTACTCATGTCAGCATCATCAAGTCATCATGGAAGAATTCTTATGGATATCCAAGACTCTCTCTCACCTATTGTTCATCAATCTCTGACAGGTCCTTCATGCAGCATCCAGAATTTTCACAGAGCTGATTGATGTAGGTTTTTGCTGGTCAGCCTACACTGGCATGTCTATGTGTAGGTGTTCACCGGAGAACATCACTTATGCGTTGGTCTTTGCTGCTCCAGCATGTCTTACTTTACTTGGGTGGTTTGTATGATAGGCAGTAAGTGACCATACAGTTACTTTCTTGAGGGGAGTTGCTTCCAAGATTTGTTCAAGACAACACACAGAATCCTTGTATAGTTCTCATCTAGCTTTTCCTCTAAGTGTTTCATTAAAGTCCAAGTGGTGCAGCCCTACAGTAGCACTGACATGGCTATATATATATATATATATAAAGATCCCCTTATGTATTGAATGAACCTCATATATATATATATATAATATATATATATATATATGAAATTTAACATTTTTGAAAAAACAAATGATGTTATATAATTGCTGACAGAAATCTGTTTCGACCAGCTTGATAAATCGGTCATCATCAAGAGCAACATAGAGAAATTTCATACTGTCGGATTAATTTCCATCTATTTTTCATATATATATATATAAGTAAAAAATAAAGTCGTCGGGGCGGCCTAATGTCGGTATCAGCCAATCAGCGAGGGAGTCTATCCACTTTTCACTAGCGCTAGACCAAGGAGATTATCTTAGTGTCTGAGGTGGAGCACTGAACCTACCATCAGCTCCTTACTTTACCGCACAGATCCCTGTGCTACTCATACGCTGAGTCGGCGAGGACCGGTATCGAACTAGGAACCTTGTGGTTTCTAGCCGAACGCTCTACCGACTGAGCTAACCCGGATGAGGTTCATTCAATACATAAGGGGATCTTTTTTACAAAAGCAAAATATTTTTTTTTCAGAACTTTTTTGAGAAATGTAAATTCTACATTGTTTGGAATTGGTTTATAGCAAAAATTATTTTAATCTCATAAAAATATTTGTTTTGAGGCTATTCAAAATGTGTGTTCCAGGCTTGAATAGAGGTCTGCCATCAACTTTTTGGTATCAGAATTATTAATAATGACTGAAAACTCAATCATCCCAAGAGAAAATATTTCAAGTTTAAATACATTTAAAGTAAAAACATGACAATGAAGATAGAAAAATGAAACATTTCCAGTTATTAATTTAGACTAGTATTTTCTTTGATTTCAATTTTTGAAGGCTTTTTTATTGCAACTCATTCTAGCTGTCAGTCTAAGACAACAAAACGAATATCCTCATGTCTTGGCTTTGTAGATGAAGATTAAGGGGGTGGTCTACATTGACTGCAGGCATGTTTGTGGCTGATAAGTCCTATATGGGATAAACAGGCATTGTTACAGTGGATTCAACTGAATGTCTGGTCAGTGTTTGATGGCATTGTATTGTGATTCTTCTTCCTATGCTTTTTGTCCTTGAGGATGGCCCTGCGAATGTTTTCAAAGGAGGAGACAGAATGGTTAGTGTTGAGATGCCAAGTGTCACAGTTCTCAGCTAGAGTGGACCAACGGTGATGGTTGATATGACAGGCACCAAGGGATTTTTTTCAAGCAGTCCTTGTATTGCTTCTTTGGAGTCCCTCTGTCATGATGGCCAGTAGAGAGTTGGATGTAGATTGTGATTTTGGGCAGGCAGAAATAACAAATGATAAGTACTTGGTGAGATTCAAACTCCTGAACTTAAATTGTTCTTTGCTATAGTAGAAACAAAAAAATTTTGGTATGCAATCTATGTGTGATAAAACTGATTTTGTATGTGGTCTATCTAACCCTAATTTTTAAAAATAATAAATGATATAATGTTTTATTATCTATTTTTTTTTGGTTGATGTATATTTAATTTGCCAATAAATTTAATAAATTATTTTCAAAATTGTATAATTCTAATTTCTTTAAATAAATGTATGAAAATATAATAATGCTTTATTAAATCAATGATAAACAAATGGTACATTTAGATCACATACTAAAATAAAATTTGACTTGGAATGTAGATTGCATATCAAAGTAGCACTGATTGAAACACCTATGCTCATGTTGTTCTTTGTCATGATAGAAACAAATAAAGTTTTGATAAAAAGCAACTAAAATTAAAAACAGATGCATGAAAATTATCAAGTCATTATCAGAATTATCAATAATGTGTTTAAAAGTCAAACATCACAAAAGAAAACATTTCAAATTTGAATACATTTAAAGTAATGAGACAACAATGAAATAGAAAAATGAAACATTGTCAATAATTAGTTTACATTAGTACTTTCTTTTATCTCAATTTTTAATTGCCTTTTTATTACAACACACTCTGACCCCCAGTCTAGGATAACAACAACAAACAGCACAGATTGAAGATAAGTACTCAGTGAGATTTAAAGTCTTGTGCTCATGTTGTTCTTTGATTTAGTTTGGTTTCTTTGTTTAATGGTATATCAACTTTCATGGGTTATTTAATGCCTAAGCCAATTTTGAATTGCCTTTTTATCACAACTCACTCAGGCCACCAGTTTAGGACAACTTGTAGAAGAAATGTAGTAGCACATTTAATCCATAGCTGGGTGGGGGTGGGGGTGAGAGTGTTCATAGCTTTCCCAAGGGTATTAGTCCAAAAGTGAACATAATAGCATAGCTGGAGTTCAAACTCACTTACTACAATGTAGCAGTCCAGTATTTTTCCATTATGCTACAGGGACTCATATGTTGATCTTTGCAATAGTAGAAATAAATGAAGTTTTGATAAAAAGCAACTAAAATTTAAAAAAGATGAATGAAAATACTTACCAGAATTATCAATAAGGTGTTGAAAAATCAAACATCACAAGAGAAAACATTTCAAATTGGTTGGTCGATTGGTGTTTAATAGCATATCAATCACTGTGGGTTATTAAATGCCCAATTTCTTTTATAACTTCATTCATGTGTATTAATAAATTGGTAGATACAATTTTCATTAACTTCATATATATTAATAAAATACTGGTGATTGACCCTCAGCCACCGCTTTCTAGCACCTATATGATAAAAAGGGTTGGGTGTTTGCCATAAGAGCAATTTGAAGAATATAGTTGGGACAATCATATAGTTGCTAGGGCTTGGCATGACCAGCTGATTGATCAATTCAGGCCTCTCCAAAGTGGAGTGTTGTATGTTATGTATCATTCAGTACCTGGATCATAGACCGCTCATCCACCACAATCTTGTCCTCAGGCATTACGGGTCACCACCCACAGCCAACAGATGGCCCCATTGGAGGGCTTTTACTCCTCAGCAGAGGTGTAGTCAGTGTATCTTACAGCCCCAGTCAATAGGGTGGATTTCAAGTTTGAATACATTTAAAGTAACAAAACAACATCAAAGGGGAAAAAAATTGTAAAGAAATTGAAAACAACAAACAACAACACACTGTAAACATCTTTAGGTATTTTATTTTAAAGAAAATTAGAATGAATATAAACAAAATCATTTTCAGGAACTAATTTACAGAATACCCCGATGCAATAAGGGTAGTTAGTATTTGATTTCCTCATACCTTTCACAGTTTGCCATTGAAATGAGAAATTACAGGTGGGGAATTAAAGTTAATCAGGAGACTGTAGTAAATATTGTGTAGTCTTAATTGGAAACCACTACAAGCAGTTAAGGAAAATCATGTCAGCCTTCCACAAAAAAGAAAAATGTGAGCAAAAGAAAACTCTAGAAATTTCAGATGAGAAAATAATCTGCAACGTAGATAATTTATCTACGCAGCAGATTTGTCGTATTGCAGACAAGGGGGTCACTGCATGAGTATATTCGTTAACATTGCTTTACAAATATAATGAGAAGAATCCACTTATAAGTATAAGACTTATATATATATATATATATATATATATATATATATACACACACACACACACACACACACATACACACCACTCACATATATATACATATATGTATTATATATATATACATATATATACATACATATATATATATATATATATATATATATACATACATATACATACATATATATACATACATATATATACATATATACATATACATATAATATATATATATATATATATATATATACACAGTAGATTCCGGTTAATAAGACCATATTAGTTGGTCTGATTAACCAAATAAAGTAAATAGTTTTCCAAGAAAAGATATAGAAAACTAATATGAAGCAATGGAGGTAACTTAGTCAACCAAAACATAACATGGTATATTTTTGTGAGTTCACTTATTTCTCCCTTTAACTTGAGGGTTATGACCTAAAAATATTTGATAGACAGTTGTTTTGAGAACTAAAAAATATATTTTTAGTAATTCTATCAGTTTTTTTTTCTTTAAATGTTAATTAGCACAGCTGATTGGTCTAAATAAATGGTGCATTGGTCATAATAAAGCAAAATTAGTAATGATTACCTACATGTAAATCAAGTCTTAACAAAATTGGTCCTTTTATGTGGCTGGTTCAATTAATCGGAATCCACTGTGTGTGTATATATAATATATATATAGAGAGTGATGCACATATATGCCCAAACCTATATGGTTAGCCATATAGGTCAATGTCCATAGATATTCATCTTTATATTCGCACACATACACACACACACATACACACAACAATTATATGTACACAATGCTTCTATAGATAGTAGTGTACCCATCCCAAAGACAGCGGCTTTGTCAGGAAGTTGGATAAAAAAAGGGGGTTGCAAGAATAACCACCATAGATGAATATTTATTGGCCATCATCTTAACAAGCTGAAGCAAAAGGTGTATCGAAACCACATAGATCAAGATTAACAGTTGTCTGTCTTTTTAATTTTGGCAATCCTTTACCTAATCTTGGTAAAAAGTAAGAAACCACAGTTAAATAGTGAAATTTCGAAGAGAGATTTGAATGTAATTGGAAAGTGAAACTAAGATAGCATTGGAAATTGTCAGAGGTTTCAGATGTGGGCAATAAGGAGAAGTAAAAGAAAACAACAAAGCAATAATTTCAATGCAACAAAAAAAGGTGAAAGCTGGTAATGACTTTCCCCCAATAACTTTTTGGATTCCTCCTAACAGGGATTTCTTTTTTTTTTTTTTTGGCATTCTTTCTTTTTTTTTGGTTTTGTTTTCCATAGATGTTCTGGTAGAACTTAACCTCCAGGTCTAGTATGATGGCAGCATCCCACCCTCCTTAAAATAACAAGAAACACGCTCAATAAATCCTTTATAGCTAAACATGAAATAATTCCCCAAGTAAAATAGGTCCCAGTTCAAGTAAAGAGCTTATAATAATAATAATGATAATAATAATAATAATAGATCATATATATAACATCTTCTAACCTGTTTCTGTCCAGGTGACATAGCTAACATCTATCAAAACTTAACGATTAAGCATTTCAACAAACATATGAGACCATTGCACACGCAGTCGTACCGGTAGGGTTCACCTGTGCTGCATGATAACAGACGTATATAACAAAGTCTCTTGTATAGGAATCAATCACACACCTCTGACTTAGTAACGGGCTGTCACAGAAAAAAGATGAAGCAATAAAAAAGAAAAAAAAAAAACAACAAACAAACAAAGAAAAAAAAATTATTACCATTTCTTGATCAGGCTAGTCATAGAGCATATTAAAAAACCGGCTATAATACAATATCAACAACACAGTTCTCTCCAACACAGTGAGTGAATGTTACATAGAATTGTGCTTGAAGTGAGAAGGAAAAAAAAAAAAAGAAAAAAATAGTCCAATATGGAGTGAATTGATTGAGGCTGGCTGTGTGAGCAAATGGGTAGGAATTAAATTGGAATTTATCATCGAGGCTGCTAATTTATATGTAAATAAACGTCACCCGAATGAAAACACAAAATAATAATTTTTTTAAAAAGACCAACAAGTTTATTAGAAAAAAATTGAATCCCTATATTTCCAGAGAAAATCCATATACAGTTAACTCCCGTTATTACCATGCCCTCGGAGATTTTGGAGGGCTGTTATAACAACTTAGCTGTGCCACGGATTTTATATGAAGTGTATTGTTAGTTATTTCCAGTTTATCATGAATCGATGCAACGTTCTTATTGGTCAGATTTCTTTGTTACTTTAAGGGACATTATCTGAGAAGGTTTGAGTAATAATGCCCCCGAAATCTTTATGTACCTTGTTGCATACCAATCTCTGATAATAGTCCTGTGAGAATATAAAAACAAACGTGCTGTTAAAACACATGTGTCATTTAAATAGTGCTGTCGGAACGAGTGTTTATTGTATAAGGATATTTATTGAGTTGTTTACTTCTAGTCATGCAAGTCCACTTTAACACCAGCAGACCCTAGAGGAGGGCTCACCTTACTACATGCATATAAAAGCCTAAATTTGAAAAACCTAATTGATAAGAATTATAAGAATGGATAAAGATGTATTTTTAGTATAATAAAAAAGATTTCTTTTAAGACTGTATCAAAGATATGTTGAAAGTATTCATTAGACAAGTCAACTTCTTCGTGCTAATGTGGTAAAAGTTCAGGAAGATAAAAATGGGAACCCTTAATCCCAATTAGATTCATTACTAAAGAAATGGTAAATATTAAGTCTTTGGTCAAAAGACGAGAAATCAATATTAAAGAATTTAAAAAAAAAAACAAAAAAAAAACTATTACTTAAATAAAAATGTCGGCCTTGGCTAGGCCTCTGATTTGGACCTAGACTAGGCCTTCAGCCTTGTAGGTCTCTGATTTGGGCCTAGACTAGGCAGTGGAAGTCAGACCTGTTTCATATGAAATAATGTCATTAGAAATTTTGTTTTAATTACTGTATCTCATTGATAGGTTATTTTATTATCCTATTATTTTTTATATGATTAATAAGATGGTCAGAGTTGAAATGTAAACAAACATTGGCTACTGTGGTAGCCATTTATACTGCATTACCACATAGCTATGAATGATCAGATAGATTTTTTTTTACCCTTAGGCTTATTGCTAAGGGGAAAAATTTTTTTAAAATGGCTGATTTACAAACATTCAAATTACATGTGCTGAATCTAAATTAACTAAAATTCATACTCAAACAATTACATAGATTATATAAAAACCCATGATTTGTTTTAGTTCAATCCAAGAGCTTAAAGTAAAATAAACACTAAAAAAATAAATAAAAAGGCATGAACACTCATATACTTTGCCCTTATGCTTATGCTGAGGGAAAACATGTTTGAATTATTGAAAATTCAAATTGCATGTGCAGAATCTATTTGTAACTAAAATCATGTGAACAATTATACAGATTATATGAACTCACGGTTTGTCTGAATTCATATAAAGATCTTATAATATGATAAAGACTAAAAAAATGATAATAATAATAATAATAATAAAAGGGAATGCTATAGATGTAGTGCAGGGAATCTTCTTAAAAACACAAAGAATTGGTTTTAGAAGTCAAGTAAAAGCATTGCAAGACAAGTTACTTTTAGATCTGGTTATAGAGTTGACAAATATCACAGAAATTATATTTAGAAAGAAAGAGAGAAAATCTTTCACATGATATATACACTGAAGCCTGATTATCTGCTGCTATAGATAAACGAATTTTGGCTTCATGTCATCATTCCAATCTTTTTCTCTCTTATTTCACAAGTCAGGAAGAGCAAGGTGGAAAAAAAGGGGGGAAAAAAATAGTGAACAAATATATCCCACAAAATAATTAATTAGTTCCAAAGAAAGCAAAGGGTTTGTTTATGATTCAAAATTTGTTTAAAGATAAATTGTTAGGCAGAAATGTTTTATTCTGGTTTAGACATTTCTGAGTGGAAAAGAAAAAGAAATTAAAATTTGTTTAAAGATAAATTGTTAGGCAGAAATGTTTTTATTCTGGTTTAGACATTTCTGAGTGGAAAGAAAAAGAAATTAAAATTTGTTTAAAGATAAATTGTTAGGCAGAAATGTTTTATTCTGGGTTTAGACATTTCTGAGTGGAAAAGAAAAAGAAATTAAAAAAACAACATTTGCACAAACCTCAATGTTTCAGAACATTTGCTTTCAAATTAAAATTCTGGTTTGTGCCGTTACACCATTTATAGGGTAGGATAGATTTTGATATGTACACAGACTGAAGACAAAGATTTTTTAGCACTAAGACTTAGAAAACATTCAGGAGGTCATTATGTACAATTTTTCAAGCAAGAGGGATTGAAAAAACAAAAACAAAAGAAAACAAAAAAACTAATTACAAATACATAGCCCTGTTGGATTAAGCAAATCGTTGCTTCGTAAAAAGTTATAGGATTCCCAGTTATAGATCCTCAAGAATAAGAAATTTTGTTTATTTGTTTTATTTTTTTTAAAGACGTGAGATGTGTTCCAGTGTGTGCTTTTCCACTGAAGCAGTCTCACTTATTTTTTGTTTGCCGAAACCTTAATGGAATCAAAGCTCCCAGAGTTTGTGTTCTCTGGAAAAGCAACACATAATGAAGTAATGAGAAATATGAGAAACATATAAACACATATATAAATTTTTTTAACATTTTTTTAACAGATGTATGTATTTTGATTGAAGTTACCATATGTTGTTTTTGTTGTTGACCTTCTCTCCATGTGTGCATACAATGTAACTGCCAGGAAGGGGAGGGGGTCACTGTCGATTGATTGGAGACAGCGTGGGCCTGGCAGTAGAATCCAGTTTGAAACAAATGTTGTTATATCTGGCAGTGAATAGGCTTTACTGAGTAGACCCGTACAGAAGGAATGGAACAGCTTATTACCTAAGCAAAATTCCATACACAAGTAGGAGGGACAAGCAGGGAGATGATCCAAGACCCAAGCCCACGTCATATGCTCTGTTGTTGATCAAAACAGTTTGTCTGGTTCATTGGTGGGTTTAGATTTATTTCATCTGTATTTTTTTTCTTTTTTAACCCCATCCCCAAAAACATTGAGATGTGTTATGATATCACATGGCCAGCAGCCAGTTTTGTGACCATGGCTAGAAGAAGAGCAGTAGAGAGGTGATACCCTCTTCATCTAATGACAGGTGACACTATATGGATAAGGATGTCTATATACAAGATTTCAAAATTGGAAACCAAATAAATATTAACATCCTCAACCAATGTGATCACAACGTCAGACCATAGGGATGATAGAAAAAAGGCTGTGACATACAAACATAAATACATACATATACATAATACATATACATATACAATATATATATATATATATATATATATATATATATAGGATTGCAAATTTGAGGAAAGGAGAAACCAGGCAGACAGAGAGACAGGAGAGTCAGTCAGGTAGTCAGAGTCTCGAAGGAGTGGAGGAGATCAGGCCTCAGTCAGAAGAAGTCGGACAGTCGAGGACAGACTGAAGAGTCGGACAGAAATGCCGAATTAACAAACACACAAAGCTACTAGCCAAATGTTTGTCTTCATCACAGCACATCTCCCGAACAAAAAATATTACGATTTCATCACAAGTGACCTGTAACTCTCAATTTTCCTCTCCCCCATCACCCTGTAATCTGTTGTGGGCAACGTAATAGATGGAACTGTCAAAGTTTTAGGGCATCGTTACTGCAGCAATAATATGTCAAGCTAACCTGTAGTAGAATTAGTGTAAAAGCCAAATTGAAGAAGTGGGTGAAAGGTAAATTTCACCTCCTTATTTCAGAACTGGCTAAATTAAAATCAAGAGAAGCCTAGTCAGGAAAAAAAAACAAAAAAAAAAATACCTAAGTTAGTAACAAGCAAATTTTCTTACTAATCCAGGTTAAAAGCATGTTAAGGGTAATCTGAAACTAAACTTTTTTAGACTTTATTTTTCTGATTTTAGATACCATTGGGGAACAAAAAAAGTTTTGGTAAACTGGCAAGGCTTTGACTCATTTACCAAAACTTTTCTCATGCCCCAATGGTACCTGAATTGGAAAATTTAAGTCTAAAAAAGTTCAGTGTAGGGTTATCCTTACCACATTTTTAACCTGGACTATATAGCAGAACTGTAAAGTCTTTAGAACACTGAAGGCAATAAATTAAAAGTATATATATCTATCTATATATACATATAGATATAGATATAAAATGGTACCCAACAATTGCGAGATGGAGTGAAATACTAGGCTTGATAAATGAATTAGTTTTAGTAGTAAATATGTCACTGAATATTCAGAACTTCTGTTCTAGTAGGACATTTTTTATATTAAAGAAAGAATGTATAAATAGTTTTATTCTGCATGCACTCAAATTATACTAGCAACAATAGAAATATTTCTAATACATCTATCTTCTTTTTTTTTTTTACAAAAACACTATTTACATACATTGAGAAGTTAAACCTGCACATCACGTCATTTCAAAGATATTACCAGTGATGTTTTTTCAATTTTAAATATAAAGAGGCTCCTGAGTATGTTACAACATAAGCTGCATCTTTGTAGGAATGTTTTTACGAAAAGGGAAGAAATGATTTTGTACATGTCCAAAAGTAAAGAATTCTTGGGTAAAGACTGTATAGCGCCCAGACGAGATTCAAGGCAGAGTGAGCATAAGAAGCCACAACTAATTTAGAGAAGGGTTACGGATGTTGAGAAACGATCCTAGACTGTTGAAAGCATATTTCCAACATATGAGTAACAGGTTAAGTTACATACATCTTGGTATAAATATAGGATGAAAGATGAGACATGAGAGATGAATTGGGACATTCTACTTTTCTTCAATGAATATCAAAGAATACATACAGATTTAAAAAGTAAACATCAAATCCTTTTGCTTTCAGATTTAGAAATTGAAATTAATAAGCTGTACAGATAAAATTCTTCATTTACCGATTCCATATATTGGATAATTTGTTTTGTTTTTTTGGTTCTTGTCACTCTTTGAAGAAAGCAGGTTAGACCAATGTAATTCAAATTTGGAAGCTAATAAAAAAGTTCTTGATAATTTTAAATAAACTGGGAATTCTACAACAAGAAACAACGGACAGTCATGTATTCCTTAAAACCATAAAAAATTAATTTTACACCGAGCCATCTCAAGCAAACATGGCTCTATACGCATTCATCATGAGTAGGGATGACATAGAGAAGTTTATATCAATCCATACTATCATTTATTCAAAATATCAGTTATTGGTAAAAAGGAATACATGATTATTTTTGACTCTGTAAAATAAGAGACCATTTTATGTACACACATATATTCCTGTATACTACATACACACTTTTAAATTCATATATAATATTGGGTATGTAGTTTTACATTCATATATGCTGTGTACACATAAATATTCACATTCATTGAGTATTCTCTGGTACACTTTTGTACGTTAAGAGTACTCTTTTTTCTTTTTCTTTTTAAAGAGACAGAAAAAGAAAGCTTGGGCGTAGAACATTTAGAAAAAAAATAAAAAAATAAACCGTTGGGTTTTGTGCTAAAAATGCAATTGGAAGACACAGGGCTGATATTCTAGGTCTGAATGTGCAAAGTATTTTGTGATTCGACGATTAGTGACGGTTGAATATAGCAGACTCATTGCAATGATTTTTTTGTTCCAATTTCATACCCTTTTGTACTCACACAGGCCAATTCTTTTTTTTTATTTTATTATTATCAAATGAGTTTTGACAATTTTACTTATCGAAACTTAACTAAAAAAGGAGAGAATGGAAATTGACGATGACCTTTGACCCTTCAATTTGCATAACTCTTGAAAAATGCAAGTCTTGTTAATCTATGCACAATACCTTCAGACATGCTCTATCATTGTACAGAAATGATAATAGGATTGTTGTAGGCTGAATATAATGTGCCGCTTCATGTGTATGTGTGAAAGAGTAAGAAAGTGAGCAAACACTTCAGTTGCTTCTAAAGGAAAAAATCCAGAGGAAATTTATGCAAAAAACACCTTTGAGAAAGACTGAAAAAATCCACAAAATATAATTTATAAAATATTATCAAAGAGGAAATTCTAGTTCTCTTGATGTAAAAACAAATGGTGCGCTTAATTTTTTTCTTTTTTCTTTCTTTATTTTTTCTTTTTTTTTTCTTTTTTTTTTTTTTTTCGTATTAGAAATGGGCATGTATAGAAGTATTACTTTACTTTGTGGTGTGAAATTATTCTTAACAAAAAGAGATAGCAACCAAGAGCCCCAAGGCAGTTTATCTGGCAGCCTACTAATAACAGATTATTAGTAGGTGAGATCTAGAGGAGATTATTTCATTTGCTCTCTCTTGCTCACTCTCTCTCTCTCTCTTTCTTTCTCTTTCTTTCTTTCTTTCTCTCTCCCCCGCAACCACTCATGTTTCTCCTATTGTATACACATGGAGCAGGAAGAGGTAGGATACTATATACTCACTGACAATAAACACAAAGGTTCACTTAATTTTTTTTTTTTTTTTCCATTTTCAGGAGGTCCTTTTTCTTTTTTTTTCCTTTTTTTTTTTTAACTTCCATTATAATTTTTGAAGAAAAAAAAACATTTTTCTCCAACAGTTGATCATGGGCTGTAAATAGTTTTTTTTTTTTTTTTTTTTTTTTTTTTTTACTTTTTTGAGCTTCAATTAAGAAACTAGTAATGTACAAGTTGAAGCATGACAGTAGGTTAGTAGTAGCGTTCATAGTTTTTCTCCTTTTTTAGATTTTTTTTTAAATACTAAACATACATAATTCTCAACAACACCCAGAGTGTAATTAACTGGGATTTGATATGAGCCAATTTTTTAATTGAAAATTTGCATACTATTTGATTTGTAAGGCCACAATCCCTGTTGCATGCTTAGCATTAAACTTAATCATAGTAATATTGGAGTATAAGGAGAAAGAAAGTTGTTGCATCCTTTATTTTAATATATTTTTAGTAGTGATCAGTACTTGGTTAAATTTAATGTTAATTATCCATTCGCAGAAAAAAAATACTTTTTTTTTTTTTCTAAAGCAGAACAGAAGACATAACATTGACAAGGTTTAAATTTACATTTAATATTGTTTTAATTAAATATAATTTAGCCGAGTAATATTCCCAAGTAATCTGATCAAGCAAGATTTTCTTTCAATTCCAAAAACTTGACTATAAAATATTAGGAGATTTTTTTTTAAATCATGAATATGCAGAGCAGAAAGGTGACATAAATGGGACACTTTTTGGGGCTTTCTTTTCTTTCTTTTTTTTTGTTTTCAAAGAAAGGGGGAAAATTTCTAAGATTTGTAAATATAAACATCATTGGAACCTACAAGATAGATCCTGGAGTTTTCAATAATTGCAATAGGAAGAAAGAGATATGGAAGTTTAATAATAATAATAATAATAATAATAATAATAATAATAATTGAAATAACATCACAGCCTCTAGATTTTCTTAGATGCCACGGATCTGTTTATTGGATTCACTAGATATGTCCAGTGAATTTTTTTTTTTTTTTTTATTCTTCCAAGGTTACTTGTTGAATGGGTCGATGGTATCCATAGCTTCAATGGACTTATTCAGAATCAAGATTATGGGTGTATATATGGGTGTTGTTAGTGGCGTAGCAGAATTAGCTGGCAGACGCTTTTGGGCGGGCGGTAGGGCGGTAGGGTGGGCGGTCTGTTGTGTTGTTTTTTTAAAAGAGGTTACCAAACTAAGCAACAAGGATTTTTGGTAATAATCAGTTACACTTTACAATGTTGCCTGTATACACATCAACAATGATCACGCAACTCATTTGTTCTTCTATTATTATGACTAGAATCAGCAGTAGGTCTTCTCATCGAAACAATTATAATCTCGTTTACAAAATGATTACCATAGCTGAAATATATACCTTTTATTTACTTACTTACTTCAATCTGATTCTTTGATAATAAGTTTGCCTATGTCTCTAGTCCTAAACCTACTTATCCCTTTCCTTTAATACTGCATTTATTTCTACATTTTTACCAGCTAACCTTAAGGTAACTTAAAAATTAAAAAAAATCAAAATAAATTTATACACCCCTTCTATAGCCAATTCTTAAACAAATATATATATATGTGTGTGTGTGTGTGTGTGTGTGTGTGTGTGTCTGTGTGAGAGTGTATGCGTGTGT
This sequence comes from Doryteuthis pealeii, assembly GCA_023376005.1. Lineage (NCBI taxonomy): Eukaryota > Metazoa > Mollusca > Cephalopoda > Myopsida > Loliginidae > Doryteuthis > Doryteuthis pealeii. The sequence continues at coordinate 16,348,383 of CM042159.1, read as the reverse complement.
GTGTAGCAGGCTGGCCTGTCTGACAAGGGTTAATGAATTATCTAAAATATCCACTAGATTCATGCCTTCATTTTTACCAGATACTTCAATAATAAGTTTGCTTATGTATCTAGTTGCTAGTTTCACATCTACTTTGATTAACCCTTTCTTTCCAGACTGCATTTATTTCTAATTTTTATTAGTTTTAAGGTAACTCAAATTTATATTTGGAAAATCAGATTTGAAACAAATTTGAAACCAGATGTGAACCAGATTTGAAACAAATTTGAAAACAGATTTGAAACTCTACAACCAACTGGTGCTATTCATAAAATAACACACATTTGGCCAGACAGATCTGAAAAGGGTTCATGAATTATCCATAATACTTACTAAATACATGTAAATCTGATCCTAGCTGTAAATATTCACAAAACTCCTTCACATCATATTTAAAATGTCATTACCAAGCACCATTATTTGTTTGAATAGTATTGGTTAACTTTGTCGTAATGAATAAGCAGACTCAAAATTTGCTGCCATGTAACCAAATTTTTGTAAGGGCCATCTCCGTAACTACATTGAATTCATCGTGTCTTTGTTATATTGAATCCAAAATTGGAAATGTTCAACAAAGATTGCTTTGTTTTCTCAGAAATATTTTGTTGCTGAGGCTAAACCCAATGTTTAGACATCTCTTTTAATTTCCTTATAAAAAAAGGTCACCCCATCCTCCTCCTCCTTCTAAAAAAAAAAAAAAAAAACTTGTGCAGAAAAGTTACGCAAGTTTGTACTCAATACAACAAGGAAATGACAGAAGTTCAGTGTAGTGGAAGAAACTGACTCCTAGAAAAATGAAGTCAGGTCAAAACAAATTTTGTGTTGGCTTATTCATGCCAACAAAGTTAACCAGTACTGTTTGAATGTTAGGCTCATTCATCGGTGATTAGACTGTTCGAACCATTAATATTACAATATAAACTAAAGAGTATTAATTTCCTAGAAATATTTAAACTTTGTTCTTTATGAGTAGTTCAGTATGTGAGTGAACTTTATTTCCTAATGAATATCATTAATAATATATAATACTAATATTTGTTATGGGAGTTCTTGTGGTGAAATAATCTGCTCAAGGGCAGATTATTCAAATAACTCCAATAAACAATAATAACATACTATGGTGTGATATCACAGTTGTTGGACAATAATAATGACTATGGTGACCTGTTGTGGTCACCAGGTGAATTTTAAGGAATGACTTTAAAGATTTAACATACTTTACTTTCATACAGAACCAAAAATAGATATCACGGAAAACTACTTCTCTCACTACAAGTTAAAGATTCTTTGCTTAAAATTCCATGAGATGGGAGTTGGTTTATTCCAGAGTAAAATTTTACAAAATTGAAATGATTATACGAAGTAATCTTACACGACCAGTGTAAAAACAGAACATATAGCATAATCTTTACGCCTATTGGATTTTTTTCTTTCTTTTTTTTTGTTTAAATATATTTGCTGACAAATTTGTCAGAAAGGAATGAAGTCATTTTTTTTCTTTCTCAAATGAAAAATTTCAAATAATATATAAAGGACGAAAAAAAAAAAAAAAAAAAAGAATGAGTGGGCAAGATAATACTTGTAAAATTTTAAAAATATCAACAACAAACCTGCTCTTCTTTTTCATATAGCGATTAAATTTTGGTTTGTCCGCTCTTTTTTTTTTAATGTCATCTAATTTGCTTTTTTCTTTGCCAAACCAATTCTAAACAGTGATATGAAAAAATATTAAAGGGTTTATTATTAACCAATATAGAAAAAATATTCTTCTAATATGATAGGCTTTTCTAAGAAAATTCAATATTTTACAAAATATAATTGAAATGACGGAATTATTATTGACATTATAGAGTTAGTTGTCCATTGAGCAGAGTAATCTGTAGCGGCATCAAAACTTCTATTATCGTGTCTTCATCATAGCCCCATTAAAAAAAAATGAAGGCTTTTTTAACAGAGAAGTAAAAGCGAAACAGCCTGACAAAATAATTTTCAGACCTTTACGACTTTCACCTAAATCAACATTACATTCTAGTTAACCCTTTTCAGATGAATTTATTTCTAAATTTTACCAGTTATTAAGGTAAACTCAAAATCAAATTTGAAACAGATGTAAAAAAAAGAAAAAAAAAAGATGTCTGAAACAGATTTATATAGTGTATACCCCATCTACAGCCGATTGATGTTATTAGATTTAGTTGTTATCAAAAAAAAAAACCAACAATTGCACATGTTTAGCCGGCCAGATCTGGTTGGTATGTCTGAAAAGGGTTAAAAAAAAAAAAAAAAAAAAATTTAATAAGTTTCTTTAAAACAAAATAGAATTTTAATATTTCCTAAGACTATTAAAACTACTGCAACTACAACTGGTTCTACAGTAAATATAAATTATATATAAGTATTCTACAGTATACAAAAAAGATTTGTAACTACTTTTAAACATTGGCAATGCAAAGATAGCTTCTAGATTATTGAATTCATAGAGGTTTTTATCCAGAATCATGTCGTATTAACATATACCGAAACATGATGCCTCTGGCTTTATTAAAAATAATGATTATGATGATGACGATGATGGCAATGGTGGTGGTGGTAATAATAATAATAATAATAATAATAATAATAATAATAGTAGTATCAATTATAGGTTCATTTTGTAATATTTCAATATGTAATTAATGTTCTTGGAGATTTGATATCCCATGATAGAGCTGTGACCTTCAGTGAATATGAAATCTTTGATGAGACAAAGTCTTTTTTGTTCCCCCCAAAAGAAGATAACATTTTTAGAAACAAGATAAAATATCATATTAAGTCATGAAATCACGGAAATGCTGAAATTTTATCTTGTCAGATTATTTATATAGAAAAATAAGAATATGTAGGATAGTTTTACGCACCAGTCTTCAGAATTGATTGGCCCAGGTTGAACTTTGGGCCGGAATTTCTCTTCCCCCTTTTCACCTCAGAGGATTTGACTCATACACACATGCATATATATGTGTGTTGTGTATATATATATATATATATATAATATATATATGTGTGTACATATATATATGTACAATTATATATATGTATATATATATATATATATACACACATGTATATATATATATATATATATATATATATATATGTATATATGTATATATATATATGTACATATATATATGTATGTGTGTGTATGTAAGTATGTATGTATCATTACTGCATTTAAAAGTTGCAGTATCTACACAGAGAGAGTGCTCGATATCTGGGATAGAGCATATAAAGGCAGTATTATACAGAAATTAAAACTACATATTGCAGTTCATATTCTCATATTCTCACAATCATCAGGCACTACTATACTCTGAAGAATTGTAAGTATTATAGGAGAATGGTATATGGAAAGCACAGAATATAAAGGAATCGTTTTTACAATTTTTCAAAGATATCATTGTCAAGTACTCTTTAGATCATATAAATCTGATTCCATTTTATAATCCATGCTTACTATGGACCACTCTCCCATGATTCTGTTGACGACTGTGAAAAGGCATGAAGCTTTCAGTTACAATATATGGCTTTAATTTCTCTATTATACTGCCTATATATATATATATATATATATATATATATATATATACTTTTATGTAAACATCTGGATATCTATATAAGATACTAAGAGCAATATTTAAATGCTGATTTTTTTAAAAAGAATTTTACAAAATATTTCTATTTGCATTTTTAACTTTTGAAATTATTAAAAATTTCATAAACACTAGGAATTTATATCTATTAAACAGAATTATCAATTAATTCTTATTTATCCATTTAAAAAAATGCACTCCTTCTTCCAGGAAGATATAGAAAAAGATACAATTATATAACTCAAAGGTTAATACGCATTAAGCCACCTCCTCAGGAGGGTGTAATGTGACATAAGGTCAACTTTATAATGGGTACCCTCATTCATATGTATGCATGGGTAGTCCCAGAAATTGTCCTCTTTTGTTAGTATTTCCCTTTTTGGGGTGCCTTAAGCATCAGTGATTAGCTTCCTATAACTGAACTTTGACATATTTTGGCTCCTTGCCATAAGGGAATGAATACCTTAAGAAATTTCTAACTATAAAATTACATTTTCAAAGTACAATGAAAAATCTTAATTTAAGTAAAAGCAAGTATTATAGACCTAAAATGCTTATATTATTATTTTTTTAACATTTTAAACCTACTCTTAAAGATTTGAACATGTTCTGCTCCCCTTCATTCAGTTTTTTTTGTTTCTTTCTTTTTTTTTTTTTATTTTTAAAAAACATTTTTAGGAATAGTTTAACAGTACAGTCCAATGTTTTATGAACTGCTTTCCATAGGAAATTTCTTATTTTTTATGTGCAAGCAAATCGTATATGGCTGCACAGACAACAATGTAGTTTCGATATTGACTTTGATATGGTAAACATGAAAGGATTCAAAGCAAACCCAAGTAAAATGATTCATTATATAACAAACAGTTATAGTCTACATTAGTATATTAACACATGTACTATATTGTTAAGATATGCTCAGTGATATTAAACGTTGTTTGTGCCAAGTAATAAACATGGTGTTGACAACAGTGACGTCTAAGTTGCGTGATCAGTGAGAAATGTAGGTTATAAAAAGGCAACAAATTCACAAGGTTTGAGACATAAACAAATTTTAAAAAATTGGAAAACCTCTTTGTGAATTTATCTAAGTTTTTGTTGAATTAAGCTTATTAAAATAATGAATAACAAAGAAGTAGCTAAAATAACTATGAAAGTGGAAATGTAAAAAAATAATAATAAAAGAAGAAGAAGAAGAAGAAGAAGAAGAAGAAGAAGAGGAGGTCAAGAAGAAGAAGAAGAAGAAGAGGTCAAGAAGAAGAAGAAGAAGAAGAAGAGGAGGTCAAGAAGAAAAAGAAGTGAGAAGAGGTCAAGAAGAAGAAGTGAGAGGAGGTCAAGAGAATAAAGAAGAAGTGAGAGGAGGTCAAGAAGAATAAAGAAGTGAGAGGAGGTCAAGAAGAAGAAGTGAGAGGAGGTCAAGAAGAAAAAGAAGTGAGAGGAGGTCAAGAAGAAAAAGAAATTAGAGGAGGTCAAAAAGAAAAAGAAGTGAGAAGACGTCAAGAAGAAAAAGAAGTGAGAGGAAGTCAAGAAGAAAAAGAAATGAGAGGAGGTCAAGAAGAAGAAGTGAGAGGAGGTCAAGAAGAATAAAGAAGAAGTGAGAGGAGGTCAAGAAGAAAAAGAAGTGAGAGGAGATCAAGAAGAAAAAGAAGAGGAGGTCAAGAAGAAAAAGAAATGAGAGGAGGCCAAGAAGAAAAAGAAGTGAGAGGAGGTCAAGAAGAATAAAGAAGTGTGAGGAGGTCAAGAAGAAAAAGAAGGGTCAAGAAGAAAAAGAAATGGGAGGAAGTCAAGAAGAAAAAGAAGTGAGAAGAGGTCAAGAAGAAAAAGAAGTGAGAGGAGGTCAAGAAGAAAAGAAATGAGAGGAGGTCAAGAAGAAAAGAAATGAGAAGAGGTCAAGAGAAAAAGAAGTGAGAGGAGGTCAAGAAGAAAAAGAAGAGAGAAAGAAGAAGTGAGAGGAGGTCAAGAAGAAAAAGAAATGAGAGGAGGTCAAGAAGAAAAAAAGTGAGAGGAGGTCAAGAAGAAAAAGAAATAAGAGTCAAGAAGAAAAAGAAGTGAGAGGAGGTCAAGAAGAAAAAGAAATGAGAGGAAGTCAAGAAGAAAAAGAAGTGAGAGGAGGTCAAGAAGAAAAAGAAGTGAGAGAGGTCAAGAAGAAAAAGAAGTGAGAGGAGGTCAAGAAGAAAAGAAGTGAGAGGAGGTCAAGAAGAAAAAGAAATGAGGGAGGTCAAGAAGAAAAGAAGTGGGAGGAGGTCAAGAAGAAAAGAAGAGTCAAGAAGAAAAGAAGTGAGAGGAGTCAAGAAAAAGAAGTTAGAGGAGGTCAAGAAGAAAAGAAATGAGAGGAGGTCAAGAAGAAGTGAGAGGAGATCAAGAAGAAAAAGAAGTGAGAGGAGGTCAAGAAGAAAAAGAAATGAGAGGAGGTCAAGAAGAAAAAGAAGTGAGAGGAGGCCAAGAAGAATAATAAAAAGAAGATGAAGAAAAACAAAAACAATTAGAAGAGTAGTCTAAGAAGGAGAAGGGGTGTAGAAGAAAAATGAAAATGTGACAGGAGGGCAAGAAGTAGGAGAAGAAGAAAAGGTAGTAAATAACAATAAAATAATAATTATTACAATATACTCAACAAATAAAAGGGGTAAATATAATAGGGATACACAATAAAGAATTATGTATCTGATCCCCAAAAAATAATAATAGTAGTAATAGTAGAAAGAAGAGATAGCAAACAACAATAAAATAAGGTTTCTTACAACAAACTTGATAAATAAAAGGGGTAAATATGATAGGTATACACAATAAGGAATTATGTATACAATGCAATATTCTAAAAGTATCTCCACAAAAAGGTGTTCCAATGAATCTTAGCCAAAACTGGTTTAAACCTGAAGCAAATACTAAGCAAAATGGAAAAAAAAAAATTAAAAAAAAAAATCAGTCATTGTGTTAATCAACATGGAATGAAAATGTACAATAAAACTGTTACAAGTACTTTTTCAAGAAATAATCAAAGAACCAGAATACAATAGGAATATCCTGGGAACAGTAATTATATGAAATATAATAAAAAATAACTTGTCAATTATAATAATTGACATTTTATCACAATTTTCCATGAGCCAATTTGTTTTCGACAAATGCCAAAAATGAAAAAAAAAAAAAAAAAAAAAAAAAAAAAAAATGAAAGAAAAAAAAAGATAAAGTTGGAATTATCATAGTCAGAAACATTGTGCTTACGTCAGCCTCTTGGGTGGAAGAAAAAAAAAAAAAAAAAATGTCCAAGGATAATATTTTTTTTTTTTAACTTAGCTGATTTTTCTGAAAGAGCTACCAGCTTTCTTTCTTGTTGAAAAATTAATTTTCATAAAACAGAATTAAGTTTGGTAGGGGGAAAAAGGGGGTGGGGGCCTAGTAAGTTTAGCTTTGTCTTAGGACAGTCCCCAGATATTCGATACCCTAACATAACTGCTCGCTATTTCATTCCCTTAAAATGTTATTGCAGGTGTTTTTGGAACGTACTCATTTTCTTTCTTTCTTTCTTTCATTCTTTCTTTCTTTCTTTGTTTCTTTCATTTTTTAATTTATCTTTTAATGTTTACACAATTTGTAGAACTTTTCTCTCCCCGACAAGTGTCATGCAAGATTATTCTCAGTGCATTTGAGGATAATGAGAAAAAAATTACGCTGGGCAGACATTGGTTGGCAGGTACTAACATGGTTGCTATTGTTGAAGAAAAATAGCAGAACAAAACGGTCTTGACAGAAGCACATAAACATCGTAGCAGGGAAAAATTTGTTTAGTCAAGAATGGTTGATGAAAAAGAATTTCTTTTTGTTTTTCATATTATTTGTTTTTTTTTTCGCTTTTTTTTTCTTTTTTTTAAATACAAGTGATATTTTTGGACCTGAACATAGCAATAAACACCTTAAATATTAACCATTCTTGTGAATAGTGAAAAAATTTGTTTCATCTACAAGGATACAATAACAGTACCCTGATATCGTTACCCATAACAAGCTACTTATCACCTGTCTCCTTTGGAGACAATCACTTCTTTAATGCAACTTTGGTTTATTGGATTAAAGCATTTCTGTTTTTGTTTTCTCTAGACCCATTCCAAGGGGGTTAGTCTTGTGTTTTCAAGTTTGGTCGGTAATTTTGGTCAGTAATTTTTGGTCGGTAATTTTGACTTTGACCAATGGTTTACTTTCCAAGTTGAATCAACTTTAAAATTCACTTTCAAGGGGAATCTGATTTCTATTCAGTAACACACTTGACAATTGAGTTTTAGCCTTCCAGTATTATGGCAGGGGTAAAGACCATGTAAAAAAATCAGTTGTAAATAATCAGTAGTTGAGTCTTTTCTTTCTTTCTTTTTTATTCCATATTTTTTTAGGCTCTGGATCAACCACAATTTGATTATACAGCAGAATATAAAAATACAATAAATTCCTATTGCCTGGTCGTTCAACACCAGTCGTCATCCTCATCAGATTCGTGCCGCACGGGACCTCCAGTACCGTCGCCGCGCATATCCAGATTTTCAGGTTTACGTTTCTTTGGTTTGAATCCGTTAGGCAGGGTTTCAGAACGATGGTCTGACATATGGGCATCTAACGATGGATCATCAAAATATCGCCCTCTGTCATTAATTCGTGGATCAAACGTTCTACTTCTGTGTGACACATAAAGGTCAACTCCCCTTGAAAAGTCTCTGTTACTAATTCTTTGACCAATAGGTAATGTTCGACTCCTTTCAGGGCTAAGTTTACTAATACAGTTTCGTTCCGTTGGACTATATGGCTCTGGCCGACCAAGTCGTCCCAAAGGAGGAGCTTGTCCTACAGTAGGTCCACTCTTGTATATTTTGAACATACAGTGGAAATAATGCTACCGGACTCTGAATCTGAGGACATTGTGAGTTTGATGGATAAAGGGGCATATTTTCCAATCTAGAGAGCAGACAATAGAGCTAAGCTTATAGCTAGCTGGTAATATATAATATCATGAGATATAGTGAAATAGGATCTTTAATGAAAACTATGTATTATTAAACCATCTGGACTTTGCTCCTATTATTGCTACTGTTGTGCCCACCTATATGATCCAACCAACATTGATTAAGTCATGCAGAAAGCAACGCTTCCTACTAGATCACCAAAGTTAAGCAGTGATGTGGGTGACCACTTACGCAATACCAAGTATTATAAGCAACCTGAGTTCTTTATTTATCAAAATAATTTGATTCAGAATTAAATGACCCAAAAAGGGTTGATATGCCATAAAACCAACCAACCAACCAATATAGCATAGTTATGGTCAAATTTAATTTGAAAATGCCTCCAGAGTTTGAAAAAAAAAACAGAATGTAGTGCTGGCATTATACTTTAGATGATTGCCTTGGGTGCCAACATCTAGGTGTGCCACAAATTTAGGACAAACTAAATTTCTATTTATACTTAAGATGTCAATTTAATATATTGTCTGACCAATGACTGGTCACAAAACTGAGAAGTGTCTTATTTTTTACTACTTGTATATAATAATGATACAATAATAGTAGGTCATAGCATGCAGGAGTCTGGAGCGAGCTAAATGCTTATATGTTATTTTTTAAAGATTATACTAAAATAAAAAGATAACTAAAAATTGTTTCATTGACATTTAAAAATGTAATGTAATAACAATTGGTTATTTGCAATGGATGAAGTAATAAAGCCACAAGATGAAAATTATGTAATCAATGGTGTTTTAAGAGTTAGAAACAATGTAGTAATGGGTTACTGTACCTACATTAACTTATCAAAATTTTCAAGGGGCACACATCTCAAATCATCTTTCACTGGCCCTGACAGGACGGAATAAGAAATTTGGAAGAAGGACCTAGAATTATGGACTCTTTATATTGACTTGCCTAAGAGCAAATGAATCATTGCTGTACACTTACATAGATTACCTGGAGATGATCTTTGAGTGTAGACTATAAATTGTTAGACCCTTTAGTCTTTACTGTTAATATTGCTACTGATGTGTACACCTACATATTTCAACTAACGTGATATTTCTGGAAATATGGACGATGATAAACTTAATTTGAAAAATGTTCAAATGAAGAGAGGGGATTCAAGTTTGAAACATGCAAAGAAAACTAAATATAAGAATATATGGCTGAAACTTACATCGAATAGCTGAAAATAATAATTTAAAAAGATACATGATGCATCACTAATGCAGAAAATTATAACATGCTCTGTAAATCTATTTATCTACTTTTCTAGAATTATGAATTATATATACATAAATATATATATATATATATATATATATATATATATATATATATAATAATACGAGTTCTGTGCAATAGAAAAAATGTAATAATATCATCTTAAATAAACTTATGTCAAAAAGAGAATACACATTGTTGGTGAAAAAAACAAAAATGTCCATTTGAATAATTGTATTGAGCAATGGACTTTTAAATAATTAATATCATTATTCATGTAGCTCTATTTTCCCCTAAATATTGAGCACTCTGCAGAAAATAACAATACATATATACATTATCTCCCATAAAAAAGTACACCCAGACATTTTTTAATACATATAAAATGTTAATTTCCTTCTAAACCAAAGAAACCAAGATTTTATCATTTCTACTATATTTCATAATTCATATGAGAAGAGTGCTCAATATCATTAAAATCATTATATTGTTTTATTAGCTGAAAATTCTGATTATATAGCAGATTTTCAGAAGGTAATTATATATTAGATAATATGAATGAAAAGATATACAAATAATTCAGGTAGCAAATATGTTGTAACAAGGTTAGATTTAATATCAGCATTGACATGCATATGTATGAGTAGAGATAAAAACTTCCTGGTTGACTGTCACAAGGGTGCCAAGATTACCCACAGCCTTCCCCTTTAATAAAATGGGAAGGTGATGCCATAGGGTTAGAATCTCCAGAGAATAGGCACATCTGCCTGATCTCAAGGGAGATAATTCAGTGTTGGACAAGTACAATTGGAACATGGAGAAAAATGGGTTAGACCAGTTTGTAGCCAAAAATAAAGAATCATTTAGAAAATAGAAATAGTAAAAGATTGAGGCAAACATATCATTTCATTTATGAGGGAAACTCTTCTGATTATTTATGAGGGAACCCTCTGGTTATTTATGAGGGGAACTCTACTGGATTTATGAGGAACTCTTCTGGTTATTTATGAGGGAAACTCTTCTGATTATTTATGAGGGAACCCTCTGGTATATTATGAGGAAACTCTTCTGATTATTTATGAGGGAACTCTCTTATTTATGAGGGAAACTCTTCTGGTTATTTATGAGGGAACTCTGGTTATTTATGAGGAAACTCTTCTGGTTATTTATGAGGGAAACTCTTCTGATTATTTATGAGGGGAACTCTCTGGTTATTTATGAGGGAAACTCTTCTGATTATTTATGAGGGAAACTCTTCTGATTATTTATGAGGGGAACCCTCTGGTTATTATGAGGGAAACTCTGGAAACTCTTCTGTTATTCATGAGGAAACTCTTCCTCTTCTTATTTATGAGGGAAACTCTTCTGTTATTTATGAGGGAAACTCTTCTGATTATTTATGAGGGAAACTCTTCTGGTTATTTATGAGGGAAACTCTTCTGATTATTTATGGAAACTCTTCTGATTATTTATGAGGGAAACTCTTCTGATTATTTATGAGGGAAACTCTTCTGGTTATTATGAGGGAAACTCTTCTATTTATGAGGGAACTCTTCTGATTTTTATGAGGGATGAGGAAACTCTTCTGATTATTTATGAGGGAAACTCTTCTGATATTTATGAGGGAAACTCTTCTGATTATTTATGAGGGAAACTCTTCTGATTATTTATGAGGGAAACTCTTCTGATTATTTATGAGCTGGTATTTATGAGGAAACTCTTCTGATATTTATGAGGAAATCTATTTATGAGGGAAACTCTTCTGTTATTTATGAGGGAAACTCTTCTGTTATTCATGAGGAAACTCTTCTGATTATTTATGAGGGAAACTCTTCTGATTATTTTCATTAAAACTATAACAAATACAGAAAGCAAATAACACCAGTGAACAGAGAAAGTTTTCAGCTACAAAACTTTCTTTTTCCATAATCACCAACATTGGCTATGGATTTTTGCCAGTGGCAAACATAAACCTGCATACTGTTTCTGAATGAAGATTACTCCATAAGTATTTCCTTCTATTTTATTATGCTGTCTCACTAAATCAGAATCAGATGTCAATAGTATGTTAGTAGAAGTTAAATCTTCCCACCAATAAGCTATGAGTTTTTTTGTCTTCTTTATTACAGATAGCAGTGGAGGCATATGGTGCAATAGTTGTTGTAGGCAACATGAGTTCAAATCCTGGATCAGGCTGTTCCAACTATTCTTCCTCCAGCAATGGGTAAATAGTAGGATAGGCTGGGCTCTTTAACAATGGTTAGGCAACCAGCATAGGAGAAATAAAACTGTGAATGCAAACTTGTTAAACACTGCTTAAAAAAATTGACCATGTGTCATATCCTACTTGTACAGACGGCTTGGTAAATATATATAAAGTGCACATGAAGCAGGTGTGTCTCAGAATTTTTTCACATTGAAAAAAAAATCCAGTCATTGACACTCATTAATATTTGCTGATAATATGGTAGTAGAGGTTAAACATTCCCACCAATAACTGATTTTTTTTCCCTTCTTGGTTCCAGTTAGCAGCTGAGAGGCAGTATATGAAGCAGAGATGTGTCTCATTGAATTTTTCATATTGAAAAAAATATGCAGTCATTGACATTCATCAATATTTTCTGAACATTTGCAGAAGCCAAACAGTGGATGTGAGTGCAGTTAGTGCATTTCAGCAATGATGTAACTGACATAAGTCACAAGCCATGTTCAACACATCTGTCAGCTTATGAAATGAAAAAGAGCCTCAGTCAGTTCAACTGCACAAATTGAGCCAGTGAAAGATTGACTACATGGAAAATAATTTCCTGACAATGAATGCTGTTTTAGTGGGGCACTGCTACTAGTTCATATTTTTACAAGCACTGCATTCAGGCTTTTGTTCATCACAAGTGAATATGCATAGTGAGTGTTAGTTACTACACAAAAAAAAGAAGAAAAAACAGAGAAGAGTTTTGTAATTGAAAACTTGCTCTATCGAATGGTGTTACAGTTGTCCTTGTATCTGTTGAAGTTTGAAGAAATAAATTGGAGGCATTACTTTTGGAGCATTCCCTTATATATGCCAATCAACATAAAATTTGATATACACAGCCAAGCATTCAAATAGAAAAAAGTACTAGGCTAAAACACTAATATCTAAAATGGCTATTAAGAATAAACAAAAAAATACAGTGGAGAAAGTAAATTAAAAAAAGTCAATGATTTGCTTTCAAAAAAAAAAAAAAAAAAAAAAGAAATTAACAAAAACATAGTGCAAATACTAAGATGCATATATTGATTGAAGAAATTCTTGAATTTCTTTAAAAATAAATTTTAACTAATATACAAGAACATTCTCCATACCGATTAACAAAAAATAATAATATATAAATAAATAAATAAAAAGATGTGACAAATATTGCCCATAAATAAGTCCAAATCCCAACAATTTTTTTTATAAAATATTAATTTTCTTCCAAACCAAAGATGCCAAGATTTTATAATTTCTAGTGGAACATTATACGGATATTTAATGGATATTTTAGGTATTATTTATTATCAAACTCTTCAGCATTGAAATTCTGCAACCATAAATAAAATTGCATTAATATATAAAGAGTATATTGAGTTTTAAAATGCTATATATAAATAGTTTTGGCTACAGAGTTTCAATACTGTGAAGTTTGATAATAAATAATACCAAATATTATCCATTTTCAATGACGTAGAGGAGTCTCCAAACTAAGGTTCCCATTGACCACATCTGACTTGCAATGAGATTTTATCTCGCTTGCAGCAAGTTAAGATATTTTTTTCCCAACTATACAGTTGGAGAGTTAATGATGCATCTAAATTTTATCTGTCAAGAAGGGGTTCCCACATGTGCTGTAGCAGTTAACCAGTAGCTGCTTCAAGTGTTGAATCTTGATAGCTGTTGATAGTAATAATGCTTTATTGAATTTTGATGACTCATTGACCTGCTCAATATAATAACTTCAAAGCTGCAAAAAAATATCATTTTGAACATTGACTGAATCTAAAAGTAATCCATTCAATGCTGTGTAAATGCATACCCCACCCCATGCCACAGAAAATATGTGACACAAGGTAAATTTTTAAGCAGGGTACAACTGATTTGAAATCAGTTTTTCTTCTCTGAGACTGGTTGCCTAATCAAGACAAAAGAATCCAGTTTATTCTACTATTTACTATTTATTAGCAAGGGGTAGAACAGATAGATTCATATCTTTCCCAAGGGCATTAGCGTGAAGTGAAATGTGAACAGCCTTGGGTTGCTGATTCCATTTCCTATGATGATAAGCATTATGCTAAACCCCCTTTTTTCCTTCTATGTAAACTACAAATCATTGCAGTGGATTTTAACCATTAATAGTTAAAACTATAAAAGGGAGCTTTGTTTCAGTTTCCTATAGACCCATAAAATATAGAGTGTAGCTCTCCTACTTAAAAGTATGGGGACCAGGCAGTAGATTGATTTATTGATTTTAACAGTATGTAAGCCTAGAGGTTAGAGAATAAATGTACATTGTACATTTATATTCATATTTTTTGTGTAGTTTTTGGCATAGAGTTATATGATGTCAAGTATTCCTATCTAACACAAATAATTTGCTAACAGAGCTATTTGACCCATAGATGGGACCTTAACAAGTATTACCACAACAGGTCAGCATGGACTTCGGAATAATGGCAATGAATGGTGACTCCATTCTCCCTACAGCACCAGAACTATAATAAGTTGACCTATAGACAGGACCCTAACAGGTCAGAGTGTACTTGGGAGTAATGGCAATGAAAGGGTGACTTGATACTCATCAATCAGCTTTGTGCAGATTCTGGATATCATGTGGAAGACCTGCCAGGAGTGATGGTTGATAGGGATGGTTGACAAGAAAGAGCCATGGGAATTCATGGTGCCAGTGTAACCTGATGATGATGATATTTCATTCCACTAGAAATAATAAAATTTTAGTATTGTTTGTTTATAAGAAAATTAACTTCTTTAAAAAAAATTATTTGGAATTGTACTTATTTATGGGCAATACTGTGGAAACTTGAGCAAACTGATGCTTTTAAGAGACTGGTATTTTATCAATTGATATTCTGTAGATGAATGGCTTGAAACAAAAGAGCAAAAGATGAAAAACTGGCAGACAGTTAATGAAACAAGTACTGAAATTTATATGCAAAACTATACTAAGTAGCTATTTCAAGAGAAACATTCATTCTTGGTATCTTACCTGGATGGAAATAAGCTGGAAATGAGCATCAGATTTATAATAAGTAAAGATAGGTAAATAACAAGAGGAATCGATACAAGCTATCAAAACCAATGAGCAAAATTTCATATTTAACAGAAGCAGAATAAAAACAAGATATCAGAAAAATTCAACGTGCAAAAAAAGATTTTTCTTTTTGGAATTATTCAAAAAGAAAACCAGAAAACCATAGATAAAAAGGATTTTCAAATTAACAAAAAAAGAACTGCATAAAAATCATATTAATATTCAGAAATACACATTCAAAAGGCAAATTCATTCTCATAGCTATTTGAAGAGAAACATTCAAGTTTGCATAGGTCAGGTCATTAAAAAGAATAAAAATGTCATCAATTTTGCATAAAGAATTGAGACAATTTTGCATATATATCCAGTTATTAGAAAAATAAATAAAAATCACCAATTTTATATATGTCAAATCATTTAAAAATTACTATGGTTATCAAAAGCAAAGAGACAATTTTGTATAGATCGAGTTGTTAGAAAAATGAAAAAAATCCCCAATTTTGTGAAGTCATTAGAATAATGAATTTATATTGAGCAATGAAACAATTTTGCACATATAAATCATTAGAAAAATGAATAAGGTCACCAAAATCAATTTTGTATATATCCAGTTAATTGAAAAATTGATAAAATCACCAATTTTGCATATGGAAGTCATTAGAAAAATTCATAAAGTCACTAATTTTGCATGAAGCAATAACATTTTTTTGCATATATCTAGTTATTATAAAAATTATAAGTCACTTATTTGCATGAAGCAATACAACAATTTTGTCATTAAAAAAATTACTAAGGTATATAAAAAGTCTTATTGTTTTGCAATGAGACAATTTGTATATATTAGAAAGATTAGTAAAGTTATTAGAAAAATTAATAAAGTCACCAATTTTACATAGGTCCAGTTATTAGAAAAATAATATGGTCATTAAAGTATAAAGCTATGAGACAATTTTGCAAGTTGGTTCATGTGAAACCCCCCCCCCCCATCTATAAAAGATTGAAAAAACCTCTTAAACATTGATGACTATTTTAGAATCCATGAGTAGCAGGGATACATTTTCTGGCATATAATGCACACTCCCAAAAATCTTCAGAAAAAAACACCCTGCATCTTATATGCTCAAAGTCAGCAACTGATACTTTCAATGATACAGTACTTAGTAAAAAACAGTAAAAAAAACACCACCCTGACAAAACTAGTTTTCTGATTACTTTAGATTTATTAGCATGGCTGGCACATACCACTTTCATACACTACTGACAGGGTTTGGTTTGGTTACTTTGTTTAATGGCATATCAAGCTTTATGGGTTATTTAATGCCAACGTTATCCTTGTAAAAGAACAGTAGTGGTATTATTTAACTTATAGCTGTGGGATGAGGGCCTTATACCTTTCCCAATGGTATTTGAAGTGTGAACCCCCCATCTCCCCAGCTATGGGTTAAATAGTGCCACTACTGTTCTTCTACAAGGACTTTGGCATTAAATAACCTCATTAAAAAGAAAACTGAACCAAAAAGAAGGTTACACACTATCTATCTATCTATCTATCTTATATATATATATATATATATATAATATATATATAGAGAGAGAGAGAGAGAGAGAGACACACAACACACACATGCATGTTTGGAAAAGAGGCAAAGTTCAGCCTGCAAAGCCAGAGGAATAAAAGAGTGAGTCGGGTGATCAGAGTATGGGACCATATCAAGAAATACACCTGGCCATATTGTCAGTGATCCTGGGATTCTTAAGAGTTCTTGATATTTCAACATCATACTCCTTAATCCAGATGAACCAGCTGGTGTTGATCAAACACCAGTTTATGGTCAGATAAATAGATCTCCAATCACAACGAACTATGATGGGTTTTATATGCGGTCAGCTAGTGAATCCTCCAATGAAATGTATCTCAGGGCTCTCTCCTCTCCATAAGAAAGGAAGAATCCAAGTAGTTGGTTTTCCCCTTTTCCCAGAGAAGTTGAGGAGCCAGAAACATATTTGGGCTCTCAGAATTAATCTGGATTAATCACAGGTATATTCTTATGTTAAAAACATAAAAATAAAAAAGATAATTCAGGAACTTGATATCAAATATTGTGTCCCAATATTGGAAGAAAATTTTGACAATTTGTACATTTGTATCTTAGAGATGACCAACCCTCACAATTTTACCATATGTCAAGTCATTAGAAAAATAATAAGTTTGCCAATTCTGCAGAAAGAATTTACAACAGTTTTGGATAAAAAAATAATAAGGTCACCAGTTTTGTATTTGTCAAGTCATAAGAACTTCCTTCCTTTACTCACATTATTATACCCATCTTGTTTATTATAGTTGTTGTACTCTATAATTCAAGATGAGGACACTTTTCTGAGTACATCAGCATATAATAATGATTATCCCTCATCAAAATATTCAGAGAAAAACTCTAACCTAATTTGTATAGGTCAATGAGATAATTTTGCATATGTCAAGTTATTAGAAAGATTTAAATATTTCTATGAACCCAAAAAGAATATTAACTTGAGTGAGATATGAGCTATGATTACAGTAGAATTTGCAAGTATCACCCCTCAAAACTGAAAAAAAAATACATTAAATAGACAGGTATAATTAACTATTAAACATGCAGTAAAATTTCTCATGTTGGACGAGAGAGAGAGAGAGAGAGAGAGAGAGAGAGAGAGAGAGAGAGAGAGAGAGAGAGAGAGAGAAATGTAAAGAAATTTATGACATGCATTTGTCAATTCTAAAACCTGAGAGAAGAGAAATAAGACAGGATAAATTCAAGCAAAAAAAAACATATCTGATGACATAAAGTTGCTTGTCATATTGAAATTTTAATTATAAACTTGACAGCAAAGCAAAATAATTTTTTTTTAAATAAAAAAATATACATATATATATTGAAGTGTGGATTCCATGTATGCTTTTTAGATGAAAATTGTATGTATGTATTTAACTAATGTAAATAACTAAAAGAAAATGTAGAACATTTTTTTATGTACTTACAATTAAGGCTGTTTGGAATGAAGAAAGCGAAGGGAATGGAACAGGATTCCCAAAAATAGAAGCCAAGATATTTCTTAATTCCAAATAACCTTTAATTGTAAATACATTAATTTTTTTCTGCACTTTCTTTTAGTTATTTGCATTAGTTAGATATATAGGTCATACAATTTTCATCTAATTATATATATATATATATATATATATATATATATATATATATTTTAAACATTGTAATTCAATCCAGTGAAGATTCTAAATATTTTGTAGTGTTGTACATTTTTTAAGTAGTTTAGTGAGAATGCAAAAGCAGAAAAACCTTTTTTACAAGAGTGGTAACAGAAACACCATGCAAAAAAATAAAAAGTTATGAATATTACTAGTTAAGTTTTTCTCACTTATCTGACACTTGTGAAAAAATATTAGTATACTGTGATATTTACGAAGCTGATAATAGTAAATACAGTGACATGATTCTACACAATCACACACTTTTAACCCATATAGTTTTACAATGAAAAAAAATGACATGATGAAGTTAAATTAGACACTTTAATATTTATTTCCCTTCCCCAATTGATTGATTGATGATTTAATGGTATGTCAACCCATCCAGGATTTTTTATGCCTAGAGGTTAGGGAATTGTATTCATTGTATGTTCATATTTACATTTTTTGTGTATTTGTTTTTTAAAAAGATGTTTTTTGCCCATGGTCCTATCTTTTTCCTGAGTAGAAATATGATGAAGATTATGAGGAGTAATGGTGATGAAAAAAAATTGTCCGTGTATTTTGGGGATATTTTTCTTAGCTACTAAAAATGAAAAAGCAAAAACAAAAACAAAATGATGATGGTGATAATGGTAGTTGTGGTGATGAGTATGATAACAAGATAATTATGGTCGTAGTGGTGTTATGATGATGATGTAATGAAGAAGGAAGTAAAAAATACTCCCTCTATCATAATAATTGGTACATTTAATGCATGAAATTTATATGCAAATGTAACAACTATTTGAGACAAGTGGTAATTAATTTTTTTAAAGTGGCAAGATGAAAAGTAAATCAGGGGTTCATACCTTTCCTCATGATATTAGTCAAAAAGTGAATGTAATAGTGCAACAGGATTCAACTCACTATAATGTTGCAGTCCAGCATGTTTGCCACTATATCATGGAACTCCCCCTAATGGTATTTGGGATGGATATAATGAGATAATTATGAAGGAATGACATGATGAGAATGATAATGGTGTAACATTGTAAGCGAATGGTACTGGGTGCAAAGATAAGTTAAAAAAAGTCAGCAGCCAGAAGTAAGACTAGTTACAAAATTTAATATCCTGTCCAGTAGGCTAGTGTAGTCAGATATGCTTGCACTCCAGATTGAAAACAGCAGTTAAACCAGGACTTGCTAATGTTATATACTGTCACTGGACCCGATAAAAGAACACGGAACAATATACATATAAAAATATAAACTTATATTTTATTCTTCAGTGTTAGACTGAAAGTTGTAAGAACACACACAGAAGCCTTCAGAAGTTCTGATGATGACGATCTGCTCAACCAATGTTTTAAGAATTTATATAACTCTCCAACTCAACATGGCCATACTTCTTGATTGGATACCTAAGCATTTTTCCTTAGATACACTCCTCATCCACGCAGCTTGATTTTATTGCTCATGGCTCAACCACACATTTCTGTGCCCACGCATTGTCACTACATCTGTCTTCTGGCTGTCAAAGGTCAGTTCAAGGCAATATCCTGTTTTTGTTGTAGGCTCATGTTGACACACATGCATTTCCTGTCCTATGCCCGAGTCATTTTCACCTGGTCTTCCGGCTGTCAATTTGCAATATATTACACCAAGGTCACCAGATTTGATCAGCCATCTAAGTGTGTGGGCTGGCAGAATGATTATGCTCACAAAGTGGAAGTAGAGGTTCAGTGTTCTGTGGACCCAATGAGAATTTCTTGATTTGCTCTCTCTTTTAGTGGCTGGAGTACAAGAGAAAAATGTTCATGGAGAGTAGACAATTCAAATATATGGAAAGACTAGAACAAAAGCTTCCCTACAGGCTGTATCCATTATCATTTCTCCGACCTCGATGAACTCAGAAACTGAATGGAGAGAAAAGCAACCAAGTTCCACAATGTGAGGTGAGTTTTATTTTTATGTTTCTCCTCCCCCATCCAATGATTAACCATCACCAACATAGTTATTGGTGACTATGCTACAATAGTGTCTGATGATGATGCAATGAAGAAAAAGAATTAAAAATATTACCTCTCTCTGGAAAATTGTCATGATTAATGCATGAAATTTTTATATGCAAATGTAAAATATTTTGGACAGATTTGGATAAAAATATTTAAAAAAAAAAACACCCAAACATTTCTTCCTGAATAAAACATCAAATCCGCAACATGCTACTTATTAAGGATGAGACAAAAAAAAACAATTCTAAAGTCTGTAGTGAGTAGACTTGTATCACTGTGTTTACTCTAACTGTGTATATCACAATACACAAATAGAGCTCCAACTGGAACTAGATAGTGAGAAAAATACAGAAATTTAAACTATTACCTAAGAACAAGGAGAGAAGTGACATCAGTAAATCTGATTACAGACTACTAAAATTGTGGATTAAAAAAGGATTTTGAGCTAATTTAAACAAGAAAAAAGAAAAGAAAAAAAGAAAGATTTGCTATGCCCAAGAAAATTAGTGAGCTACTTTGGAAGAGAAATGGCTTAAAGCCAAAAAGAGTTTTAAAGTGATGATACTAGTGAAGCTATTAGCCCAAGATCTGAGACAACTTTATTATGTTCTAGGTCACATAATTATTGAGTCAAGTACAATAAAGTATGAGAATTCAATAAGTCTTGAAAACTGAATCTGTCATTGTCAAAATTGCAACCTTTATTGAAAACAATATATATATATAATATAATATATATATATATATATATATAAGGGTAAGAGAAATATGGATGATCCTATGTTACCTACATTAATATAGAATAATAATTATACCTTAACACTTTCATTTCCACTGGGGCACCAGTGTCTCAATCAAATTTTATTTTAATCCATAAAACATTACTCAAAGCATAATTTTGCCTATCCAAAATTTAAAAAAAAAAATCAAACTTGGTAGTGAAAGGGTTAAAGATAGAGCTATTTGTAAAGACTAGCAGCTCAAAGATCTTTTTTAAATAATTATAGCTAAACAATTCAATCTAATTTAATAGTGAAAGGTGAAAATTATGCAAGATATGATAAAAACGTATCTATCCAACTCACTGAAAGTCTTGTTCAGGATTTGAACTTAGCTCACTGAGTCCATTCCTTAACTCTCTGTTACCAAATTTCCCCATGGCTGTACCAAAATTTTCTTGCTATTTTTTTATTATTATTGAAAAAGGATCAAGTACCAGTCACAAGGTTGGTTCACAGACTAACCTGCAAAGATGGCAGGGATGTTTTTCAGTGTGAGAGCTGCTGCCAGCGGTTTTATGGTAGGATCACAATGGTGGAGAGCCACTGTGAGCGGCTTAAAGTAGGCAAAAAAGTTAAACCGTGCATCCTACATGATATGATAAAATGTATAGAAATAGACGCTTAAGAAATTCAAAATTTAGAATGAAGATGAGCATAGGGGACCAACTTATATAATAAAGGGATGATGCCTAGATGTCTAGATACTGTCCAGATGTGTGCACAGCGATTAATTTATATAATAAAAGGATGATATCTAGATCTGTGCACAATTGAGTAACATATAATAAAAGGATGATATCTAGATATCAAGTCTAGACAGACAAGTCATCGACATTTAAAAAAAATCAAGCTAGTCTCAATACTTTTTGGAAATAGACCATTTTAGATTTCCTTACCCCACTAACATGTTTGTCTAATCTTTTATATATTCAAAATGTTGCAATTTTCACACGCAATGGACAAGTTAAAATTGTAAGACTTAGATATTTGATGTCTATACTATAATCTATTAATAACTATGTGCATTCAAAAACATAAATAAAGTGGTCAGTGCTTCTCGACTATTTTGGTGAAGATTTTTTTCTTTGCATCTTACCTGATGAAAATAATCTGAAATAATTATTCACAATAAAAAATTTAACAGAGAAATCCAGTAAATAATTGTCAAAAATGAAACTATGTAATGACTTATCAGAAGAATTGCAACTAGAAGGAAATATTGTAGCTGGAGAAAAAAACTTACATTAAACAATGATCTATTCTTTTTATTTTTTAAAGTAAACATTTAGTTACTGATTATTGATTTGAGAAAAGTTAGTAACATTCAAAGAATTATCTAGATATTCAAACTTCTTATTTTTGTTCTTCATGTGGCATTTTTGACCAATACATTCTCTGGTCATCTTCAGGCATACTTTGTACCTCCATAGGGAAGGTGTCTTTTTCTTCATAGTATAAAGCAAACAGATACTAAGGTAACAGCTTATATCAAGATGTCAGAGAAACATATATATCAGGTTATCTACTTTGCCTCCCAGCTATAGGGAGGTTTCAACCAAAATAAAGATGGTCATTTATTTTTTAAATAGATATTCTTCCTAGTGCAAACTAAGCCAAGCAAGCACAGAATTCAAATTCTGCTACTCAACAGGAGCAAGAGATATAAAATGGAGTTCTGTAGAAAGATCTGAAAACTATTCTATAAAAATATTTTTAAAAATTCTGATACCATTTTTGCTTTCATGCACCAAAGAAAGAAACCAGAACAAGATTCTTATTCCTATAGATGATTTCGGCTTCTTTGTTAATGGCATATTAAAACATCATTGGTTATTTAATGCGTAAAGCCATCCTTGTAGAAGAACAGTAGTGGTACTATTTAGGCCATAGCTGGGGGGATCAGGGGGTTCATACCTTTCCCAAGGGTATTAATCTGAAAGTGAACACAATAGTGTAACTGGAGTTCAAACTTGATTACTAAATGTTGCATGCAGTCCAGCACGTTAGCCACTATACCACAGAGACTCCCCCTTTCCGTATAGAGGTGCTTATAATATTTGAAGAAGGCTGAAGAATGTACAGCTGAAAAAGGTTAACAACAAACACAAGAAGTTGAATTATCCAAAGAATCTTTGAATATTAATAGATTTTTAATGTACATATAACCTTAATATTACTTTAATGCCTAAAAGTCTTTCAATCTTTAGAGTTAAAATAAAACTTTTGTTTTATCAACAAATTCAGATGCATAGATTTTGATTCACAGATATTTTTTTCATATTTCTAATACAGTAGTTCTTTCATTCATTATTAATGTAATTGCACAAGTTATTTTTTGATTTTTTTTTTTTTTTGATGACACATTTATTGAAAAAAATATTTTTTCTTAGATATTAAAAAATGACAACATAACAAATAAACAAAAAAAATTGGTGAAGAAAAGGTTTTGATGAATAATGCTGCTTATGATGATAAATTTAGTAGTACAGAACTTATGTCTTATAAGTTGTTACATTCAATGTATAATAACATATGAAATGTAACAATTTTTATGTGACAGAAGTGGTAATAAATTGAAAATATAAATGAATAAAATGTTGCAAAAATGAAGAAGACAATTAGAGAATAACTCTAAATTCTTTTTTTAACCTGAATATAACATCAAACCTTGCCATACATGCTACTTATTAAGACATCAAGAAGAAAAAAGAGGCATCCTATATGATGATGATGATGATGATGATGATGATGATGTGATGATGAAGATAATAATGATGATGATGTGATTAATGCTTAGAGCATAAAGTTCCCAACCTTTCTTCCCACAGTACTTTTTAGAAGCAAGAAAAAAAACATTACAGCACAATTTGTATGCAAATTCAAAAAAATATTTTTTAAAAATACATTTGTAGTTAAGTCAAACATAGTTGTCTCAGTTTACTGTAAATACTAAAGAATCTTCACCTGAACTAGACCTACACTTAAATTGGGTTTCTTTAATTTAATGGCATATGAACTTTTCATGGTTATTTAATGCTAAAGCATCCATTGTAGAAGAACATTAGTGGTAACTTTTACCATAAGCTGGAGTGGGATAAGAGATTCATAGCATTTCCAGGGTAATTAGTTTGAAGTGAATGTAATAGTTGTGACTGGAGGTTTTTCAACTCACTACAATCTCATAGTCCCAAACATTAACTATATGTACAAGACCAAAACCACAACCATCACAGATAAGTTATATTAAATAAAGATTGAAGTAAAGCATTTTTACTGTCCTTTATTATAACATTTTTAAGCTTATAAAATCATTTAACTAAAACCATTATACTTTTTTTTATTCAGTGAAGTAAAGGCTTTGGTTCTTTGTTTAATGGCAATATCACCTTCATGGGTTATTCCAATGCCAAGATGCCATGTTGTAGAAGACAGTAGTGGTACTATTTAACCGCAATATGAGAGTGGTGATACCTTTCTAAAGGGTATTAGTCTGAAAAGTGAATGTATAGTGAGACTAGTTAAGCTCGCTTATTATGATATTGCGTCCAGTAATGATATCCAATTTCACCATGGAGACTTCCATGTAAATTAAGGATAGTTATTAATGCAGAAATGGGGGCTTGAATGTTTCTTAACAATTTTCTATGTTTAGACAGAATCTATTTCCTGGAATAGGAAGTTTGCAGAAAGTCTCTCTCTCTTGTTTGCATTAATGTAGAAGAAGAAAATCACAGTTCATATAAATATGAAGTGTTAAACTGGATCAAATAGATAAAACTTTTGAGATACGCAAAGGATACTCTCTTCTCTAACAGAAATTCAAAAAACTAAAGTGACTCTTCATGCTTCATTTTAATCCATATACTGAATATAGATGTAATATATGTATTAGCATAATCCTTCACACAAGCAAGAGCTTAACAGGTTTGAATTTAGAGTTTTTTCTTCTCTTAAACTTATTCCATACTAAGGTTAAAGAAACTAGGCTTATTACTATCTATCCATAGCTAGAAGAGTAAGTTGGATTCATCTTTCCCAAGGGTAATTAATACTCATGTGAATGCAGTCTCGTCCAGGATTTGAACATCGGGTTATTGTGTCCATTTCCTATGACAATACCAACAATTACACCACAAGGCCTCTATGTATAGCATGAAAGTGAGGTCAATAAATATGTTTCTTGTATATTTTTCTTTTGATTGTACTAATAATGGATAAATGACACCCTTATATATAATTTCTGATGATTTTTTTTCATAAAGGGTTTAAATGCAATCATAAGAGTCCTGCCATTTAAATGAATGGAATATAAATTTATGTTCTAAAGTTGTAAATAACACTAATACAGGTAGAAATCATCTTATAATACTTGGGGTTTTTTTATAATGCATATAGCAACACTTATGGTGCACCAGTGTGCCAACCACGTTTTCATTTGGGAACACTGGTTTTAAAGCAAGGTTTGATGAAATCAAGCAGAAATTGGAAATAACAGCCCATACAAATTGGCTGACAAAGGCAAAAAAATAACAAGGCCAATAGAATTTATTCTAGCAACATTGATGAATTTTAAAGATACAAAATGATATAAAATTTTTGATGCAAGTCAATTAAGAAAAAAAAGATTATAAATGATAACATAGATATTATTAACTCTTATCGAGAATGAAAACAATTAAGTTTAGCTTTAACTGTATTTAGCTTTTTGAAAAGATCATTTTGTTCACAGAATATATGGACAATTGAACTCCTTCTCAAATGTTTTAACTGGTACATTCTCCAGCTTTTTGGTGTATTTTTTTAAAGAAAAGACTCTTGTTCTGGAGCTCTTTCAAGAAAGAACAGAATAGTATCAAACAGATATATCTTTGACATGGAATTAATTCTCAGATCTTTTTAAAGAATTCTAATTCGCATCATTTTTTTTAATGTGTACTGAAGCGCTGCCAAGTTGAAATTCCTGGGCCCCCCCCCCCCCCCTTGGGGGTTTTCCCCTAGCTTAATACATTTTTCTGACATCTTAATGTGGCTCTTTCCCTGTATGTGTGGTAATTTCGTTCTTGATTTTAAGATACCAGAAAAAGTTAATGGTTTTAGTTCTTTGTTTAATGGCATATCAATATTCATGGGTTTGGCATGGGTTATTTAATGCCAAAAGCCATTCTTTTAGAAAGAAATAGGAGTGGTACTGTTATAACCACTAGTTAAGGGATAAGGGAGTTTATACCTTTTCCCAAAAGATATTAACCAAAAGTGAATATACATAGCACAACTAGAGTTGGAACTTGCTTACTCTGATATTGCAAGTCCGTACTTTGCCACACACCATGGGATTCTCCTTGCCATTATATTAGGAAAATGGAAGTACTGGTTCTATCAATATGCTTTTTTCCCTTAAAATCTTTTTAAGAATGTTTCCAAAATTTGCATGTGACACAATTCCTGAAGATGAACAAATTTAGAAACAAGTATCACCCATTTCTTGTTTAGAATTATAAAAACAGTAACTTTCTACCCACCATGAGTGTTTTGGTTTGAGACTGTCTGCATCGATATTTATTTCCTCATAAAAAACTTTTCACTCAGTTCTGTGGTGCACACAATCCTTTATTTACAGATAGCAAATGGTGTAACTGGTAATTTCTGTTTTTCCTTACATAATGGTAGAACTGGTACTTTTGTTTTTTTGAGATTCAAGAACCAAATTACAAACACCTCTCTATGATATTGACACTTCATCTTAACGAATGGAGTGTTTGTCTTTCTCTCTCCAGTGTGGATCCATGAACAGCTGATTCTCTCTTGTAAGAAAAAAATCAAGGAAACAGCACAATCAAGATGTCAGAGCAGTATGCAGTTTAACTCATTGGATTTCTGCGTGCTATATAGAAATATGAGACATAAGGAATTTCTGTTGAAAAGATCTGAAAAATAATTCTAACAATAAGAAAAAAAAAATCTATTGATTCCAGTTTTTACCAAAGAGACCAACACAAAAATGTCTTTTTCCCCTTTTTTATAAAGGGGTGCAATTAATTTTAAAAAGACCTGAAGAAGGGCAGAAATTTCTGGCTAAACATTTTGTGAACAACTAAAATAAGAAGGAATTTAATAATGTCTGAAAAGACAACAATTGAAAAACGAAATGATAAATGATGAGTAGAAAATTGGTTGAAGATTGTGTGGATTGAGGGTTTTAATTTGTGCAAGCTAATCTAAATATTTTTGTGAAAATAAACCATTATTTGATTCATACTTCATTGGAAAACCGTATAGGTATCAGATTATACATAATAAGCAAACAATAACAACAGGACCATTTGAGAAGAATATCACTTCAAATGAATAATTTATGTATATAAATATAATTGTATTACTTTTACTGTATATAAAATAATAATGATATAATTATATATAAACATATGTTATGGGATAGGGACATAATAAGAAAGCAACAATGACAACAAGAACCATTTGAGAAGATATTAGCTTTAAAACATTCAAATTATTAATGATACATAATAATTTCTTACATCCATCCCAACAACTTTTTAAATTTTTTTTGTCTCAGTCCCACTACCAGGACTCAGACCCTCCTCAGGTCTCTAATAGAATAATGGACATTAAACCTGCTACAACTGGCAATGATAAAGTTGGTAAGGGATTATCAACAGAGAGAATATTCATTAAAGTGAAAAAGGCCAATTGGGTGTCTATATTTTTTCTTTAAAAGTAAATATAGAATCATTTCTTAAATGATAAAGCAGATGTGTGCCAACCAAATAATTTCATACCACAGAAATCTACCTAGTAAAAGTGGTTTTCATTTAAATAAGCCATGGAATCCCCTTTATTTTATATATAGAGTGTTTCAAAAATTAGGATATCATTTTGAGATGTAAAGAGGTTTTTTGAAAAATGGATATCATTTTGTAATCTAATAACTTGACTAATGTCTCGCTCAAATCATTATCAAATTTAAACAGCCATGTTTAAAAAACAACTCACAAATTGCTAATGTTCAAATGTTTAAATACCTTTTCTTTTTCGCAGTGAATATGTAATTTCTAACATAAAGAAGAAAGACAGAATTCTTGAATTGGTTTCTATACATTCTGTTAAAATTTGAGATTATTTTGGATGAGAATGGTCAAGTTATTAGATTACAAATTAATATCGATTTTTTCTGAAACATATATTCTCCATCATTAACATTTTAAATTTCTTCTCAGTACCACTGGCAAGATTCAACATCCCCAAAATCAGTATGGTAATGGTGAGATACATGGCCTTACCTTGCCATTTTGAACACAATTCACACTCAATTTTACTTAATGATAACGCATTCTACATACTTTAAAAGGTATATAATTGTAATAAATATATTCATACCATATATTTATATTTTCTTATTTCTATCTATTTGCAGTGTGTAGCCAGTTTTTCTTCTAAAAACAAACCATTACTTCCCTCTCAGAAAAGTTATCTAGATCAATTATTGGTTTTGTACCTGAACTTATAGGTTTGGTTCTTTTGTTTTAAATGGGATATTAACCTTTGTAGGTATCTTATGTCAAAGCCCACCCTGTAGAAGAAGAAGAATTTAACCTATAGCTGAGGTAAAGGCAGTTCATAATCTTTCCAAGCAGTATTAGTCTGAAAGTGAACATAATAGCCACAACTGGAAGTTCGGAAACCACTTAATATCACAAGTCAGCACATTAAGCCACTAAGTTCACAGGAACTTTCCCCTCTACATATATGGATAGCTATGATATATCATGGTTATAGACCAAATAAGGAAATTGGCTGAGAGTTTTCTCATTTTCATATTTTTTCTGTCTCTATTTAAGAGGTCAGAAAAAAACTATGTAATACCCTCGCCAATCCAGATGCTATCTCTATGATATTATGCCTGCAGATTGATTAATTTTGTTTGTTTTGATATGTTAGTCTTGCTTTTGGCATGAGTAAGCAATGTTTAACATTTGAGTATTTTCAAAGAGCCATGTCATCATTCTGATGTAAACATAGCACATATGTTTAGTTTGGTTTCTTTTTTAATGGATATCAACGTTTGTGGATTATTTAATGTCAAAGACCAGTAGTGTTCTATTCAACCTGGAGTGGGGAGCTTGAAAGCAAATGAGGAGGTTTATACCTTTCCCAAGAGTATTAGTTTTTGAAAGTGTGACTAGAGTTCAAACTTGCTTATTATGATGTCACAGTCCAGCTTGTTAGCCCCCATGGCATTGGTATTAGATAATAATGAAACGCAATGCAACTGTGTTGCAATTTATTTTGTATTAGATAAGAATACTTGTTACAATAAAAATTAAATTATTAGTAATTGAAAGAAAGTTACTTGAAGCTATAATTGCTTACTAAAGGATTATTAATTAGTTACTTATTTTGTTTGTGTTTCTTTGTTTATGGCATTCAACTTTCATGGGTAATTAATGCCAAAGCCATCGTAAAAGAATAGTAGTGTACTATTTTACCGCAATACCTGAAAGGAATGAGGG
Organism: Doryteuthis pealeii; assembly: GCA_023376005.1. Taxonomy (NCBI): domain Eukaryota; kingdom Metazoa; phylum Mollusca; class Cephalopoda; order Myopsida; family Loliginidae; genus Doryteuthis; species Doryteuthis pealeii. Next base: position 16,318,664 of record CM042159.1, on the reverse strand, counting down.
AGGTCATACCTTTCCAAGGTATTAGTCTGAACAGACCACATCTATTTGAATCAGTAATGAACTGAGTCAGTTCCCTAGTTAGCTTACAAGGCTCTCTTGGAGTAAATGCTTCTTGGTACTGATAACTTGAATGAAAGGATATCTATTTGAAATGCTGTTTTCCCAGAAGAACTGACTTGCCATTATCAATCACAATAAAACAGGAATTTTTATTGTTTACATTAACTTACATTTTATATGTGTAACTGACAAAAAATTCTGTTAATTTGCCACATGAGCCATAAGAACTTAATGACTGAACTCTCATCATCCAAAATAATAGGTTAAAACTGCCAAAATTATTTAGTTGAAAGAAAAATAACTTCAGGTGTATGATAGCATGAAGTTATAAAAATGATTCTACCAGTTTAATAAAACCAAACCGAATGTAAATCATTTACCAAAACTACCCAACTTACATCCATATATAACTCCACCCCAGAAAAACAAAAAACAAGAAATTAAGCATTAAATAGCCCACAAAATGTGATTGCCATTCAACAAAATAACCAACCCAGCCAAACCACCAACAAGAAGAAAGGAAACAATTTTTTTTTCCTTTTTCTATAATGAACAAGTATTAATCTGGGTTTTCTTTGGCAATAATCCAAACAATCTTTGGTGGGTATGTAATGCCAAAGCCATTCTTGTAAAAAACAGTAGGACATTGCTATTTAACATCATGCTAGGGGTGATTGATAAGGGGGTCATACCTCTCCAAAGGTTTTAGCCTGGAAAGTGATGGTAATAGGGAGACTGGAGTTCAAACTTTTTACAACGATGTCGCAGTCCTAACATGTTAGCCACTATGCCACGTGAACTCCCCACAGTCATTGAGTTCCACTGAGTATTAATTAGTAAATATAGAAATTAACGGCTAAGGAAACATTTTGTATCTTTTATTTACTGGTACAACAGATGCATTAAGTTTTTTTTTTTTGCTGCTACAAAATTCTTTTATAACTTCTCTACTTTCTTTCTTCTTAAAAATCTTGCCCAAAAACCTTTCCCAACCGAGGAGAGAACAACTTAAACAAAGAGAAAACTGCTTAAATTTTCACAGTTACACATTTTGTTGATAAAAATGGATTAAATTAATAAAAAGAACTAAACAAATGTTATAAAAAGGGGATATTTATGGTTTCATACATATTAATAGCATAACAGATTGTTAAACTTTGGCAGGATCAAATGGAGTAAGATTTAGTAAGATTATCTTCAAATATTTGATATTGGAGTTTTGATTCTACTCGGGTGCCCCATACTTCTGACTTGGGCTAACTAAGCAAAGCTTAGTAAATGACAACAGTTTTAAAAAATTTTTTGACATATCAAAGTGAATAAAGTTACATATTGTAATCAGAAGACAAAAATATTCATAAATCCAAAGTGCATTCAGATTCGTTTTTTACATTAAGAAAGGTTGCCATCAATACAACAAAAAAATAAGTGCATCAAATGAAATAAAATAATCAGGAAAAGTCATGAAATATTTTGATGGCATATGGACAATCTTCATTTCTTTTTCTACCAAAAATATCTACATATTTCCAGGTTTTAAGTGTTTCTCTCAAATTATCTGATGTGGCTACTGGCAGGATATTTTTGCAATCATGCTAATGATTCAGGTGCATCTCCGTGTATTCTTGTTGTGCTATTTATATTGCTTTATGATCAAGATTTCAAGTATTTCAATCTATTCTATTGTGTCCACAGCATAGGGAAAGAATAAATAATAAAATGATCAGGAAAGCTTTATAATACTTCATTTTTTACATTACATATAATATATAAACATGTAATATTATGATAAATGTGAAACTGGAAACTTGCCATCTACTCGGCAATTGATGATTTGCATACTAGCACCAAAATATGCATACAAAATCACTTTAGAGCAGTGCTGCTATAGACGACTAGTACTGTTAGATTTGGTTAAAGGTTTGTGTCTTAGTTTGAATGGCATATTAGCCTTCATGGGTTATTAATACCAAAAAGCCTTCTTGTAGAACAATATTAGATAGAACTATTTACCATAGCTGGAAGGAGATGAGGGGAGTAATACTAGTATTGCACCAAGCCTAACTCCATAATATTTATGAATGAAAATTCAAAATTATGATACAAAGAGTGATACAAAGTATCAGACTGAAACTTTAATTTTTTCTAATCTAAAAAAGTCTAGAGGGAGATGTAAGCACAGTAGGACAATTTATTATAATAAAGTGGATATTGTCAGATATCTAGATTATTGTCTAGATTGTGTGCACAACTGAGTCATCTATAAATAAAGAGTAATATCTAGACATCTAGGTTTACTGTCTAGATGTTGTACACGGCTAAGTAACTTATATAATAAAGTGAATAATATTTATTATCAAGAATTACTGTATAGACGTGTAACAGCGAGCATTTTAAAGTGTGATATAGATTACTGTATAGATGGATGCATGTTTAGTAACCTATAATAGTAAGTGAACAATATCTCACCGTCTCGACTCTGTCTAGACAAGTCAGTGGATTTCTGGGTACTGATTGCTTGGAGAAAGAATTATATAATTTGATGCTGTCCTCACAGGACAGAATGACTTGCATCATCAAATCACAATAAAACGAATTTTATTGTTTACATTAAACTATATTTATATAGTGTAACTGACAAAAATTCTGTTATTTGCACATGAAGCCCATAGAAACTTGTAATGACTGAACTCTCCTCATCAAAAATAATGGGTTAAAATTCATCTACCAAAAAAATTATTTTTTTGGCAAATATGAATAATTTCAAATGGATCTATTTGACCTGTGATGGGATTTATTAGCACTACCCACTCTGGTATAGTGAGCTTGGGTAGTATGTAAATGAAGGGTATTCCCCACACACCCCAGAGATCCATAACGTGAAGCCTCGCTCTATCAGATGCAGTTAGTGTTGTCAGAATAATAGGAAACTATGCTAGTAACTCGTATATTAAATATAGACTATTTTTTATATCCATCAAAATATGGTAATAAGATAAAACATTCTTATAAATTCTTTGTGCAATTTTAAGTAAGTTCTTTTTAAAAAGATTAATTCTAAGAGATTATATATATATATATACTATATATATATATTAATATATATATATATGTTGTTGTGTGTGTGTGTGTTTTGTGTGTGTAAATTATACAGATCCTAATTGCAACAATAACTTTACAATGACAACTGTATATAAAGATTCCTTAACTGGGTTTGCAAGCAATAACTCTCCAGAAGACTTCTCTGAAAGAAACAAAAAGAGCATAGAATCAGTGCAACAATTTGGGGACTTCAAAGGTGAACCTGTTTTGGCCTGTGTGGTGGTTTTACAACATTTCCTGTCACAGTGGCAAATAAGTGGAAGGGATTATGGAAACACGGAAATAAACAGCAGGAAGTCTATCCAGACTTCTAAAAACCAGGATTCTCTGGATACTATAGGGTTCTGTGAGAGATAGTGGATTACTATACATTTGATAAGGGAATTCTGAAAAATTCCAAGCCCAACCAAGAGAGAATGGCCCTTTTTATTGATTTTTTTCAGATTCCCTTAATAATATATATAATTCAACTACTCTTCACAGAACCCTATAGTTTCAGAGAACCTGGTTTAGAAAGTCCTGGATTAGACTTTTCCTGCTGTTTATTTCCTGTTTCCATAATCCCTTTCACTTATTTGCACTTGTGACAGGAATTGTTGTAAAACCACCACCACAGGCCAAATCAAGTGTTTCACCTTTGGAGTCAAATTGTGCACTGAAGTCCTAAGCTCTTTTGTTTCTTTCCAGAGATGTCTTTGAGATTATTGCTGCAAACCAGTTTTAAAGAAATCTTTATATAACAGGGTCTTGTAAAGGTTATTGTGCAATTTAGATCTGTATAATTACAACACACAAAAACCACAACACCACACACAATATATATATATATATATATATATATATTATATATATAATCTTTAGAATTAATCTTTTAAAAAGACTACTTAAAATTGCACAAAGATTTATAATAATGTTTTATCTTATTACCATATTGATGGCATATAAAAAAGTCTATATTAATATTACAGTACTAGCATGTTCCTATTATTTCTGAACAACACTAAACTGCATCTGATAGAGAGGCTTCAGTTATGGTTCTGGGGGTGTGGGAGATACCTTCATTACCATTACTAACCAAGCTCACTATACCCCAGAGTGGTAGTGCTAATAAGCCATCTACAGGTCAAATAGATCATTTGAAAATTATTCATATGCAAAAAAATTTTTGGTAGATAATTTTTTTAACCCCATTATTTTGGATGATGGGAGAGTTTCAGTCATTACAGTTCTAGGCTCATGTGCAAATACAGCATTTTTTGTCAGTTACACATATATGGAATATAAGTTAATGTAAACAATAAAAATTCCTGTTTTAATTGTGATGATGATGGCAAGTCAGTTCTGCTGTGAGACAGCATCAATTATAATTCCTTTCTCAAGCAATCAGTACCCAGAAATCCATGACTTGTCAGACAGAAGATCGAGAAAAGTTGAAGATATTGTCACTTACTTATCAGGTTACTAAAACCAATGCCATCCATTCTATATGTAGTAATTAGATATCACCACTTTAAATTGCTCAGCTGTGTACACGTCTATACAGTAATCTATAATATATAAATATTATCACTTTATTATATAAGTTACTTAGCCGTGTACACATCTAAAGACAGTAACCTACGGATGGTGGCTAGATAATTAATCTCTTTTATTTTATAAGATGACTCAGTTGTGCACACATCTAGACAATCTTTCTGGCAATATCTTTTTATATGATTTCCTTTGTGCTACATCCCCTCTAGTTTTTGTTAGAAAATTAAAGTTTACAGTTTGTTGATTCCTTTCGTTATTTTATTTTTCATTCATAGATATTGTTAGGCTTGGGTGCAAGTCTGTTACCCCTCATCTCCTCCAGCTATGGTTAAATGTTTTTAATATTGTTCTAACAAGAATGGCTTTGGTATAATACCCATGAAGGCTAATATGCCATTAACTAAACACCAACCTAACCAATCTAGACGCAGTCTAGTCGTCGCTATACAGCACTGCTCAAAGTGATTGTAGTGCATATTGGTGCTAGTATGCAAATCATCAATTGCCAGTAGATGGCAAGTTTCCCGTTTCACATTATCATAATATTACTTTATTATATATGTATGTAAAATGAAAGTATATAAGTCTTTCTGTATCATTTAATATTATCTTGTTCCATGCTGTGACACAATAAATAAGAAGAAATACTTGAAATTTGATCATAAATCAAAATAATGATATGGCACAACAAGAAATACATCTGGAGATGCACCTGAATCATAGCAGATTGCAAAATATATCCTGCCAGTATGACTCAGATAATATTTGAGAAACACTAAAAACCTGGGAAATATGTTAGATATTTTGTAGAAAGAAATGAAGATTGTCATATGCCATCAAAAATATTTCATATCTTTCCTGATTATTTTATTTCATTTGATGCACTTTATTTGTTGTTTTGATGGCACCTTTCTTATTAAAAAAACGAATCTGAATGCCACTTTGATTTTATGAAATATTTTTGTCCTGATTACAATAGAGTATTATCTCTACTTTGATATGTCAAACAATTTTAAAACTGTTGTCATTTACTAAGCGTTTGCTTATTAGCCCAAGTTCAGAAGTATGGGGTACCCAGTGCGAATCAAAACTCAAATATCAACTGAGTCCATATATTTGACGATATCATCTTTACATAATCTTACTCCATGTTTGATGTGCCAAAGTTCATCTGTTTATGGCTATTAGATATTGTAGTTGAACATAAATAGCTCCCTTTTTTAATAACGTTTTAGTTCTTTTATGTTAATTTTAATCCATTTTATCACAAATGTGTAACTGTTTAGAATAATTACAAGTTTCTCTTGTTTTATAGTTGTCTCTCCTCGGGTTGGGAAAGGTTTTTGCAAGATGTTTAGAAAGAAGAAAAGAAAGTAGGGAAGTTTAAAAGATTTGTAGCAGCAAAAAAAAAACTAATTGCAGATCATGGTGTTTTTATTATCTGGGAGAAGTGCTCGAACAGCTGCGACGTGTGAACAGTCAATAATAAAAGCAACAAATATGTTTTCCTTAGACCAGTTATTTCCATATTTACTATTAATACAGTGGAAAACTCAATGACTTCGTGGGGAGTTCACGGGGTGGCATAGTGGCTAACATGTTTGGACTGCGAATCGTGTAAAATTTGAACTCACAGTCTCCTATACATTACCGTTCCAGGCTAACTTTGGGGGTTACCCCTATCACACCCCTAGCTATAGTAATAGCATGTCTACTGTTTTTACAAAAATGGCTTTGGCATTACGATAACCCACACAGATTCGATATGCCAAAGAAACCAGATTAATGACTTGTTTCATTATAGAAAAGAAAAAAATTGTTTCCTTTCTTGTTGGTTGGTTGCTGGTTGGTTATTTTGTTGATGGCATATCAACATTTAGGTGGGCTATTTGAATGCTTAATCTTGTTTTTTTTGTTTTTTTCTGGGGTGGGCTATGGATGATTGGTAAGTTGTAGTGTTGTAGGTAAATATTTACATTTGGTTTGGTGTTATAGAACTGGTAGAAATAATTTTATTAACTTCATGCATATCAAATAACCACCTGAAGTTTTATTTTTCTTTTATCAAAACTAAATAAATTTTGGCAGATTTCTGAAAG
>CM042159.1:16253729-16311770 GCA_023376005.1 Doryteuthis pealeii | reverse complement strand
TTAAATAATCCACAAACGTTGATATGCCATTAAACAAAGAAACCAAACTAAACATATGTGCCTATGTTTACATCAGAATGAATGCTTTGAAAATATCAAATGTTAACATTGCTTACTCACTGCCAGCAAGACTAACATATCAACAAACAAATTAATATCTGCAGGCATAATAATCATGAGAGATGCATCTGGATGGCGAGGGTATTACATATTTTTTTCTGATCTCTTAAATAGATATCAGAAAAAATATGTAAAATGAGAAACTCTCAGCCATTTCCTTATTTGGTTATAACCATTGTATATATCATAGCTATCATATTGTAGAGGGGGAGTCCTGTGACATAGTGGCTAATTGCTGGACTGTGATATTAAGTGAGTGATTCGAACTCCGAGTTGTGTATTATGTTCACTTTCAGACTAATACTGCTTGGAAAGATATGAATGCCTTACCTCAGCTATAGGTTAAATTCTTCTTCTTCTACAGGGTGGGCTTTGACATAAGATAACCTACAAAGGTTAATATCCATTAAACAAGAAACCAAACCTATAAGTTCAGATACCAAACCAAATAATTGATCTAGGTATAACTTTCTGAGAGGGAAGTTAATTTTGGTTTGTTTCTAGAAGAAAACTGCTACACACTGCAAATAGATAGAAATAAGAATATAAAATATATGGTATGAATATATTTTATACAATTTATATTTACCTTTAAAGTATGTAGAATGGTATCATTAAGTAAAATGAGTTGGTGAATTGTGTTCAAATGGCAAGGTAAGGCCATGTATCTCACCATACCAACTGATTTTGGGGATGGTCTGAATCTTGCAGGTACTGAGAAGAAATTAAAATGTTATATGATGGAGATATATGTTTCAGAAAAAATCAATATAATTTTGTAATCTAATAACTTGACCAATTCTCATCCAAATAATCTCAAATTTTAACAGAATGTATAGAAACAATTCAAAATTCTGTTTTCTTTTTCTTTTCTTTTCATGTATAGAAATACATTCACTGAAAAAAAAAAGGATTTAACATTGAACATAGAATTTTGAGTTGTTTTTTAAACATGCTGTTTAAATTTGAAATGATTTGAGCGAGAATTAGTCAAGTTATTAGATACAAAATGATATCCATTTTTCAAAAAACACTCTTTACATCTCAAATGATATCTAATTTTTTGAACACTCTATATATAAAATAAGGGATTCTCATGCTTATTTAAATGAAAACCTACCTTTTACTTAGGTAGATTCTGTGGTATGAAATTATTTGGTTGGGCACACATCTGCTTTTCATTTAAGAAATGATTCTATATTTACTTTAAAGAAAAAATATAGACACAATTGGCCTTTTTCACTTTAATGAATTCTCTCTGTTGATAATCCCTACCAACTTATCATTGGCCAGTGTAGCAGTTAATGTCCATTATTCTTTAGAACCTGAGGAGGGTCTGATCCTGTAGTGGACTGAGACAAAAAATTTAAAAAGTTGTTGGGATAGGGATGTAAGAAAATATTATGTATCATTTAATAATTTTCTGAATGTTTTAAAGCCTAATATCTTCTCAAATGGTTCTTGTTGTCATGTTGCTTATTATGTATATCATAAATATGTATAATATAATTATTCATTATATTTATATACATAAAAGTAATACAATTATTTTATATACATAATTATTCATTGTAAGTTAATATCTTCTCAAATGGTCCTTGTTGTTATTGTTGCTTATTATGTATATCTGATACCTATTTACAGGTTATTTCCATGAAGGTATGAATCAAATAATGGTTATTTTCACAAAATATTTAGATTAGCTTGCACAATTAAAACACCTCAATCCACACAATCTTCAACCATTTTCTACTCATCATTTTATCATTTCGTTTTCTAATGTTGTCTTATTCAGACAATTAAATTCCTTCTTATTTTAGTGTTCACAAAATGTTTTAGCCAGTAAATTTCTGCCTTCTTCAGGTGTAATATGCACCTCTATAAGAAAGACATTTTTGTGTTGGTCTCTTTGGTAAAAATGGAATCAAATAGATTTTTTTTTCTTATGTAGAATATTTTCAGATCTTTTCACAGAATTCCATTTCATGTCTCATTTCTATAAAGCAGCAGAAATCCAATGAGTTAAACTGCATACTGCTCTGACATCTTGATGTGCTGTTTCCTTGATTTTTTTTCTTAAAGAGAAATCAGCTGTCATGGACCACACTTGGAGAGAGAAAGACAAACACTCCATTCGTTAAGATGAAGTGTCAATATCATAGAGAGTGTTGTAATTTGGTTCTTGAATCTCAAAAAACAAAAGTACCAGTTCTACCATTATGTAAGGAAAACAGAAATACCAGTACCACCATTGCTATCTGTAAATAAAGGATTGTGTGCACCACAAACTGAGTGAAAAGTTTTTATGAGGAAATTAATATCTGATGCAAGAACATCTCAAACCAAAACACTTCATGTGGTAGAAAGTTACTGTTTTTATAATTCTAAACAAGAAATGGGTGATACTGTTTCTAAATTTGTTCATCTCAGGAATTTGTTGTCTACATGCAAATTTGGAACAATTCTAAAAAGATTTTTAAGGGAAAAAAGCAATGATAGAACCAGTACTTCCATTTTCCTAATATAATGGCAAGGAGAAATCCCATGGTGTAGGCTAAAGTACTGGACTGCAATATCAGAGTAAGCAAGTTCCAACTCTAGTTGTGCTATTATATTCACTTTTGGATTAATATTCTTGGAAAAGGTATAAACTCCCTTATCCCTTCAACTAGGGTTAAAAGTACCACTCCTATTCTTCTAAAGAATGGCTTTGGCATTAAATAACCCATGAATATTGATATGCCATTAAACAAAGAAACTAAACCATAACTGTATTTCTGTATCTTAAAACTCAAGAACGAAATTACACACATTACAGGAAAAGAGCACACATTAAGATGTCAGAAAAATGTATAAGCTAGACCAGCATGGAATTCAACTTGCAGCTTCAGATACACATTAAAAAAAAGTGATGCGAAATAGAATTCTTTAAAAGATCTGAGAATAATTCCATGTCAAAGATATATCTGTTTGATACTATTTCTGCTTCTTCTTGAAAGAGACCAGAACAAGAGTCTTTTTCTTTAAAATGAATATTACACCTAAAGAAGGCTGGAGAATGTACCAGTTTAAAACATTATGAGAAGGAGTTCAATTGTCCATATAATTCTTTGAACACAAATGATCTTTTCAAAAAGCTAAATACAGTAAAGCTAAACTTAGTTTATCATTCTCGATAAGAGTTAATAATATCTTGTATCATTTATTAATCTTTTTTTCTTAATTGACTTGCATCCAAAATTTTATATCATTTGTATCTTTAAAAATTATCAATGTTGTCTAGAATGATAATTCTATTGGCCTGTTTATTTTTTGCCTTTGTCAGCCAATTGGTATGGGGCTGTTATTCAATTTCTGCTTGATTTCATCAAACCTTGCTTTAAACCAGTGGTTCCCAAATGAAACATGGTGGCACACTGGTGCACCATAAGATGTTGCTATATGCATTATAAAACAAGTATATAAGATGATTTCTACTGTATTAGGTTATTTTACAACTTTAGAACATAAACTTTATATTCCATCATTAAATGCAGACTCTTATGATTGCATTTTAAACCCTTTTATGAAAAAAATCATCAGAAATTATATATAAAGGGTGAATCATTTATCCATTATTAGTACAATCAAAGAAAAATATTACAAGAAACATAATTATTGACTCACTTTCATGCTATACATAGAGGCACTTGTGGTGTAATTGTTATTGTCATAGGAAATGGACACAATAACCCGAGTTCAAATCCTGGACGAGACTGCATTTCACATAGTATTAATACCCTGGGAAAGGTATGAATCCAACTATACTCTCATAGCTATGGATAGATAGTAATAAGACTAGGTTCTTTAACCTTAGTATGGAAATAAGTTTAAGAGAAGAAAACTCTAAATTCAAACCTGTTAAGCTCTTGCTTGTGTGAAGGAATTATGCTAATACATATATACATCTATATTCAGTGATAGTGGATTTAAAATGAAGCATGAAGAGTCACTTAAGTTTTGAATTTCTGTTAGAGAAGAGTATCCTTTGGTATCTCAAAAAGTTTTATCTATTTTGATCCAGTTTAACACTTCATATTTATATGAACTGTGATTTCTTCTCTTACATTAAATGCAAAACAAAGAGAGAGAGACTTTCTGCAAAGACTTCCTATTCAGGAAATTAGATTCTGTCTAACATAGAAAATGTTGTTAAGAAACATCAAGCCCTATTTCTCATTTATAACTATCCTTAATTTACATGGGAAGTCTCCATGGTGAAATGGATATCATACTGGACAGCAATATCATAATAAGCGAGCTTAAACTAGTCTCACTATTACATTCACTTTCAGACTAATACCCTTTAGAAAGGTATCAACCATCTCATATGGGTTAAATAGTACCACTACTGTTCTTCTACAACATGGCATCTTTGGCATTGAATAACCCATGAAGGTTGATATGCCATTAAACAAAGAAACCAAACCTTACTTCACTGAATAAAAAAAAGTAATAATGTTTTGTAGTTAAATGATTTTATAAGCTAAAAATGTTATAATAAAGGACAGAAAAATGCTTTACTCAAGCTTTATTTAATATAACTTATCTGTGATGGTGGTGGGTTTGGTCTTGTAGCATAGTAGTTAATGTGTTGGACTATGAGATTGTAGTGAGTTGAACTCCAGTCACACTATTACATTCACTTTCAAACTAATACCCTTGGGAAATGTATGAATCTCTTATCCCACTCCAGCTATGGGTTAAATAGTACCACTAATGTTCTTCTACAATGATGGCTTTAGCATTAAATAACCCATGAAAGTTCATATGCCATTAAATAAAGAAACCCAATTTTAAGTGTAGTCTAGTTCAGGTGAAGATTCTTTAGTATTTACAGTAAACTGAGACAACTATGTTTGACTTAACTACAAATGTATTTAAAAAAAATATTTTTTTGAATTTGCATACAAATTGTGCTGTAATGTTTTTTCTTGCTTCTAAAAAGTACTGTGGGCAAGAAAGGTTTGGGAACTACTGCTCTAAGCATTAATCATCATCATCATCATTATTATCTATCATATCATCATCATCATCATCATCATCATCATCATCATCATCACAGGATTGCCTCTTTTTCTTCTTGATTCTTAATAAGTAGCATGTATGCAAGGTTTGATGTTTATATTCAGGTTAAAAAAAGAATTTAGAGTTATCTCTAATTTGTCTTCTTCATTTTGCAACATTTTATTCATTTATATTTTCAATTTTTTATTACCACTTCTGTCACATAAGAATTGTTACATTTGCATATGTTGTATTATACATTGAATGTAACAACTATTATAAGACATAAGTTGTACTTACTAAATTTATCATCATAAGCAGCATTATCATCAAAACCTTTTCTTCACCAATTTTTTTTGTTTATTTGTATGTTGTCATTTTTTAATATCTAAGAAAAAATATTTTTTCAATAAATGTGTTCAATCAAAAAAAAAAAAAAATCAAAAAATAACTTGTGCAATTACATTAATAATGAAATGAAAGAACTACTGTATTAGAAATATGAAAAAAATATCTGTGAATCAAAATCTATGCATCTGAATTTGTTGATAAAACAAAAGTTTTATTTTAACTCTAAAGATTGAAAGACTTTTAGGCATTAAAGTAATATTAAGGTTATATGTACATTAAAAATCTATTAATATTCAAAGAATTCTTTGGATAATTCAACTTCTTGTGTTTGTTGTTAACCTTTTTCAGCTTGTACATTCTTCAGCCTTCTTCAAATATTATAAGCACCTCTATACGGAAAGGGGGAGTCTCTGTGGTATAGTGGCTAACGTGCTGGACTGCATGCAACATCTTAGTAATCAAGTTTGAACTCCAGTTACACTATTGTGTTCACTTTCAGATTAATACCCTTGGGAAAGGTATGAACCCCCTGATCCCCCCAGCTATGGCCTAAATAGTACCACTACTGTTCTTCTACAAGGATGGCTTTACGCATTAAATAACCAATGATGTTTTAATATGCCATTAAACAAAGAAGCCGAAATCATCTATATGGAATAAGAATCTTGTTCTGGTTTCTTTCTTTGGTGCATGAAAGCAAAAATGGTATCAGAATTTTTAAAAATATTTTTATAGAATAGTTTTCAGATCTTTCTACAGAACTCCATTTTATATCTCTTGCTCCTGTTGAGTAGCAGAATTTGAATTCTGTGCTTGCTTGGCTTAGTTTGCACTAGGAAGAATATCTATTTAAAAAATAAATGACCATCTTTATTTTTGGTTGAAACCTCCCTATAGCTGGGAGGCAAAGTAGATAACCTGATATATATGTTTCTCTGACATCTTGATATAAGCTGTTACCTTAGTATCTGTTTGCTTTATACTATGAAGAAAAAGACACCTTCCCTATGGAGGTACAAAGTATGCCTGAAGATGACCAGAGAATGTATTGGTCAAAAATGCCACATGAAGAACAAAAATAAGAAGTTTGAATATCTAGATAATTCTTTGAATGTTACTAACTTTTCTCAAATCAATAATCAGTAACTAAATGTTTACTTTAAAAAATAAAAAGAATAGATCATTGTTTAATGTAAGTTTTTTTCTCCAGCTACAATATTTCCTTCTAGTTGCAATTCTTCTGATAAAAGTCAATTACATAGTTTCAATTTTTTGACAATATATTCTGGATTTCTCTGTTCAAATTTTTTATTGTGAATAATTATTTCCAGATTATTTTCATCAAGGTAAGATGCAAAGAAAAAAATCTTCACCAAAATAGTCGAGAAGCACTGACCACTTTATTTATGTTTTTGAATGCACATAGTTTGATTAAATAGATTATAGTATAAGACATCCAAATATCTAAGTCTTACAATTATTAACTTGTCCATTGCGTGTGAAAATTGCAACATTTTACTGAATATATAAAAAGATTAGACAAACATGTTAGTGGGGTAAGGAAAATCTAAATGGTCCTATTTCCAAAAAGTATTGAGACTAGCTTGATTTTTTTTTAAATTGTCGATGACTTGTCTGTCTAGACTTGATATCTAGATATCATCCTTTTATTATATGTTACTCAATTGTGCACAGATCTAGATATCATCCCTTTATTATATAAATTAATCAGCTGTGCACACATCTGGACAGTAATCTAGACATCTAGGCATCATCCCTTTATTATATAAGTTGGTCCCCTATGCTCACATCTTCATTCTAAATTTTGAATTTATTAAAGCGTCTATCTCTATACATTTTATCATATCATGTAGGATGCACGGTTTAACTCTTTGCCTACTTTAAGCCGCTCACAGTGGCTCTCCCACCATTGTGATCCTACCATAAACCGCTGGCAGCAGCTCTCACACTGAAAAAACATCCCTGCCATCTTTGCAGGTTAGTCTGTGAACCAACCTTGTGACTGGTACTTGATCCTTTTTCAATACAAGTAATAAAAAAAATAGCAAGAAAATTTGGTACAGCCATGGGGGAAGTTTGGTAGACAGAGAGTTAAGGAATGGACTCAGTGAGCTAAGTTCAAATCCTGAACAAGACTTTCAGTGAGTTGGATAGATACGTATTTTATCATATCTTGCATAATTTTCACCCTTTCACTATTAAATTAGATTGAAATTGTTTAGCTATAATCTATTTTAAAAAAGATCTTTGAGCTGCTAGTCTTTTACAAATAAGCTCTATCTTTAACCCTTTCACTACCAAGTTTGATTTTTTTTTTAAATTTTGGATAGGCAAAATTATGCTTTGAGTACAATGTTTTATGGATTAAAATAAAATTTGATTGAGACACTGGTGCCCCAGTGGAAATGAAAGTGTTAAGGTATAACTTATTATTCTATATTAAATGTAGGTAACATAGGATCATCCATATTTCTCTTACCCCCTTATATATATATAATATATATATATATATATATATATATATATATATTTGTTTTCAATAAAGGTTGCAATTTTGACAATGAACAGATTCAGTTTCAAGACTTATTTGAATTTCTCATACTTTATTGTACTTGGACTACCAATCAGATTATGTGCACCTAGAAAACATAAATAAAGTTGTCTCAGATCTTGGGCTAAAATAGCTTCACTAGTATCACTCACTTTAAAACCTCTTTTTGGCTTTAAGCCATTTACTCTTCCAAAGTAGCTCACTAATTTTCTTGGGCACTAGCAAATCTTTCTTTTTTTCTTTTTCTTTTTTTCTTGTTTAAATTAGCTCAAATCCTTTTTTTTAATCCCACAATTTTAGTAGTCTGTAATCAGACTTTACTGATGTCACTTCTCTCCCTTGTTCTTAGAGTAACTAGTTAAATTTCTGTATTTTTCTCACTTATCTAGTTCCAGTATGGAAGCCTCTATTTGCTGTATTGTGATATATACACAGTTAGAGTAAACACAGTGATACAAGTCTACTCAACTACAGACTTTTAGAATTGTTTCTTTTTTGTCCTCATCCTTAATAAGTAGCATGTCTGCAGGATTTGATGTTTTATTCAGGAAAAGAAATGTTTGGGTGTTTTTTTTTTTAAATATTTTTAATCCAAACTCTGTCCCCAAAATAGTTGTTACATTTGCATATAAATTTCATGCATTAAATGTGACAATTATTCCAGGACAGAGGTAATATTTTTTAATTCTTTTTCTTCATTGCATCATCACCATCACCACTATTGTAGCATAGTCACCAATAACTATGTTGGTGATGGCTAATCATTGGATGGGGAGGAGAAACATAAAAATAAAACTCACCTCACATTGTGGAACCTTGGTTGCTTTTCTCTCCATTCAGTTTCTGAGTTCATCGAGGTCGGAGGAAATGATAATGGATACAGCCTGTAGGGAAGCTTCTTTGTTCTAGTCTTTCCATATATTTGAATTGTCCCTACTCTCCATGAACATTTTTCTCCTTGTACTCCAGCCACTAAAAGAGAGAGCAAATCAAGAAATTCTCATTGGGTCCACAGAACACTGAACCTCTACTTCCACTTTGTGAGCATAATCATTCTGCCAGCCCCCACCACCACTTAGATGGCTGATCAAATCTGGTGACCTTGGTGTAATATATTGCAAATTGACAGCCGGAAGACCAGGTGAAAATGACTCGGGCATAGGCACAGGAAATGCATGTGTGTCAACATGAGCCTACAAACAAAAACAGGATATTGCCTTGAACTGACCTTTGACAGCCAGAAGACAGATGTAGTGACAATGCGTGGGCACAGAAAATGTGTGGTTGTAGCCCATGAGCAATAAAATCAAGCTGCGTGGATGAGGAGGTGTATCTATAGGAAAAATGCTTAGGTATCACAATCAAAGAAGTATGGCCATGTTGAGTTGGAGAGTTATATAAATTCTTAAAACATTGGGTTGAGCAGATCGCTCATCATCAGAACTTCTGAAGGCTTCTGTGTATGTGCATTCTCTACCAACAACTTTCAGTCTAAACACATTGAAGAATAAAAATATAAGTTTATATTTTTATATGTATATGTGTTCCGTGTTCTTTATCGGGTCCAGTGACAGTATATAACATTAGCAAGTCCTGGTTTAACTGCTGTTTTCAATCTGGAGTGCAAGCATATCTGACTACACCTAGCCTACTGGACAGGATATTAAATTTTGTCAACTAGTCTTACTTCTGGCTGCTGACTTTTTTTAATAACTTATCTATTTGCACCCCAGTACCATTCGCTTACAATGTTACACCATTATCATTCTCATCATGTCATTCCTTCATAATTATCTCATTATATCCATCCCCAAAACTACCATTAGGGGGAGTTCCCATGATATAGTGGCAAACATGCTGGACTGCAACATTATAGTGAGTTTGAACTCCTGTTGCACTATTACATTCACTTTTTGACTAATATCATGAGGAAAGGTATGAACCCCTGATTTACCTTCTTCATCTTGCCACTTTAAAAAAAAATTAATTACCACTTGTCTCAAAATAGTTGTTACATTTGCATATAAATTTCATGCATTAAATGTACCAATTATTATGATAGAGGGAGTATTTTCTTACTTCCTTCTTCATTACATCATCATCATCAACACCACCACTACGACCATAATTATCTTGTTATCATACTCATCACCACAACTACCATTATCACCATCATCATTTTGTTTTTGTTTTTTGCTTTTTCATTTTTAGTAGCTAAGAAAAATATCCCCAAAATATACACGAGACAATTTTTTTTCATCACCATTACTCCCTCATAATCTTCATCATATTTCTACTCAGGAAAAAGATAGGACATGGGCAAAAAACATCTTTTTAAAAAAACAAATACACAAAAATGTAAATATGAACATACAATGAATACAATTCCCTAACCTCTAGGCATAAAAAATCCTGGATGGGTTGACATACCATTAAAATCAATCAATCAATCAATTGGGGAAGGGAAATAACAAATATTAAAGTGTCTAATTTAACTTCATCATGTCATTTTTTTTCATTGTAAAACTATATGGGTTAAAAGTGTGTGATTGTGTAGAATCATGTCACTGTATTTACTATTATCAGCTTCGTAAATATCACAGTATACTAAATATTTTTCACAAGTGTCAGATAAGTGAGAAAAAACTTAACTAGTAATATTCATAACTCTTTTATTTTTTTGCATGGTGTTTCTGTTACCACTCTTGTAAAAAAAAGGTTTTTCTGCTTTTGCATTCTCACTAAACTACCTTAAAAAATGTACAACACTACAAAATATTTAGAATCTTCACTGGATTGAATTACAATGTTTAAATATATATATATATATATATATATATATATATAATATATATATAAATTAGATGAAAATTGTATGACCTATATATCTAACTAATGCAAATAACTAAAAGAAAGTGCAGAAAAAAATTAATGTATTTACAATTAAAGGTTATTTGGAATTAAGAAATATCTTTGCTTCTATATTTTGGGAATCCTGTTCCATTCCCTTCGCTTTCTTCATTCCAAACAGCCTTTAATTGTAAGTACATAAAAAAATGTTCTACATTTTCTTTTAGTTATTTACATTAGTTAAATACATACATACAATTTTCATCTAAAAAGCATACATGGAATCCACACTTCAATATATATATATGTATATTTTTTTATTTAAAAAAAAATTATTTTGCTTTGCTGTCAAGTTTATAATTAAAATTTCAATATGACAAGCAACTTTATGTCATCAGATATGTTTTTTTTTGCTTGAATTTATCCTGTCTTATTTCTCTTCTCTCAGGTTTTAGAATTGACAAATGCATGTCATAAATTTCTTTACATTCTCTCTCTCTCTCTCTCTCTCTCTCTCTCTCTCTCTCTCTCTCTCTCTCTCTCTCTCTCTCTCTCTCTCGTCCAACATGAGAAATTTTACTGCATGTTTAATAGTTAATTATACCTGTCTATTTAATGTATTTTTTTCAGTTTTGAGGGGTGATACTTGCAAATTCTACTGTAATCATAGCTCATATCTCACCTCAAGTTAATATTCTTTTTGGGTTCATAGAAATATTTAAATCTTTCTAATAACTTGACATATGCAAAATTATCTCATTGACCTATACAAATTAGGTTAGAGTTTTTCTCTGAATATATTTGATGAGGGATAATCATTATTATATGCTGATGTACTCAGAAAAGTGTCCTCATCTTGAATTATAGAGTACAACAACTATAATAAACAAGATGGGTATAATAATGTGAGTAAAGGAAGGAAGTTCTTATGACTTGACAAATACAAAACTGGTGACCTTATTATTTTTTTATCCAAAACTGTTGTAATTCTTTCTGCAGAATTGGCAAACTTATTATTTTTCTAATGACTTGACATATGGTAAAATTGTGAGGGTTGGTCATCTCTAAGATACAAATGTACAAATTGTCAAAATTTTCTTCCAATATTGGGACACAATATTTGATATCAAGTTCCTGAATTATCTCTTTTTATTTTTACGTTTTTAACATAAGAATATACCTGTGATTAATCCAGATTAATTCTGAGAGCCCAAATATGTTTCTGGGCTCCTCAACTTCTCTGGGAAAAGGGGAAAACCAACTACTTGGATTCTTCCTTTCTTATGGAGAGGAGAGAGCCCTGAGATACATTTCATTGGAGGATTCACTAGCTGACCGCATATAAAACCCATCATAGTTCGTTTGTGATTGGAGATCTATTTATCTGACCATAAACTGGTGTTTGATCAACACCAGCTGGTTCATCTGGATTAAGGAGTATGATGTTGAAATATCAAGAACTCTTAAGAATCCCAGGATCACTGACAATATGGCCAGGTGTATTTCTTGATATGGTCCCATACTCTGATCACCCGACTCACTCTTTTATTCCTCTGGCTTTGCAGGCTGAACTTTGCCTCTTTTCCAAACATGCATGTGTGTGTTTGTGTGTCTCTCTCTCTCTCTCTCTCTCTCTATATATATATATATATATATATATATATATTATATATAGATAGATAGATAGATATAGATAGTGTAACCCTTCTTTTTGGTTCAGTTTCTTTATTTAATGAGGTTATTTAATGCCAAAGTCATCCTTGTAGAAGAACAGTAGTGGCACTATTTAACCCATAGCTGGGGAGATGGGGGGTTCACACTTCAAATACCATTGGGAAAGGTATAAGGCCCCTCATCCCACAGCTATAAGTTAAATAATACCACTACTGTTCTTTTACAAGGATAACGTTGGCATTAAATAACCCATAAAGCTTGATATGCCATTAAACAAAGTAACCAAACCAAACCCTGTCAGTAGTGTATGAAAGTGGTATGTGCCAGCCATGCTAATAAATCTAAAGTAATCAGAAAACTAGTTTTGTCAGGGTGGTGTTTTTTTACTGTTTTTTACTAAGTACTGTATCATTGAAAGTATCAGTTGCTATTAGACTTTGAGCATATAAGATGCAGGGTGTTTTTTCTGAAGATTTTTGGGGAGTGTGCATTATATGCCAGAAAATGTATCCCTGCTACTCATGGATTCTAAAATAGTCATCAATGTTTAAGAGGTTTATTTCAATCTTTTATAGATGGGGGGGGGGGGGTTCACATGAACCAACTTGCAAAATTGTCTCATAGCTTTTACGAATTTAGTGACCATATTATTTTTCTAATAACTGACCTATGTAAAATTGGTGACTTTATTAATTTTTCTAATAACTTTACTAATCTTTTCTAATATATACAAAATTGTCTCATTGCAAAACAATAAGACTTTTATATAACCTTAGTAATTTTTTTAATGACAAATTGTTGTATTGCTTCATGCAAAATAAGTGACTTTATAATTTTTATAATAACTAGATATATTGCAAAAAATGTTATTGCTTCATGCAAAATTAGTGACTTTATGAATTTTTCTAATGACTTCCCATATGCAAAATTGGTGATTTTATCAATTTTTCAATTAACTGGATATATACAAAATTGATTTTGGTGACCTTATTCATTTTTCTAATGATTTTATATGTGCAAAATTGTTTCATTGCTCAATATAAAATTCATTATTCTAATGACTTCACAAAATTGGGGATTTTATTCATTTTTCTAACAACTCGATCTATACAAAATTGTCTCTTTGCTTTTGATAACCATAGTAATTTTTCTAATGATTTGACATATATAAAATTGGTGATTTTTATTTATTTTTCTAATAACTGGATATATATGCAAAATTGTCTCAATTCTTTATGCAAAATTGATGACATTTTTATTCTTTTTAATGACCTGACCTATGCAAACTTGAATGTTTCTCTTCAAATAGCTATGAGAATGAATTTGCCTTTTGAATGTGTATTTCTGAATATTAATATGATTTTATGCAGTTCTTTTTTGTTAATTTGAAAATCCTTTTTATCTATGGTTTCTGTTTTTCTTTTTGAATAATTCCAAAAAGAAAAATCTTTTTTTGCACGTTGAATTTTTCTGATATCTTGTTTTATTCTGCTTCTGTTAAATATGAAATTTTGCTCATTGGTTTTGATAGCTTGTATCGATTCCTCTTGTTATTACCTATCTTTACTTATTATAAATCTGATGCTCATTTCCAGCTTATTTCCATCCAGGTAAGATACAAGAATGAATGTTTCTCTTGAAATAGCTACTTAGTATAGTTTTTGCATATAAATTTCAGTACTTGTTTCATTAACTGTCTGCCAGTTTTTTCATCTTTTGCTCTTTTGTTCAAGCCATTCATCTACAGAATATCAATTGATAAATACCAGTCTCTTAAAAGCATCAGTTTGCTCAAGTTTCCACAGTATTGCCCATAAATAAGTACAATTCCAAATAATTTTTTATAAGAAGTTAATTTTCTTATAAACAAACAATACTAAAATTTTATTATTTCTAGTGGAATGAAATATCATCATCATCAGGTTACACTGGCACCATGAATTCCCATGGCTCTTTCTTGTCAACCATCCTATCAACCATCACTCCTGGCAGGTCTTCCACATGATATCCAGAATCTGCACAAAGCTGATTGATGAGTATCAAGTCACCCTTTCATTGCCATTACTCCCAAGTACACTCTGACCTGTTAGGGTCCTGTCTATAGGTCAACTTATTATAGTTCTGGTGCTGTAGGGAGAATGGAGTCACCATTCATTGCCATTATTCGAAGTCCATGCTGACCTGTTGTGGTAATACTTGTTAAGGTCCCATCTATGGTCAAATAGCTCTGTTAGCAAATTATTGTTGTTAGATAGGAATACTTGACATCATATAACTCTATATGCCAAAAACTACACAAAAAATATGAATATAATGTACAATGTACATTTATTCTCTAACCTCTAGGCTTACATACTGTTAAAATCAATAAATCAATCTACTGCCTGGTCCCCATACTTTTAAGTAGGAGAGCTACACTCTATATTTTATGGGTCTATAGGAAACTGAAACAAAGCTCCCTTTTATAGTTTTAACTATTAATGGTTAAAATCCACTGCAATGATTTGTAGTTTACATAGAAGGAAAAAAGGGGTTTAGCATAATGCTTATCATCATAGGAAATGGAATCAGCAACCCAAGGCTGTTCACATTTCACTTCACGCTAATGCCCTTGGGAAAGATATGAATCTATCTGTTCTACCCCTTGCTAATAAATAGTAAATAGTAGAATAAACTGGATTCTTTGTCTTGATTAGGCAACCAGTCTCAGAGAAGAAAAACTGATTTCAAATCAGTTGTACCCTGCTTAAAAATTTACCTTGTGTCACATATTTTCTTGGCATGGGGTGGGTATGCATTACACAGCATTGAATGGATTACTTTTAGATTCAGTCAATGTTCAAAATGATATTTTTTGCAGCTTGAAGTTATTATATTGAGCAGGTCAATGAGTCATCAAAATTCAATAAAGCATTATTACTATCAACAGCTATCAAGATTCAACACTTGAAGCAGCTACTGGTTAACTGCTACAGCACATGTGGGACCCCTTCTTGACAGATAAAATTTAGATGCATCATTACTCTCCAACTGTATAGTTGGGAAA
This sequence comes from Doryteuthis pealeii, assembly GCA_023376005.1. Classification (NCBI taxonomy): domain Eukaryota; kingdom Metazoa; phylum Mollusca; class Cephalopoda; order Myopsida; family Loliginidae; genus Doryteuthis; species Doryteuthis pealeii. The sequence goes on along the minus strand of CM042159.1, from coordinate 16,296,111 downwards.
AAAATATCTTAACTTGCTGCAAGCGAGATAAAATCTCATTGCAAGTCAGATGTGGTCATGGGAACCTTAGTTGGAGACTCCTCTACGTCATTGAAAATGGATAATATTTGTATTATTTATTATCAAACTTCACAGTATTGAAACTCTGTAGCCAAAACTATTTATATATAGCATTTTAAAACTCAATACTCTTTATATATTAATGCAATTTTATTTTATGGTTGCAGAATTTCAATGCTGAAGAGTTTGATAATAAATAATACCTAAAATATCCATTAAAATATCCGTATAATGTTCCACTAGAAATTATAAAATCTTGGATCTTTGGTTTGGAAGAAATTAATATTTTAAAAAAAATTGTTGGGATTGGACTTATTTATGGGCAATATTTGTCACATCTTTTTATTTATTTATTTTATATATTATTATTTTTGTTAATCGGTATGGAGAATGTTCTTGTATAATTAGTTAAAAATTTATTTTTAAAGAAATTCAAAGAATTTCTTCATCAATATATGTCTTAGTATTTGCACTATGTTTTTGTTAATTCTTTTTTTTTTTTTTTTTTTTTTGAAAGCAAATCATTGACATTTTTTAATTACTTCTCCACCTGTATTTTTTTGTTTATTCTTAATAGCATTTTAGATATTAGTGTTTTAGCTAGTACTTTTTCTATTTGAATGCTTGGCTGTGTATATCAATTTTATGTTGATTGGCATATATAAGGGAATGCTCCAAAAGTAATGCCTCCAATTTATTTCTTCAACTTCAACAGATACAAGACAACTGTAACACCATTCGATAGAGCAGTTTTCAATTACAAAACTCTTCTCTGTTTTTTCTTCTTTTTTTTGTAGTAACTAACACTCACTATGCATTCACTTGTGATGAACAAAGCCTGAATGCAGTGCTTGTAAAAATTGAACTAGTAGCAGTCCCCACTAAAACAGCATTCATTGTCAGGAAATATTTCCATGTATCATCTTTCACTGGCTCAATTTGTGCAGTTGACTGACTGAGGCTCTTTTTCATTTCATAAGCTGACAGATGTGTTGAACATGGCTTGTGACTTATGTCAGTTACATCATTGCTGAAAGCACTAACTGCACTCACATCCACTGTTTGGCTTCTGCAAATGTTCAGAAAATTGATGAATGTCAATGACTGCATATTTTTTTCAATATGAAAAAATTCAATGAGACACATCTCTGCTTCATATACTGCCTCTCAGCTGCTAACTGGAACCAAGAAGGGAAAAAAAATCAGTTATTGGTGGGAATGTTTAACCTCTACTACCATATTATCAGCAAATATTAATGAGTGTCAATGACTGGATTTTTTTTTCAATGTGAAAAAATCCTGGAGGCTGTTCCAACTATGGGGTAAATAGTAGGATAGGCTGGGCTCTTTAACAATGTTAGGCAACCAGCATAGGAGAAATAAAACTGTGAATGCAAACTTGTTAAACACTGCTTAAAAAATTGACCATGTGTCATATCCTACTTGTGCAGACGGCTTGGTAAATATATTAAAGTGCACATGAAGCAGGTGTGTCTCAGAATTTTTTCACATTGAAAAAAAAAATCCAGTCATTGACACTCATTAATATTTGCTGATAATATGGTAGTAGAGGTTAAACATTCCCACCAATAACTGATTTTTTTTCCCTTCTTGGTTCCAGTTAGCAGCTGAGAGGCAGTAATGAAGCAGAGATGTGTCTCATTGAATTTTTCATATTGAAAAAATATGCAGTCATTGACATTCATCAATATTTTCTGAACATTTGCAGAAGCCAAACAGTGGATGTGAGTGCAGTTAGTGCATTTCAGCAATGATGTAACTGACATAAGTCACAAGCCATGTTCAACACATCTGTCAGCTTATGAAATGAAAAAGAGCCTCAGTCAGTTCAACTGCACAAATTGAGCCAGTGAAAGATTGACTACATGGAAAATAATTTCCTGACAATGAATGCTGTTTTAGTGGGGCACTGCTACTAGTTCATATTTTTACAAGCACTGCATTCAGGCTTTTGTTCATCACAAGTGAATATGCATAGTGAGTGTTAGTTACTACACAAAAAAAGAAGAAAAACAGAGAAGAGTTTTGTAATTGAAAACTTGCTCTATCGAATGGTGTTACAGTTGTCCTTGTATCTGTTGAAGTTTGAAGAAATAAATTGGAGGCATTACTTTTGGAGCATTCCCTTATATATGCCAATCAACATAAAATTTGATATACACAGCCAAGCATTCAAATAGAAAAAGTACTAGGCTAAAACACTAATATCTAAAATGGCTATTAAGAATAAACAAAAAAATACAGTGGAGAAAGTAAATTAAAAAAGTCAATGATTTGCTTTCAAAAAAAAAAAAAAAAAAAAAAAAAAAGAAATTAACAAAAAACATAGTGCAAATACTAAGATGCATATATTGATTGAAGAAATTCTTGAATTTCTTTAAAAATAAATTTTTAACTAATATACAAGAACATTCTCCATACCGATTAACAAAAAATAATAATATATAAATAAATAAATAAAAAGATGTGACAAATATTGCCCATAAATAAGTCCAAATCCCAACAATTTTTTTTATAAAATATTAATTTTCTTCCAAACCAAAGATGCCAAGATTTTATAATTTCTAGTGGAACATTATACGGATATTTAATGGATATTTTAGGTATTATTTATTATCAAACTCTTCAGCATTGAAATTCTGCAACCATAAATAAAATTGCATTAATATATAAAGAGTATATTGAGTTTTAAAATGCTATATATAAATAGTTTTGGCTACAGAGTTTCAATACTGTGAAGTTTGATAATAAATAATACCAAATATTATCCATTTTCAATGACGTAGAGGAGTCTCCAAACTAAGGTTCCCATTGACCACATCTGACTTGCAATGAGATTTTATCTCGCTGCAGCAAGTTAAGATATTTTTTTCCCAACTATACAGTTGGAGAGTTAATGATGCATCTAAATTTTATCTGTCAAGAAGGGGTTCCCACATGTGCTGTAGCAGTTAACCAGTAGCTGCTTCAAGTGTTGAATCTTGATAGCTGTTGATAGTAATAATGCTTTATTGAATTTGATGACTCATTGACCTGCTCAATATAATAACTTCAAAGCTGCAAAAAAAATATCATTTTGAACATTGACTGAATCTAAAAGTAATCCATTCAATGCTGTGTAAATGCATACCCCACCCCATGCCACAGAAAATATGTGACACAAGGTAAATTTTTAAGCAGGTACAACTGATTTGAAATCAGTTTTTCTTCTCTGAGACTGGTTGCCTAATCAAGACAAAAGAATCCAGTTTATTCTACTATTTACTATTTATTAGCAAGGGTAGAACAGATAGATTCATATCTTTCCAAGGGCATTAGCGTGAAGTGAAATGTGAACAGCCTTGGTTGCTGATTCCATTTCCTATGATGATAAGCATTATGCTAAACCCCCTTTTTTCCTTCTATGTAAACTACAAATCATTGCAGTGGATTTTAACCATTAATAGTTAAACTATAAAAGGGAGCTTTGTTTCAGTTTCCTATAGACCCATAAAATATAGAGTGTAGCTCTCCTACTTAAAAGTATGGGGACCAGGCAGTAGATTGATTTATTGATTTTAACAGTATGTAAGCCTAGAGGTTAGAGAATAAATGTACATTGTACATTTATATTCATATTTTTTGTGTAGTTTTGGCATAGAGTTATATGATGTCAAGTATTCCTATCTAACACAAATAATTTGCTAACAGAGCTATTTGACCCATAGATGGGACCTTAACAAGTATTACCACAACAGGTCAGCATGGACTTCGGAATAATGGCAATGAATGGTGACTCCATTCTCCCTACAGCACCAGAACTATAATAAGTTGACCTATAGACAGGACCCTAACAGGTCAGAGTGTACTTGGAGTAATGGCAATGAAAGGGTGACTTGATACTCATCAATCAGCTTTGTGCAGATTCTGGATATCATGTGGAAGACCTGCCAGGAGTGATGGTTGATAGGGATGGTTGACAAGAAAGAGCCATGGGAATTCATGGTGCCAGTGTAACCTGATGATGATGATATTTCATTCCACTAGAAATAATAAAATTTTAGTATTGTTTGTTTATAAGAAAATTAACTTTTATAAAAAAATTATTTGGAATTGTACTTATTTATGGGCAATACTGTGGAAACTTGAGCAAACTGATGCTTTTAAGAGACTGGTATTTATCAATTGATATTCTGTAGATGAATGGCTTGAAACAAAAGAGCAAAAGATGAAAAACTGGCAGACAGTTAATGAAACAAGTACTGAAATTTATATGCAAAACTATACTAAGTAGCTATTTCAAGAGAAACATTCATTCTTGGTATCTTACCTGGATGGAAATAAGCTGGAAATGAGCATCAGATTTATAATAAGTAAAGATAGGTAAATAACAAGAGGAATCGATACAAGCTATCAAAACCAATGAGCAAAATTTCATATTTAACAGAAGCAGAATAAAAACAAGATATCAGAAAAATTCAACGTGCAAAAAAAGATTTTTCTTTTTGGAATTATTCAAAAAGAAACCAGAAAACCATAGATAAAAAGGATTTTCAAATTAACAAAAAAGAACTGCATAAAATCATATTAATATTCAGAAATACACATTCAAAAGGCAAATTCATTCTCATAGCTATTTGAAGAGAAACATTCAAGTTTGCATAGGTCAGGTCATTAAAAAGAATAAAATGTCATCAATTTTGCATAAAGAATTGAGACAATTTTGCATATATATCCAGTTATTAGAAAAATAAATAAAAATCACCAATTTTATATATGTCAAATCATTAGAAAAATTACTATGGTTATCAAAAGCAAAGAGACAATTTTGTATAGATCGAGTTGTTAGAAAAATGAATAAAATCCCCAATTTTGTGAAGTCATTAGAATAATGAATTTTATATTGAGCAATGAAACAATTTTGCACATATAAAATCATTAGAAAAATGAATAAGGTCACCAAAATCAATTTTGTATATATCCAGTTAATTGAAAAATTGATAAAATCACCAATTTTGCATATGGGAAGTCATTAGAAAAATTCATAAAGTCACTAATTTTGCATGAAGCAATAACATTTTTTTGCATATATCTAGTTATTATAAAAATTATAAAGTCACTTATTTTGCATGAAGCAATACAACAATTTTGTCATTAAAAAAATTACTAAGGTATATAAAAAAGTCTTATTGTTTTGCAATGAGACAATTTTGTATATATTAGAAAGATTAGTAAAGTTATTAGAAAAATTAATAAAGTCACCAATTTTACATAGGTCCAGTTATTAGAAAAATAATATGGTCATTAAATTCGTATAAAGCTATGAGACAATTTTGCAAGTTGGTTCATGTGAACCCCCCCCCCCATCTATAAAAGATTGAAATAAACCTCTTAAACATTGATGACTATTTTAGAATCCATGAGTAGCAGGGATACATTTTCTGGCATATAATGCACACTCCCCAAAAATCTTCAGAAAAAACACCCTGCATCTTATATGCTCAAAGTCTAATAGCAACTGATACTTTCAATGATACAGTACTTAGTAAAAAACAGTAAAAAAACACCACCCTGACAAAACTAGTTTTCTGATTACTTTAGATTTATTAGCATGGCTGGCACATACCACTTTCATACACTACTGACAGGGTTTGGTTTGGTTACTTTGTTTAATGGCATATCAAGCTTATGGGTTATTTAATGCCAACGTTATCCTTGTAAAAGAACAGTAGTGGTATTATTTAACTTATAGCTGTGGGATGAGGGCCTTATACCTTTCCCAATGGTATTTGAAGTGTGAACCCCCCATCTCCCAGCTATGGGTTAAATAGTGCCACTACTGTTCTTCTACAAGGATGACTTTGGCATTAAATACCTCATTAAATAAGAAACTGAACCAAAAAGAAGGGTTACACTATCTATCTATCTATCTATCTATATATATATATATATATATATATATATATATTATAGAGAGAGAGAGAGAGAGAGAGACACACAAACACACACATGCATGTTTGGAAAGAGGCAAAGTTCAGCCTGCAAAGCCAGAGGAATAAAAGAGTGAGTCGGGTGATCAGAGTATGGGACCATATCAAGAAATACACCTGGCCATATTGTCAGTGATCCTGGGATTCTTAAGAGTTCTTGATATTTCAACATCATACTCCTTAATCCAGATGAACCAGCTGGTGTTGATCAAACACCAGTTTATGGTCAGATAAATAGATCTCCAATCACAAACGAACTATGATGGGTTTTATATGCGGTCAGCTAGTGAATCCTCCAATGAAATGTATCTCAGGGCTCTCTCCTCTCCTTAAGAAAGGAAGAATCCAAGTAGTTGGTTTTCCCCTTTTCCCAGAGAAGTTGAGGAGCCCAGAAACATATTTGGGCTCTCAGAATTAATCTGGATTAATCACAGGTATATTCTTATGTTAAAAACGTAAAAATAAAAAGAGATAATTCAGGAACTTGATATCAAATATTGTGTCCCAATATTGGAAGAAAATTTTGACAATTTGTACATTTGTATCTTAGAGATGACCAACCCTCACAATTTTACCATATGTCAAGTCATTAGAAAAATAAGTTTGCCAATTCTGCAGAAAGAATTACAACAGTTTTGGATAAAAAAATAATAAGGTCACCAGTTTTGTATTTGTCAAGTCATAAGAACTTCCTTCCTTTACTCACATTATTATACCCATCTTGTTTATTATAGTTGTTGTACTCTATAATTCAAGATGAGGACACTTTTCTGAGTACATCAGCATATAATAATGATTATCCCTCATCAAATATATTCAGAGAAAAACTCTAACCTAATTTGTATAGGTCAATGAGATAATTTTGCATATGTCAAGTTATTAGAAAGATTTAAATATTTCTATGAACCCAAAAAGAATATTAACTTGAGGTGAGATATGAGCTATGATTACAGTAGAATTTGCAAGTATCACCCCTCAAAACTGAAAAAAAAAATACATTAAATAGACAGGTATAATTAACTATTAAACATGCAGTAAAATTTCTCATGTTGGACGAGAGAGAGAGAGAGAGAGAGAGAGAGAGAGAGAGAGAGAGAGAGAGAGAGAGAAGAGAGAGAGAGAGAGAATGTAAAGAAATTTATGACATGCATTTGTCAATTCTAAAACCTGAGAGAAGAGAAATAAGACAGGATAAATTCAAGCAAAAAAAAACATATCTGATGACATAAAGTTGCTTGTCATATTGAAATTTTAATTATAAACTTGACAGCAAAGCAAAATAATTTTTTTTAAATAAAAATATACATATATATATATTGAAGTGTGGATTCCATGTATGCTTTTTAGATGAAAATTGTATGTATGTATTTAACTAATGTAAATAACTAAAAGAAAATGTAGAACATTTTTTATGTACTTACAATTAAAGGCTGTTTGGAATGAAGAAAGCGAAGGGAATGGAACAGGATTCCCAAAATATAGAAGCAAAGATATTTCTTAATTCCAAATAACCTTTAATTGTAAATACATTAATTTTTTCTGCACTTTCTTTTAGTTATTTGCATTAGTTAGATATATAGGTCATACAATTTTCATCTAATTTATATATATATATAATATATATATATATATATTATATATATTTAAACATTGTAATTCAATCCAGTGAAGATTCTAAATATTTGTAGTGTTGTACATTTTTTAAGGGTTTAGTGAGAATGCAAAAGCAGAAAAACCTTTTTTTTACAAGAGTGGTAACAGAAACACCATGCAAAAAAAATAAAAGAGTTATGAATATTACTAGTTAAGTTTTTCTCACTTATCTGACACTTGTGAAAAATATTTAGTATACTGTGATATTTACGAAGCTGATAATAGTAAATACAGTGACATGATTCTACACAATCACACACTTTAACCCATATAGTTTTACAATGAAAAAAAATGACATGATGAAGTTAAATTAGACACTTTAATATTTGTTATTTCCCTTCCCCAATTGATTGATTGATTGATTTTAATGGTATGTCAACCCATCCAGGATTTTTTATGCCTAGAGGTTAGGGAATTGTATTCATTGTATGTTCATATTTACATTTTTGTGTATTTGTTTTTTTAAAAAGATGTTTTTTGCCCATGGTCCTATCTTTTTCCTGAGTAGAAATATGATGAAGATTATGAGGGAGTAATGGTGATGAAAAAAAAATTGTCTCGTGTATATTTTGGGGATATTTTTCTTAGCTACTAAAAATGAAAAAGCAAAAACAAAAACAAAATGATGATGGTGATAATGGTAGTTGTGGTGATGAGTATGATAACAAGATAATTATGGTCGTAGTGGTGGTGTTGATGATGATGATGTAATGAAGAAGGAAGTAAGAAAATACTCCCTCTATCATAATAATTGGTACATTTAATGCATGAAATTTATATGCAAATGTAACAACTATTTTGAGACAAGTGGTAATTAATTTTTTTTTAAAGTGGCAAGATGAAGAAGGTAAATCAGGGGTTCATACCTTTCCTCATGATATTAGTCAAAAAGTGAATGTAATAGTGCAACAGGAGTTCAAACTCACTATAATGTTGCAGTCCAGCATGTTTGCCACTATATCATGGGAACTCCCCCTAATGGTAGTTTTGGGATGGATATAATGAGATAATTATGAAGGAATGACATGATGAGAATGATAATGGTGTAACATTGTAAGCGAATGGTACTGGGGTGCAAATAGATAAGTTATTAAAAAAAGTCAGCAGCCAGAAGTAAGACTAGTTGACAAAATTTAATATCCTGTCCAGTAGGCTAGGTGTAGTCAGATATGCTTGCACTCCAGATTGAAAACAGCAGTTAAACCAGGACTTGCTAATGTTATATACTGTCACTGGACCGATAAAGAACACGGAACACATATATACATATAAAAATATAAACTTATATTTTTATTTCTTCAATGTGTTTAGACTGAAAGTTGTTGGTAGAGAATGCACATACACAGAAGCCTTCAGAAGTTCTGATGATGAGCGATCTGCTCAACCCAATGTTTTAAGAATTTATATAACTCTCCAACTCAACATGGCCATACTTCTTTGATTGTGATACCTAAGCATTTTTCCTATAGATACACCTCCTCATCCACGCAGCTTGATTTTATTGCTCATGGGCTACAACCACACATTTTCTGTGCCCACGCATTGTCACTACATCTGTCTTCTGGCTGTCAAAGGTCAGTTCAAGGCAATATCCTGTTTTTGTTTGTAGGCTCATGTTGACACACATGCATTTCCTGTGCCTATGCCCGAGTCATTTTCACCTGGTCTTCCGGCTGTCAATTTGCAATATATTACACCAAGGTCACCAGATTTGATCAGCCATCTAAGTGGTGGTGGGGGCTGGCAGAATGATTATGCTCACAAAGTGGAAGTAGAGGTTCAGTGTTCTGTGGACCCAATGAGAATTTCTTGATTTGCTCTCTCTTTTAGTGGCTGGAGTACAAGGAGAAAAATGTTCATGGAGAGTAGGGACAATTCAAATATATGGAAAGACTAGAACAAAGAAGCTTCCCTACAGGCTGTATCCATTATCATTTCCTCCGACCTCGATGAACTCAGAAACTGAATGGAGAGAAAAGCAACCAAGGTTCCACAATGTGAGGTGAGTTTTATTTTTATGTTTCTCCTCCCCCATCCAATGATTAGCCATCACCAACATAGTTATTGGTGACTATGCTACAATAGTGGTGATGGTGATGATGCAATGAAGAAAAAAGAATTAAAAAATATTACCTCTGTCCTGGAATAATTGTCACATTTAATGCATGAAATTTATATGCAAATGTAACAACTATTTTGGGGACAGAGTTTGGATTAAAAATATTTAAAAAAAAAAAACACCCAAACATTTCTTTTCCTGAATAAAACATCAAATCCTGCAGACATGCTACTTATTAAGGATGAGGACAAAAAAGAAACAATTCTAAAAGTCTGTAGTTGAGTAGACTTGTATCACTGTGTTTACTCTAACTGTGTATATATCACAATACAGCAAATAGAGGCTTCCATACTGGAACTAGATAAGTGAGAAAAATACAGAAATTTAACTAGTTACTCTAAGAACAAGGGAGAGAAGTGACATCAGTAAAGTCTGATTACAGACTACTAAAATTGTGGGATTAAAAAAAGGATTTGAGCTAATTTAAACAAGAAAAAAAAAAAGAAAAAAGAAAGATTTGCTAGTGCCCAAGAAAATTAGTGAGCTACTTTGGAAGAGTAAATGGCTTAAAGCCAAAAAGAGGTTTTAAAGTGAGTGATACTAGTGAAGCTATTTTAGCCCAAGATCTGAGACAACTTTATTTATGTTTTCTAGGTGCACATAATCTGATTGGTAGTCCAAGTACAATAAAGTATGAGAAATTCAAATAAGTCTTGAAACTGAATCTGTTCATTGTCAAAATTGCAACCTTTATTGAAAACAATATATATTATATATATATATATATATAATATATATATATATAAGGGGTAAGAGAAATATGGATGATCCTATGTTACCTACATTTAATATAGAATAATAAGTTATACCTTAACACTTTCATTTCCACTGGGGCACCAGTGTCTCAATCAAATTTTATTTTAATCCATAAAACATTGTACTCAAAGCATAATTTTGCCTATCCAAATTTAAAAAAAAAATCAAACTTGGTAGTGAAAGGGTTAAAGATAGAGCTTATTTGTAAAAGACTAGCAGCTCAAAGATCTTTTTAAAATAGATTATAGCTAAACAATTTCAATCTAATTTAATAGTGAAAGGGTGAAAATTATGCAAGATATGATAAAATACGTATCTATCCAACTCACTGAAAGTCTTGTTCAGGATTTGAACTTAGCTCACTGAGTCCATTCCTTAACTCTCTGTCTACCAAACTTCCCCCATGGCTGTACCAAATTTTCTTGCTATTTTTTTTATTACTTGTATTGAAAAAGGATCAAGTACCAGTCACAAGGTTGGTTCACAGACTAACCTGCAAAGATGGCAGGGATGTTTTTTCAGTGTGAGAGCTGCTGCCAGCGGTTTATGGTAGGATCACAATGGTGGGAGAGCCACTGTGAGCGGCTTAAAGTAGGCAAAGAGTTAAACCGTGCATCCTACATGATATGATAAAATGTATAGAGATAGACGCTTTAATAAATTCAAAATTTAGAATGAAGATGTGAGCATAGGGACCAACTTATATAATAAAGGATGATGCCTAGATGTCTAGATTACTGTCCAGATGTGTGCACAGCTGATTAATTTATATAATAAAGGGATGATATCTAGATCTGTGCACAATTGAGTAACATATAATAAAAGGATGATATCTAGATATCAAGTCTAGACAGACAAGTCATCGACAATTTAAAAAAAAATCAAGCTAGTCTCAATACTTTTTGGAAATAGGACCATTTAGATTTTCCTTACCCCACTAACATGTTTGTCTAATCTTTTTATATATTCAGTAAAATGTTGCAATTTTCACACGCAATGGACAAGTTAATAATTGTAAGACTTAGATATTTGGATGTCTTATACTATAATCTATTTAATCAAACTATGTGCATTCAAAACATAAAATAAAGTGGTCAGTGCTTCTCGACTATTTTGGTGAAGATTTTTTTCTTTGCATCTTACCTTGATGAAAATAATCTGGAAATAATTATTCACAATAAAAAATTTGAACAGAGAAATCCAGAATATATTGTCAAAAAATTGAAACTATGTAATTGACTTTTATCAGAAGAATTGCAACTAGAAGGAAATATTGTAGCTGGAGAAAAAAACTTACATTAAACAATGATCTATTCTTTTTATTTTTAAAGTAAACATTTAGTTACTGATTATTGATTTGAGAAAAGTTAGTAACATTCAAAGAATTATCTAGATATTCAAACTTCTTATTTTTGTTCTTCATGTGGCATTTTTGACCAATACATTCTCTGGTCATCTTCAGGCATACTTTGTACCTCCATAGGAAGGTGTCTTTTTCTTCATAGTATAAAGCAAACAGATACTAAGGTAACAGCTTATATCAAGATGTCAGAGAAACATATATATCAGGTTATCTACTTTGCCTCCCAGCTATAGGGAGGTTTCAACCAAAAATAAAGATGGTCATTTATTTTTAAATAGATATTCTTCCTAGTGCAAACTAAGCCAAGCAAGCACAGAATTCAAATTCTGCTACTCAACAGGAGCAAGAGATATAAAATGGAGTTCTGTAGAAAGATCTGAAAACTATTCTATAAAAATATTTTTAAAAATTCTGATACCATTTTTGCTTTCATGCACCAAAGAAAGAAACCAGAACAAGATTCTTATTCCATATAGATGATTTCGGCTTCTTTGTTTAATGGCATATTAAAACATCATTGGTTATTTAATGCGTAAAGCCATCCTTGTAGAAGAACAGTAGTGGTACTATTTAGGCCATAGCTGGGGGATCAGGGGGTTCATACCTTTCCCAAGGGTATTAATCTGAAAGTGAACACAATAGTGTAACTGGAGTTCAAACTTGATTACTAAGATGTTGCATGCAGTCCAGCACGTTAGCCACTATACCACAGAGACTCCCCCTTTCCGTATAGAGGTGCTTATAATATTTGAAGAAGGCTGAAGAATGTACAAGCTGAAAAAGGTTAACAACAAACACAAGAAGTTGAATTATCCAAAGAATTCTTTGAATATTAATAGATTTTTAATGTACATATAACCTTAATATTACTTTAATGCCTAAAAGTCTTTCAATCTTTAGAGTTAAAATAAAACTTTTGTTTTATCAACAAATTCAGATGCATAGATTTTGATTCACAGATATTTTTTTCATATTTCTAATACAGTAGTTCTTTCATTTCATTATTAATGTAATTGCACAAGTTATTTTTTGATTTTTTTTTTTTTTGATTGAACACATTTATTGAAAAAATATTTTTTCTTAGATATTAAAAAATGACAACATACAAATAAACAAAAAAAATTGGTGAAGAAAAGGTTTTGATGATAATGCTGCTTATGATGATAAATTTAGTAAGTACAACTTATGTCTTATAATAGTTGTTACATTCAATGTATAATACAACATATGCAAATGTAACAATTCTTATGTGACAGAAGTGGTAATAAAAAATTGAAAATATAAATGAATAAAATGTTGCAAAATGAAGAAGACAAATTAGAGATAACTCTAAATTCTTTTTTTAACCTGAATATAACATCAAACCTTGCATACATGCTACTTATTAAGAATCAAGAAGAAAAGAGGCAATCCTGATGATGATGATGATGATGATGATGATGATGATGATGATGATGATGATAGATAATAATGATGATGATGATGATTAATGCTTAGAGCAGTAGTTCCCAAACCTTTCTTGCCCACAGTACTTTTTAGAAGCAAGAAAAAACATTACAGCACAATTTGTATGCAAATTCAAAAAAATATTTTTTAAAATACATTTGTAGTTAAGTCAAACATAGTTGTCTCAGTTTACTGTAAATACTAAAGAATCTTCACCTGAACTAGACTACACTTAAAATTGGGTTTCTTTATTTAATGGCATATGAACTTTCATGGGTTATTTAATGCTAAAGCCATCATTGTAGAAGAACATTAGTGGTACTATTTAACCCATAGCTGGAGTGGGATAAGAGATTCATACATTTCCCAAGGGTATTAGTTTGAAAGTGAATGTAATAGTGTGACTGGAGTTCAAACTCACTACAATCTCATAGTCCAACACATTAACTACTATGCTACAAGACCAAAACCCACCACCATCACAGATAAGTTATATTAAATAAAGCTTGAGTAAAGCATTTTTCTGTCCTTTATTATAACATTTTTAGCTTATAAAATCATTTAAACTACAAAACATTATTACTTTTTTTTATTCAGTGAAGTAAGGTTTGGTTTCTTTGTTTAATGGCATATCAACCTTCATGGGTTATTCAATGCCAAAGATGCCATGTTGTAGAAGAACGTAGTGGTACTATTTAACCCATATGAGATGGTTGATACCTTTCTAAAGGGTATTAGTCTGAAAGTGAATGTAATAGTGAGACTAGTTTAAGCTCGCTTATTATGATATTGCTGTCCAGTATGATATCCATTTCACCATGGAGACTTCCCATGTAAATTAAGGATAGTTATAAATGAGAAATAGGGGCTTGATGTTTCTTAACAACATTTTCTATGTTAGACAGAATCTAATTTCCTGAATAGGAAGTCTTTGCAGAAAGTCTCTCTCTCTTTGTTTTGCATTTAATGTAAGAGAAGAAAATCACAGTTCATATAAATATGAAGTGTTAAACTGGATCAAAATAGATAAAACTTTTTGAGATACCAAAGGATACTCTCTTCTCTAACAGAAATTCAAAACTTAAGTGACTCTTCATGCTTCATTTTAAATCCACTATCACTGAATATAGATGTATATATGTATTAGCATAATTCCTTCACACAAGCAAGAGCTTAACAGGTTTGAATTTAGAGTTTTTCTTCTCTTAAACTTATTTCCATACTAAGGTTAAAGAACCTAGTCTTATTACTATCTATCCATAGCTATGAGAGTATAGTTGGATTCATACCTTTCCCAAGGGTATTAATACTATGTGAAATGCAGTCTCGTCCAGGATTTGAACTCGGGTTATTGTGTCCATTTCCTATGACAATAACAATTACACCACAAGTGCCTCTATGTATAGCATGAAAGTGAGTCAATAATTATGTTTCTTGTAATATTTTTCTTTGATTGTACTAATAATGGATAAATGATTCACCCTTATATATAATTTCTGATGATTTTTTTCATAAAAGGGTTTAAAATGCAATCATAAGAGTCTGCATTTAATGATGGAATATAAAAGTTTATGTTCTAAAGTTGTAAAATAACCTAATACAGTAGAAATCATCTTATATACTTGTTTTATAATGCATATAGCAACATCTTATGGTGCACCAGTGTGCCACCATGTTTCATTTGGGAACCACTGGTTTAAAGCAAGGTTTGATGAAATCAAGCAGAAATTGAATAACAGCCCCATACCAAATTGGCTGACAAAGGCAAAAAATAAACAGGCCAATAGAATTATCATTCTAGACAACATTGATAATTTTTAAAGATACAAATGATATAAAATTTTTGGATGCAAGTCAATTAAGAAAAAAAAGATTAATAAATGATACAAGATATTATTAACTCTTATCGAGAATGATAAACTAAGTTTAGCTTTACTGTATTTAGCTTTTTGAAAAGATCATTTGTGTTCAAAGAATTATATGGACAATTGAACTCCTTCTCATAATGTTTTAACTGGTACATTCTCCAGCCTTCTTTAGGTGTAATATTCATTTACATAAAGAAAAAGACTCTTGTTCTGGTCTCTTTCAAGAAGAAGCAGAAATAGTATCAAACAGATATATCTTTGACATGGAATTATTCTCAGATCTTTTTAAAGAATTCTATTTCGCATCACTTTTTTTTAATGTGTATCTGAAGCTGCAAGTTGAATTCCATGCTGGTCTAGCTTATACATTTTTCTGACATCTTAATGTGTGCTCTTTCCTGTAATGTGTGTAATTTCGTTCTTGAGTTTTAAGATACCAGAAATACAGTTATGGTTTTAGTTTCTTTGTTTAATGGCATATCAATATTCATGGGTTATTTAATGCCAAAGCCATTCTTTTAGAAGAATAGGAGTGGTACTGTTTAACCCATAGTTGAAGGGATAAGGGAGTTTATACCTTTTCCAAGAATATTAATCCAAAAGTGAATATAATAGCACAACTAGAGTTGGAACTTGCTTACTCTGATATTGCAGTCCAGTACTTTAGCCACTACACCATGGGATTCTCCTTGCCATTATATTAGGAAAATGGAAGTACTGGTTCTATCATTGCTTTTTTCCCTTAAAAATCTTTTTAGAATTGTTCCAAATTTGCATGTAGACAACAAATTCCTGAGATGAACAAATTTAGAAACAGTATCACCCATTTCTTGTTTAGAATTATAAAAACAGTAACTTTCTACCACCATGAAGTGTTTTGGTTTGAGATGTTCTTGCATCAGATATTTAATTTCCTCATAAAAACTTTTCACTCAGTTTCTGTGGTGCACACAAATCCTTTATTTACAGATAGCAATGGTGGTACTGGTATTTCTGTTTTCCTTACATAATGGTAGAACTGGTACTTTTTTGTTTTTTGAGATTCAAGAACCAAATTACAACACCTCTCTATGATATTGACACTTCATCTTAACGAATGGAGTGTTTGTCTTTCTCTCTCCAAGTGTGGTCCATGACAGCTGATTTCTCTTTTAAGAAAAAAAATCAAGGAAACAGCACATCAAGATGTCAGAGCAGTATGCAGTTTAACTCATTGGGATTTCTGCTGCTTTATAGAAATATGAGACATGAAATGGAATTCTGTGAAAAGATCTGAAAATAATTCTACATAAGAAAAAAAAATCTATTTGATTCCATTTTTACCAAAGAGACCAACACAAAAATGTCTTTCTTTATAGAGGTGCATATTACACCTGAAGAAGGGCAGAAAATTTACTGGCTAAAACATTTTGTGAACAACTAAAATAAGAAGGAATTTAATTGTCTGAATAAGACAACAATTAGAAAACGAAATGATAAAATGATGAGTAGAAAATGGTTGAAGATTGTGTGGATTGAGGTGTTTTAATTGTGCAAGCTAATCTAAATATTTTGTGAAAATAAACCATTATTTGATTCATACCTTCATGGAAATAACCTGTAAATAGGTATCAGATATACATAATAAGCAACAATAACAACAAGGACCATTTGAGAAGATATTAACTTACAATGAATAATTATGTATATAAATATAATTGTATTACTTTTATGTATATAAATATAATGAATAATTATATTATAACATATGTTATGATATACATAATAAGCAACAATGACAACAAGAACCATTTGAGAAGATATTAGCTTTAAAACATTCAGAAAATTATTAAATGATACAATAATATTTCTTACATCCCTATCCCAACAACTTTTTAAATTTTTTTGTCTCAGTCCCACTACAGGACTCAGACCCTCCTCAAGGTCTCTAAAAGAATAATGGACATTAACCTGCTACACTGGCCAATGATAAGTTGGTAGGGATTATCAACAGAGAGAATATCATTAAAGTGAAAAAGGCCAATTGTGTCTATATTTTTTCTTTTAAAGTAAATATAGAATCATTTCTTAAATGATAAAGCAGATGTGTGCCCAACCAAATAATTTCATACCACAGAATCTACCTAAGTAAAAGGTAGGTTTTCATTTAAATAAGCATGAGAATCCCCTTATTTTATATATAGAGTGTTTCAAAAAATTAGATATCATTTGAGATGTAAAGAGTGTTTTTGAAAAATGGATATCATTTTGTAATCTAATAACTTGACTAATTCTCGCTCAAATCATTTCAAATTTAAACAGCATGTTTAAAAACAACTCAAAATTCTATGTTCAATGTTTAAATACCTTTTCTTTTCCAGTGAATTGTATTTCTATACATGAAAAGAAAAAAGAAAAAGAAAACAGAATTTTGAATTGTTTCTATACATTCTGTTAAAATTTGAGATTATTTGGATGAGAATTGGTCAAGTTATTAGATTACAAAATTATATTGATTTTTCTGAAACATATATCTCCATCATATAACATTTTAATTTCTTCTCAGTACACTGCAAGATTCAGACCATCCCCAAAATCAGTATGGTATGGTGAGATACATGGCCTTACCTTGCCATTTGAACACAATTCACCAACTCAATTTTACTTAATGATAACCATTCTACATACTTTAAAGGTAAATATAATTGTATAAAATATATTCATACCATATATTTTATATTCTTATTTCTATCTATTTGCAGTGTGTAGCAGTTTTTCTTCTAAGAAACAAACCATTAACTTCCCTCTCAGAAAGTTATCTAGATCAATTATTGGTTTGTACCTGAACTTATAGGTTTGGTTTCTTTGTTTAATGGGATATTAACCTTTGTAGGTTATCTTATGTCAAAGCCCACCCTGTAGAAGAAGAAGAATTTAACCTATAGCTGAGGTAAGGCAGTTCATATCTTTCCAAGCAGTATTAGTCTGAAAGTGAACATAATAGCACAACTGGAGTTCGAACTCACTTAATATCACAGTCCAGCACATTAGCCACTATGTCACAGGACTCCCCCTCTACATATATGATAGCTATGATATATACAATGGTTATAACCAAATAAGGAAATGGCTGAGAGTTTCTCATTTTACATATTTTTTCTGATCTCTATTTAAGAGATCAGAAAAAAATATGTAATACCCTCGCCATCCAGATGCATCTCTATGATTATTATGCCTGCAGATTGATTAATTTTGTTTGTTTGATATGTTAGTCTTGCTTGGCAGTGAGTAAGCAATGTTAACATTTGATATTTTCAAAAGCCATTCATTCTGATGTAAACATAGGCACATATGTTTAGTTTGGTTTCTTTGTTTAATGGCATATCAACGTTTGTGGATTATTTAATGTCAAAGACAGTAGTGTTACTATTCAACCTGGAGCTGGGGAGCTGAAGCAAATGAGGAGGTTTATACCTTTCCCAAGAGTATTAGTTTGAAAGTGTGACTAGAGTTCAAACTTGCTTATTATGATGTCACAGTCCAGCTTGTTAGCCCCCATGGCATTGGTATTAGATAGGAATAATTGAAACCATGCAACTGTGTGCAAATTATTTGTATTAGATAAGAATACTTGTTACCATAAAATTAAATTATTAGTATTAAGAAAAGTTACTTGAAGCTATAATTGCTTACTAAGGATTATTATTAGTTACTTATTTGGTTTGGTTTCTTTGTTTAATGGCATATCAACTTTCATGGGTTATTTAATGCCAAAGCCATCGTATAAGAATAGTAGTGGTACTATTTTACGCATACCTGAAGGAATGAGGGAGGTTCATACCTTTCCTAAGGGTATTAGTCTGAAAGACACATCTATTTGAATCAGTAATGAACTGGAGTCAGTTCCCTATGTTAGCTTACAAGGCTCTCTTGGAGTAAATAGCTTCTTGGTACTGATAACTTGATGAAAGGATTATCTATTTGATGCTGTTTCACAGACAGAACTGACTTGCCATTATCATCACAATAAAACAGGAATTTTTATTGTTTACATTAACTTACATTTATATATGTGTAACTGACAAAAAATTCTGTTATTTGCACATGAGCCATAGAACTGTAATGACTGAACTCTCCCATCATCCAAAAATAATAGGTTAAAATCTGCCAAAATTATTTAGTTTGAAAAGAAAAATAACTTCAGGTGTATTGATATGCATGAAGTTAATAAAAATGATTTCTACCAGTTTATAAAACCAAACCAAATGTAAATATTTACCTACAAACTACCAACTTACAAATCATATATACCCCCACCCCAGAAAAAAAAAAAACAAGATTAAGCATTAAATAGCCCACAAATGTTGATATGCCATTCAACAAAATAACCAACCAGCCAACCAACCAACAAGAGAAAGGAAACAATTTTTTTTTCTTTTTCTATAATGAAACAAGTCATTAATCTGGTTTCTTTGGCATATCAATCTTTGTGGGTTATGTAATGCCAAAGCCATTCTTGTAAAAAACAGTAGACATGCTATTTAACTCATAGCTAGGGGTGATGATAGGGGGTCATACCTCTCCCAAAGGTTTTAGCCTGGAAGTGAATGTAATAGGGAGACTGGAGTTCAAACTTTTTACCACGATGTCGCAGTCCAACATGTTAGCCACTATGCCACGTGAACTCCCCACAAGTCATTGAGTTCCACTGAGTATTAATTAGTAAATATGGAAATTAACTGGTCTAAGGAAAACATTTTGTAGTCTTTTATTTACTGGTACAAACAGATGCAATTAGTTTTTTTTTTTTGCTGCTACAAAATTCTTTTAAACTTCTCTACTTTCTTTTCTTCTTTAAATCTTGCCAAAAACCTTTCCCAACCCGAGGAGAGACAACTTAAAACAAAGAGAAACTGCTTAAATTATTCAAACAGTTACACATTTTGTTGATAAAAATGGATTAAAATTAAATAAAAGAACTAAACATGTTATAAAAAAGGGGATATTTATGTTCATACAATATTATAGCATAAACAGATTGTTAAACTTTGGCACATCAACATGGAGTAAGATTTAGTAAGATTATCTCAAATATTTGAATATTGAGTTTTGATTCTCACTGGGTGCCCCATACTTCTGACCTTGGGCTAAACTAAGCAAAGCTTAGTAAATGACAACAGTTTTAAAATTGTTTGACATATCAAAGTGAATAAAGTATACATATTGTAATCAGAGACAAAAATATTCATAAATCCAAAGTGGCATTCAGATTCGTTTTTTACATAAGAAAGGTGCCATCAATAACAACAAAAATAAAGTGCATCAAATGAAATAAAATAATCAGGAAAAGTATGAAATATTTTGATGGCATATGACAATCTTCATTTCTTTTTCTACCAAAAATATCTAACATATTTCCCAGGTTTTAGTGTTTCTCAAATTATCTGATGTGGCATACTGGCAGGATATTTTTGCAATCTGCTATGATTCAGGTGCATCTCCCAGATGTATTTCTTGTTGTGCCATATCATTATTTGATTTATGATCAAATTTCAAGTATTTCTATCTATTTTATTGTGTCACAGCATGGGAAAAGAATAATATTAAATGATACAGAAAGACTTTATATACTTTCATTTTTACATTACATATATATATAACATGTAATATTATGATAATGTGAAACTGGAAACTTGCCATCTACTGGCAATTGATGATTTGCATACTAGCACCAATATGCATACAATCACTTTGAGCAGTGCTGCTATAGACGACTAGTACTGGTTAGATTTGGTTAGGTTTGGTGTCTTAGTTTAATGGCATATTAGCCTTCATGGGTTATTTAATACCAAAGCCATTCTTGTAGAACAATATTAATAGAACTATTTAACCCATAGCTGGAGGAGATGAGGGGGAGTAATACTAGTACTTGCACCAAGCCTAACTCCATAATATCTTATGAATGAAAATTCAAAAATTATATACAAAGAGTGATAACAAAGTATCAAGACTGAAACTTTAATTTTTCTAATCTAAAAATCTAGAGGGAGATGTAAGCACAGTAGGACAATTTATATAATAAAGTGATATTGTCCAGATATCTAGATTATTGTCTAGATGTGTGCACAACTGAGCATCTTATAAAATAAAGAGATAATATCTAGACATCTAGGTTACTGTCTAGATGTGTACACGGCTAAGTAACTTATATAATAAAGTGATAATATTTATATATCAAGATTACTGTATAGACGTGTACACAGCTGAGCAATTTAAAGTGGTGATATCTAGATTACTGTATAGATGGATGCATGGTTTAGTAACCTATATAGTAAAGTGACAATATCTCAACGTCTCGACTTCTGTCTAGACAAGTCAGTGATTTCTGGGTACTGATTGCTTGGAGAAAGAATTATATATTTGATGCTGTCTCACAGACAGAACTGACTTGCCATCATCATCACAATAAAACAGGAATTTTTATTGTTTACATTAACTTATATTTATATATGTGTAACTGACAAAAAATTCTGTTATTTGCACATGAGCCATAGAACTGTAATGACTGAACTCTCCCATCATCCAAAAATAATGGGTTAAAATTCATCTACCAAAAATTATTTTTTTGCAATATGAATAATTTTCAAATGGATCTATTTGACCTGTAGATGGGATTATTAGGCACTACCACTCTGGGTATAGTGAGCTTGGTAGTAATGGTAATGAAGGGTATTCCACACACCCCAGAGATCCATAACTGAAGCCTCTCTATCAGATGCAGTTTAGTGTTGTCAGAAATAATAGGAACTATGCTAGTACTGTAATATTAAATATAGACTTTTTTTTATATGCCATCAAATATGGTAATAAGATAAAACATTATTATAAATTCTTTGTGCAATTTTAAGTAGTTCTTTTTAAAAGATTAATTCTAAGAGATTATATATATATATATATATATATATATATATATATATGTGTGTGTGTGTGTGTGTTTTTGTGTGTGTAAATTATACAGATCTAAAATTGCACAATAACTTTACAATGACCCTGTATATAAAGATTCTTTAACTGGGTTTGCAGCAATAACTCTCAAAGACATTCTCTGAAAGAAACAAAAGAGCATAGGACTCAGTGCACAATTTGACTCAAAGGTGAAACACTGATTTGGCCTGTGGTGGTGGTTTTACAACAATTTCCTGTCACAGTGCAAATAAGTGAAGGGATTATGGAAACAGGAAATAAACAGGCAGGAAGTCTAATCCAGACTTTCTAAACCAGGATTCTCTGGAACTATAGGGTTCTGTGAGAGATAGTGATTATATATATTTATAAGGGAATTCTGAAAAATTCCAAGCCCAACCAAGAAGAGAATGGCCCTTTTTATTGATTTTTTTTTGAAGGGGTCAATAAAGTTTGATAAAAAATGTGCCAAGTATGGTAACATTTGGGAAATTTTGTGAAAAAGAATGTATTTACCCAGCCCTTCACCATGGGTAGGATGCAAAACAAGGTTTATTTTTTTAATCAGTGTACCTAAGTTGTCAGGATGGCCTGATGTCAGTATTAGCCAGACAGCAAGGGAGTCTGTCCCCCTTTTCACTAGCCAAGGAGATTGATTTGTGTTTGAGGTGGAGTGCCACACCTACCATCAGCATCTCACTTTACCGCACAGATCTCTGTGCTACTCATCCATGGAGCTGGAACCTTGTGTTTCCTAGGTGGACCTGGTTGAATTCTGAGTTTAAATTCTCCCAGATTGGTTGCCTAACCAAGGCTAAAGAATCCAGATAGCATGGGTTAGAAGAGAAGGATTCATTACTTTCCCAAGGGCATTAGCATGAAGGGAAATGCAAACAGTATTGTTCAGGATTTGAACTTATGTTGCCGATTCTATTTCCAATGAATTTGGTTTATTTGTTTAATGGCATATCAACCCTCATGGGTTATTTAATGTTAAAACCATTCTTGTAGAAGAATAGTAGTCACACTATTTAACCTATAGCTGAGGGAATTTGTACCTTTCCTAGTGGTATTAGTCTGAAAGGGAACATAATAGTATGACTGGAGTTCAAACTTACGCAGTCCAGCACATTAGCCAGTATGGCACGGGGACTTTCCCAATAACAATAACTGTTACATAAGTATGCCTGTGAAATAAAATCTATGTTTCATCACTTAACATAATTCTCTTCATGGTTAGGTCAAGAAATTTTCAGCATCTCCTCAGTGTATATAAGAATGATGTATATATTAATACCATTGTAACTACTTACCTACCTTCAACCTCAAAGTTGGGCATGCATCACACTAATAAGTGGGGAAGTGATAGGCTAAACTAAATGAAACCTACTTTTCTATACCCACATGTGTATGCTTTTACAACATAGGTCAACTGGTGAATCAGGTTTGGTATACATCAATACTACTGTAACTATCTACCTACCTTCATATTCATAATTTGGTGTGTATCACGCAAAAGTGAAGAAGGCAGGGATTGACAGATGAAGGTAAGTGAAACCTAACCCCTCATACTGATGCATGTATGCTATTACTACACAGGTCAGAATATGAATTGGATTATGACATTAATTCTTAGCACACCAGCTATCCCTGTGACACCTGTTCTAGCCAACCACTTTTTATATAGCTCATTTGCTTTTGCTGAAATCGCACAACAGTATTGGAATTGTAACTAGAAATTGCTTTACCTTTTTTAAATTTATTTATTTTATCTCTGCGAAAAAATCCTCTTTGTAAAATACATCCCTTTAGTGCATGTATCATCTATCTATGTATATATTCAATCAAGAAGAGAATGGTGTAATATTATTTGTGTTACTCATTGGTCCTAAAATAATATGCCACACCACAATGGATGATATTTCCATCCTAAAATGTAGACTTCAACCCAGGGAGATAGCAGACAACCTGATAGGATAATATTTTTTTTCTGGATTGAGAGCAGCAAGTCATTGGTATGGGATTCTACCTGACATGATACATTCCCTATTAGCAATCTCATCACATCAGCCCTGAATCCAGGATCAGCTATCTGAGATGCTAAGAATTGCAAACAGGCCAAGATATGCATGTCTGTCAGACAGGTTCATTGTAACATCCGTTAACATGTAAATTTCCTGTATTATCTATCAACCTGAATGTCACCACTCTACTTTTGAATATAAGAAAGATTTCTTGCCTAAAGAATGAACCTCACAAAGTTGGAGGCCTGATGAAAAGTTAGTATTTGCAACAACACTATTGCTATCCTAAAAATGGGACAAAGAGCAGCAGAAAAATTATCTTTCATTTTTACTAAATATTCATAATAATAAAAAAAAATAACCCAATAATTATTTAATTAAATATAACTTGGAAAGTAAGATGAATATTTTATGTATCTAGTCTACTAGAATAATGAAGAGGGATACTTTTCATTGTTATTGGGTTAGATTCTCACAAGTTACTCTATACTTCTGGCCTTGTGTCAAACTAGGCAAAGCATAGAAAATGGCTATAAGATTAAAGAGGTGAGCTTTTAATTATTAGTGAATTAGATTCTTACAAGTTACCCTATACTTCTGGCCTTGTGTCAAACAAAGCAAAGCATAGTTAATAATTGGGGATAATGAAGAGGAGTACTTGTGATTTTTACTCAGTTAGATTCTCACAGGTTACCCCATAAGCAAAGCTTAGTTAACAACTACGAGAATAATGAAGAGGAGTACTTGTGATTTTTACTCAGTTAGATTCTCACAGGTTACCCCATAAGCAAAGCTTAGTTAACAACTACGAGAATAATGAAGAGGAGTACTTGTGATTTTTACTCAGTTAGATTCTCACAGGTTACCCCATAAGCAAAGCTTAGTTAACAACTACGAGAATAATGAAGAGGAGTACTTGTGATTTTTACTGTTAAATTCTCACAGGTTACCCTATACTTCTGGCAATGTGCTTAATTAGGCAAAGCTTGGTAAATGACTATGAGAATAATGAACAGGAGATTTTTCTGTATGTTTCTGTCATGATTCAAACATTTCACTATTTGGTAAGCAAACAATTCATCTAATACTCTTTTGCTTGAAAAAGAGGATGAAATTGATTTGCTAAATTTTTGTCAGTGGTCTCACTAAAATGCTCACTTGCTGCCACTACTTCCCAAAGTTTTTATTCCCACTTCTGAAACTTTCTCCCACCGTGACTAAATTAATATACTATGGCAATTGTTCTTTGATTATTTTTTTCAAGTAATAGTTAATTTCATTTGTAATATTAAAAAGATTTTTTTTGTTCTTATTACTTGAATTATATACACTTATATTTCTTATTTTTCTTTTTTCTCCCCCTAAAACGTGATGTATCAAATTTATTTCGTATTTATTTTTGAGACTTCTTTAATAATAAGTAACAAATATAAGAAACCATTAAGGAAAGATGATATACTTTGTGCTGCGTGCTGTCTTGAACAAATCATGGAAGCAGCACCCCATAAAAAAGCAGCTGTATGGCCTATTACACAAACCATCCAAGTAAGATGAACAAGACACACTGGACACTGCTAGAGAAGCAAGGTTGAACTCATAAGTGGCATTCTCCAGTAGATACCTAGACATAAGCACACGAGTGTAGGCTGACCAGCAAAAACCTGCATCAATCAGCTCTGTGCATATTCTGGATGTTATGTGGAGGACTTGCCAGGAGTGATGATTGATAAGGATGGTTGGTGGGAGAAAGTCATGGATATCTGTGCTGTCAACACAACCTGTTAATGATTATGAATATGCTAAAAATATGCTCTCAGGTTGTATCAAAAATAATTATACAGGAAATTTGTTGGTTGTTGTTTTAGCCATTGTTGAGTTATGTGAGGAGAGAAAAAAAAAACGACATAAAAGACATTCGGTGAATTATTATAAAAAGTTTTATCATTTTCAAAAGCTAATATGTTAAAAAACATGCTCTGGGATGCCATTAATAATTGCAGAAAATTTGGTAGCTATATTCTAGATATCTTTGAGCTACATGAGGGATAACAAAGATTTTTGGTGAATTATAAAAATTATTTAGGAATTAAAAAAAAAAAAATGCTGAAAACATGCTTCAGAGTCCCATTAGCAACCATAAAAAATTGTTGGTTGTAGTTCTACATGTCATTGAGTTATTTAATGTGAGACAAATGGGTGGGGGGAGACATTCAGTGAATTATACTAAAAGATAAAGAATTATAGTAAGAAGTGTATGGAGACAGCATTTTATCAAAATAGTATAAAAAGTGATAAAGATATATTAATTACCAGAGTTTATAAAAAAGAAAAAAAAGAGATAGAGAAAGGAAGAAAAACTCTTCAAAGCAGTTGGAGTTTATGTTTTAGAGAATGAACTAGAAAAAAGTTAAAGATGAATTGTGTGCAAGGCATTTGGATGAAAGCATCAAACTGATGAAGTACACATATTGTGCAAAAGGATCGGAAAAATATTCAAGAAAAGCAATCCATCTTTGTGAAGAATTCTTACCTTCATGGTAATAATCTGTAAAGGAGTACCAAAAAGTCACTATAGATTATAGTCACAACTCATAGAAATCAAACAGTTATACTAGTAAAAAGACTATTAGTCAAGCAGTAGTTATGTTACTTAATAATAAAGACTAATTCTGAAAAGAAATCTTAACATATGAGGAACATCTGAAAATAAGGTATGAACATTTATCAATCAACATTCTTATAACTACACAAATAAAATATTGTGCATATACTACCAGCACTATTATGCTATTTTTTCATGTAGTCCCCATTGAGATTGATGCAATGTCCCATCAGTGTATAAATACCCCCACCTCCCAAAGAGTATGGCATCAAGTTAACTGTTATTCATTCAATTGCTTTGAGATCCAATGAATATGTATATACCCAGCTCCTCTGCCACAAGTAGGATGTGACACAAGATCAATTCTTAAGCAATGTAAAGCTGGTTTACCCTCTCTTAGATGGATTGCCTAATCAAGACTAAAGAATCCAGTCTGCCCTACTATTTACTCATAAGTAGAGGAAGAAAAGATGGATTCATGCTTTTCTCAAAGAGATGCAACGAGTAAGACTTTTTGATATCCCAATTTCTCCAAGATCGTTTCATGGATCACAGAATTTTGGAAGATCAAATCCCATAGCCAAGATTTGCACTATCTATTATCTTCCAGTGCATGCAATGTTGCCTTCTGTTGTTGACAGCATTGTGTATATTGGAACTTGGATTCAAAATGATAGCCAGAATAAACTTTGTGATTTGTGAAGTTCCACCCTGATCTCCTAAAGCCTGGGACCCATGAAACCATCTCTAAGTTGGGAGATCATCTCATCAGGTCACAAAGCAACTGACCGATGACCAAATGACTCGAAGCCATTCTCTTTGAGGAGGGTATTTATGCACTGATATAACAAGTGAATAAATCTCCATGACACCACTGGGAAAAAGTAGCATAGTCATGCTGATAATGTATGCACAATGTTTTATTTGTATAGTAATATATATGTTTGATTTGTAAATATCTGCACCTTAATTGTTAGACATCTGTAATACTTCATTATAAAAAATTAATAAAAAAACAATTAGTAATTAATAAAAAATACCTGCTAATTTCTACCATTTAATTTTTTTTTAGATTACGTTTAATTATAGTTGAACTAAAAGTAATGAACATAGATAGTGAAGACATTTAGATTTTTAAGCATTATGATTTGAATACCAGTAGTAGACAGAACCAATGCCTTTTATTTGAGTTTTGAATTTTTATTATTATGTTTTCATATCAAGTCAAAGAATATTAACCCCTTACCTACCAGGTATGAGGGTTTTAAGTGCACCCCCACATGCAGGCTGAAAACTGTACATTGCATTATTTGCATGCCAGAATATTAGAAACAACATGCTCCTTCAAATTATGAATGATACAATGATAGTTTTATTCAACACATGATACAGACCTCTTTGCTATAGATTTTATCACCAAATCGCATGACAATTCTATACAAAACTGTATATAAATGTCTATAAAATTTTGTTTTCAGGGAGAAGGTGGGAGATGAATACAGGAAAATAGGAATTCCCAAGTAGAATCATTCCATAGGTTAAAGAGCACCTCATGTGGTGTAATGGTTAGTAAGCTAGGTTAGCAGATCATTGATAATAAGTTTGATTCTAACTGGCCACCCCATACATCTGGCTTTGTGCCACATCTAAGCTAAGCTTATTAAATAACTAGTTTGACTAAATTCTTTTTCACTGCAGCCAGTTGAATACACTTGCAGCCTTCTGCTATATTACAGAAAAAAATACTGAAATATAGAAATACATTGCAGGTCAATCTGAGGCCTTTATCTTGCTACTGGTACCATGCAACCCAGCACCACTTACTGATGGTGGTGTTAACATGGCATTGCTGGCAGATGATTTCCATAATGGTGACAACAGCCAGGTCAGAAAGGATTGAGATTACCTACAATAACCATGTCTTCATCATGAAGAAAGGCCACCGAGATAGATGAATTCAGTTATGGTCAGGCCTGAAGAGGGATGGGCTTCATCAGGTACCATCCTGTACAAGACAACTACATGAAGATGTAACACCCACATAACCAAACTAGATAACATGACTAGTGAAGTGAATGATATTTTCATAGCAAATTAACTAATTATTAACAATTATCACTGTTAACAAAATAAGAAAATCTATAAAAAAAAGAAAAAGAAAAGAAAAAAGACATGCAATTGGAAAATATTGCATTGTATCCCTTTTTGTTGGACTAATTCTATAAACTTTTGTTTGCTTTCTTGTAATGGTATTATGGTTGCACTACAACCATACTTTGTATCTTTGTTTTATTCTTTAAAGATTGCACATTGTTCTATTAGATGTGCAGTATTGCTCATAAATTAGTACATCTCTACTAATTTTTAAAATAAAACATTAATTTTCTTCTAAACCAAAGATACCAGGATTTTATTATTTCTAAGTAAAAGTAAAGATGGCAAAGTGGCTTATAATCAGTATCAGCCAGACAGTGAGGGAGTCTATCCCCTTTTCACTAGTGCTAGACCAAGGAGATTGTTTTTGCATCTGAGGTGGAGTGCCACACCTACCATCAGCTCCCCATTTTACAACACAGATCTAAGCTGTGCTATTCATGCACTGAGTTGGTGAACGCTGGTATCAAACTGGGAAGCTTGTGGTTCCTAGGCGGACACTCTCCCAACTGATTATACAATCAAAATGGATAAAATTAGGTATTATTTATTATCAAAGTTTACAGCACTAGAACTGTGTAATTAAGGGAATAATATTTAATAATAGGGGATAAAAAATCAATTTTCTATTATAATCTATCATTATATGTTGCCAATCATGTAGACTCTTTATAGACAATAAGTGCCATACCATGTCAGTGATGGTGCTATAGTTTCTGTAGCAAGTTGATTTTTTACGGGGTGAGTTACTTAGCCCCATACACCCTGGTTTTGAATTCAAAGTTTTTCCATCTTCTAGAAATCTTTGTCTATCTACAAGATGATAGAGCCCAGTTTGCTTGATTATTTGTATAGCGTGAGGAAGAAGAGATGGATTTATACCTTTCTCAAGGACATTAGCATAAAGTGAAATGAAATAGCCATGTCCAGGGTTTGATTTTCTATGGTGATAATTATTATGCCACCAGGATTATATTATTGAGTGAGCTTATAACTTATGATGAATTTACCATTTTTGGTGGGTGTTTGGTTTGGTTTCTTTGTTTAATGGCTTATCAACCTTTGTAGGTTATTTAATACCAAAGCTATCCTTGTAGAAGAACAGTAGTGGTACTATTTAACCCATAACTCAAAGAATGAGTGGGGTTCATACCTTTCCCAAGGGTATTAGTCCGAAAGTAAATGTAATTGCACAAATGGAGTTCAAACTTGCTTAGTATGATGTTGCAGCCCAGCTCATTAGCAACAACCCCCACCCCTTTGGTGGGTGTGAGATGCTCACCTAGCACACCCTGAATATTCACCCCTCATATATTCCTTTCCAAACATAACATATCCAATGTCTCTACATATTTTTGGAACCTTAAATCTTTATTCCTTTTTTGTGTTTCTTAGATATTATTGATATCCTATGAACAGTAGGCCAAGCACAGATATCAATAATATATGTGAGCCATTGATTAACAAAGAATTTCATGATTTAAAGTTTTAAAACTGAGCAGAGACATTGAATATAATGTATTTGGGAAGAAACATGCATTCTCCATTAGAACACTGTTTAACTTTTAAAAGATAAAACAGAGGAACACCCAAGTGTATAACAAGAAAGCAGTAGAAGACAAGAAAGATTTAGTCTGAACAATGCAATACAATGAGTAGAATATCTTGGATAAAAACATTCAGATAAAAAATACTCTATTTCAAGCTAATATTAGGTCTATGTGCTTTACATCTAACCAAAACAATCAACATACAAGGGAGGCTCCAAATGTAATGCCACTAATTTATTTCCATGGAAACTAGAACAGGTACAAGGAGCACAATAATACCATTGGATAAAGCAAGTTTTCAGCTAGCAAATACTATTTTCCCACATAGTTGCCACTATTGGGTATGCACTAATAAATAAGATTCTGAATACCACAATCATAAGAGGATTGCTACAAATCCTTCAATTTCATTGTTGTCTCAGGGGTCAGTGTTAGTGGTATATCAATCAAGGTTTATGATAAAATATGATAATGCTTTTTTGTGCTTTTTATAGTAGTTGAGTGAGTCTGGTAAGTGGCACCCTGCATAAAAGCAGAGGTATGTCATTAAATTTCCACATGCAGAAAATATTACATTTACTGATATTCAGCTGATTATTTATAAAGACTAAACAGACCATGAGCATAATTAGGTGGTAGATAATGTATTTAAACAGTGACAATATCCATGTGAATAACAACATAGTTGCCAATCCATAAAAGGTGCTGTGTATTTGAAAAAAAAAGAAAAGAACATAGACAGCAATTTCCTGACAACGATACCATCATTACTAAATGGGCTTCTTTTCTACTAGTGCAGAATTGTTTTTCTTTTATTATCAACTGTATTTTGCCACTGTAGTAGTTTGAAATATCCCACAGAAGAATTAAATTTTTCTTCATTTAAAGCCACTGTCCTTTCCTTTGCAAGGGTCCTTAGCTCTTGCAGTTGCTTGTCAGATCTTTAGGCTCCCAGTCCTGCATTTTAGAGGTCTGCCTGCAGCTTACCAAGCAAGTTAGAATAGTGGCAGCCTCTTCGTACCCGATATTTGTTTGACCCTATTACAGCAAATTCCAGGGATTTTTTGCAGGTGCTTCTTTGGGTATATGTAGTACATGAACAAACATGGACCACTGTAATTATGCCACCCTTGTTAATAGTGGAATGGTTTTGTGCATCTTGTACAAATTTTTACAAGCACAATTTGCAGGCTCTTGTTTATTGATGGCAAAAATGTATAACAAATCATGATGACTATATGGAAAAGTAGTGTTTTATTACTGAAAACCTGCTCTATCCAATGACGTTATTGTGTTCCCTCTAACTATTGATGTTTGCATGGAAATAAAGAGGCACATACTTTTGGAGTGACCCTTGTAAATGTTTACAAGACCAGAAGAATTTTGACTCTTTAAAAGAATATAGTGATTTTTGTGTGTCTATTCATTGTGAAAAGATGTGTGCTAAAATTGAAAAAGGTGATTAAGTGTTGATAATTGCAGAAAACAATAAACAAAAAGTTTTACATGATTGATTTAAACTACAGTTGTTAACAAAAAATGACAACAAAAACATTTTAAGTCATAAAGAGGGTTTTGATGTAAAATCTAAATTAATACATACATCATGAATTTTCCCAATTTATGAAGGAACATTGTATATTTTTTATTTTGTAACTGTTTGCCTATATATATATATATTTTAAAAACCTCTGCATGAGTAGGATGTGACACAAGGTCAATTTCTTAAGTGTAGTTTAACAGATTTGAATTCAGAGTTTTCCTTCTCCTAGGCTGATTGCCTAACCAAAGAACCCAGTCTGCCCTGCTATTTACTCATAGCTGGAGGGAGAATAGTTGAATTCATACCTTTCCCAAGAGTATTATCACTATTGAAATGCAAACAGCCTAGTTCAGGATTTGAACTTGATTAACAGAGTCCATTTCCCATGACAAAAACTAATATACCACGAGCCTCAAATTTTTGCCTATAGTAGCTAACTGGCTTTGCTTAGGCCGACTTTAAGTATAAAATAAACAAATTAATTAAAACTTATCATAGGCTTCTCATTAAAGAAAAATTAACTACTATATCTTCCCATGATAGTTGCTACATTTGTATATATATTTCATACGCTAAATGTAACAACTATTATGAGAAAGAGGTAGTAAAAAGTATATTACTACCTCTGTCTCATAATAATTGCTACATTTGCATATATATTTCATATACTAAATGTAACAACTATTATGGGAAAGAGGTAGTAAAAAGTATTATTACTATCTCTGTCTCATAATAGTCGCTACATTTGTATGTAAATTTCATACACTAAATGTAACAACTATTATGGGACAGAGTTTTCATTTCCCAATTATTCATCAACATAAAAACTTATATTCAAAACATAAAACCCTTCTCAGTTCTATTTAAGAAAGTTGAAAAACTTTTATTGAAAGTAATAAGCTCAACATTCAAAATACATTAACAATGTAGTGAGTTTGATCCTTACAGGATGCTCTACAATAAAGACCTTTAAATAAATACCAAAATAAACTTAGTTACTATTGATACACTAACAGAAAGAATAGAAGCCTTTTAAGGACACCTCATGGTGTTATACTAAGTAGGAAACTAATCTTGCAAACTATTATTACTGTGGTGAGTTTAATTCTCACTGGGTGTTCGATATTTGTAACCTTGTGTCAGACTAAACATCAATCGACACTCAATAGTTATCTTCAGTTACATAACATTATCTTAATTAAAGTACAAATATATATTGAGAGATATCAATGGAGAACAACTATTTGAAAATGCTCTCTATGCCATGGAGAAGGGCCCTCAAAAGCTTATTTAATAGTTCACCTACTGCATTTCTACTGGCTATACAATAACAAATCTCACTAAATGTTAAAGAGGACTCCACAAGGAACCAAACCCCACTGGAACCCCTAAATCCCTAGCTACATTCCTATATATAATGTATTTACCTAACCCCTCCGCCATGGGCAGGATGTTGCACAAAGTTCATTTCTAAGCAGGTTAAAGCTGGTTTGAATTCAAAGTTCTCCTTCTCCTAGACTGGTCACCTAGCCATGGCAAAGTCTACCCTACTATTTAAGCATGAATTCATGCTTTTCTCAAAGGTATTAGCACAAAGTGAAATGTAAACAGTATTGACCAGGATTTTACTCAGAAAAGTAAAAATTAAATTAATTCAACACACATCACTTTTACTGCATTAACTAAACCATCAGTTAAATTCCTGCATTTCTTTTTCACTTATCTAAGTCGTTGGGGTGGCCTAAAGTTGGTATTAGCCAATCAGTGAGGGAGTCTATCCCATTTTCACTAGCACTAGACCAAGGAGATTGTTTTTGCATCTGAGGTGGAGCGCCACACCTACCATCAGCTACTCACTTTACTGTACATTGGTGACAGACCCACATGGGAATAAAATACATCCCAATGCCAACTACATCCGTTTTGACAACAGATCTTTCCATTCTTCACTGATTACTTTTTTTAAAACCTGTGCAATGTTAAGAGTTTTCCTTCTAGACTGTTTGCCAAACCAAAGTTAAAGAGCCCAGTTAGCCCTACTATATACCTATAGCTGGAGGGAGAATAGTTGGATGCATGACTTTCCCAATTTATCTAATAGGTATTAACTGCTGCACTAAACTGAAACAAAAGAATCTTCTTAATGGGATTATCTAAGTTTGCTTCAGATGTATAAATGCTAAGTAAATGACTATCATTGAGTAGTGATTTTGATCCTCACTAGATACCTCATACTCTTGTATGAAATCGGAAATATACTTAGATTTTTTAGGGTACCACAATGTAGTGATTGAGTATTGAGTTTGATCCTTACTAGGTTCCCTATACTTATGGTTGTGTTCCCAATCTAAGCTAGGCTTCCTTGAATAGTGAAATTGTTATCAAGCTAATCTAATCCTCACTGGGTGCCTCATAATTTGTCTGGTGACTCAATTAAGCTAATCTTAGTAAATAACTACAAACTTTTTCACATAAAATATCCTATTTTATTCTGAATATCAATCCCTTAATGTTAATTTTCTTTTCTACAATGAATTTAAATGAATATTTTTACGTTCTGAATAAAAGTGTATATGTAGGTAAATAAAAATTCTTGTAAAATAGGCAAGACAGGAGTTTAATTTGACATAGCATTTAGTGAAGCCTTCAAACAACAAAATAGATTTAATCTCAGTGAAAAAAAAGACTCAAAGGTGAAGATCAAAAACTTAAAATAGATATCAATCTTAAATGGTTATAGGAGATATAATCCAAAATTAGAAAAAAAAAAAAAATTCTCAAAGTGTGATTTGTAATCAAATACAAAATCAAGCAAAACAAAAGAAAACAAAAAACAAAATTGAAAAGAAAATAGAGTATCTTTTTATTGAAAAGAATTGGTTTTAAGATATTGAAATATTGTTGTGCTCCAAATACATGCAGAACTGTTGATTATCTACCCTTCCTTCAGAACTACCTTTCAACCACACTAGGGGGTGTATGTATTCACTCAACCCCACTGGCACAAGCAGGATATGACACAAGGTCAATTTTTTTAAGCGGAATTTAACAGGTTTGAATTCAGAGTTTTCTTTCACCTAGACCAGTTGTCATACCAACGTTAAAGAACCCAGTCTGGAGAGAGATTAGTAGGATTCATACCTTTCCAAAGTGTATTAGCGCTATGTGATATACAAACAGCCTTGCTCAGGATTTGAACTCAGGTCACTGTGTCCATTTCCTATGGCAATAACCATTACACAATGTGTGCCTCCCAAACTAGGATGTATAGCAACTATGGTTGCCATAGAAATTGGTTAAAAAAAAAAAAGATGAAAGAACAGTACAATATTGTACAGTTTATATATAAATATGTATTTATCGAACCCCACAAAATGAGTAGGATGTGGCACAAGATCAATTTTTTTGTGGAGTATAAGAAGTTTGAATTCAGAGTTTATAAATTATATAGCCTAAAACAAAAGGAATATTTACAAAAG
This sequence comes from Doryteuthis pealeii, assembly GCA_023376005.1. Lineage (NCBI taxonomy): Eukaryota > Metazoa > Mollusca > Cephalopoda > Myopsida > Loliginidae > Doryteuthis > Doryteuthis pealeii. Next base: position 16,260,562 of record CM042159.1, on the reverse strand, counting down.
ATAACCCCTTAAGAATCATATGAGACAGCATATATATGCATAAATAAATATCCTGGGTATGACACTAAACTGAGGCTCCATTTCTCAAATTCTGGAGAGTGTGGACTCACCTCTTAGTTGCCATTACTTCGAAGACCACTATGACCTGGAGTGGTAGTAGCAGTTATGGTCTCATCTATGGAGTAAATATATCTCTTTGGAAATTATTAGTATTAGACAAAATACTTGAAACCATATAACTGTGTGCAAACGATTATTATTAAATAAGGTTTATTTTTTGTTTAATGGCATATCAACTTTTGTGGGTTATTTAATGCCAAAGCCATTTTTGAAGAAGAATAGTAGTGTTACTATATAACCAATATCTGGGGGGGGGGATGAAGGAGTTCATAGTTTACCTATGGGTATTAGTCCGAAAGTGAATGTAATAGTACAACTGGTGTTTGAACTCACTTACTACAATGTTGCACTTCAGCACTTTAGCCACTATGCCATGGTGACTCCTATTATTAAATAAGAATAGTTACTTGATAGGATATAATTGTGTACAAATTATTAGTATTAAGAATAGTTACTTAAAACAATAATTGTTTATGAATCATTATTATTATTCAATTGAAACTAATTTCTTGCAAAAAAAAAAAAAACACAAAAAAAACTGATTTTAGCATTAGATAGTCCAACAATAGTTGACATGTGGTAAAATAAACCAACCTGCATAAACAGTGGATTAAAAATTATCTCTTTTAATCTATTTTGCCACTAAGCATAACCTGATGAATAATTTTAAGTTATTTGATTACTTTGGTACTGACACTACTTAATGTGGTCCTAACACCATAGAAATTTGGTTTTGTGATGCAACCCTGGTCAAAAGTTCACAATGAATAAATACTAAGTGAGAAAGGTATTAATGATAAAGAAATAATTAAGACTTTAAAATATGAATATATTCAATAATCTAATGAATATATTTAATAATCTGTTTCTACAGTAACTGCAGTAACTATACCTCCCAGTATAGTTAAAAAATAGCTCTGAAGGAAGTGCAAATAATCGACAATGCTGTATGTATTTGAGACATGACAATATATCCAATAATCTATTTCCATGGCAACTGCAGTTACTATACCTCCCAGTATGGTTGAAAAATAGCTCTGAAGGAAGGGTAGATAATCAAAATTCTGCATAAATTAAGGACATGACAATGCCCTATAAACTTATAACATAAAAATTCATAAAAATAATTAGAAATTAAAGTTTCTTGACAAAAAATTGTGCAAAAATATGGAAAGAATGAATGCATAAAAGAATCTCTTTTTAAAAGTCCAAATATAAAAAAAACAAAACACATTCCTGAACTGCCCAGAAGTGGTGACAGGCAATAAACAAACAGACCTCAAACAAAATGTTCAGGTCGGTTATATGAAGTGAGTGAGTGAACTGACTAGAGTTTCAGTAGTGAGTGAACTGAGAGGAACTGAGTCAAGAAGATTGGGTAAATATTTTATGAAACTGACTGAATTTAGTGAATGAATAAGTGCAAACTAAATATAGTTTGGAGCAAATTCTCATCATCAGATTTCTTACCTTCATGGAAATAACCTGGAAATAAGTACCAAATATTCATAAATAATAGAAAGTAAAAGATCTTAACAAGTAAAAGACATGAAACCTACTTCTACACTGTAAAGTTACTCAGAATGACAGAAAAAAAATCCAATAACTGTATATGTGGGGTGGGAGAGTGGGGAAGGAAACAGGGGGAAAGATTCTAAAATATTAGCTTGATAAACAGTAGAGAAATGATCATGAAAATTATAGCAGTTTTTAAAATCTTTTTATCAAGTCCATCACATGCAGTATGATCCCTTGAAAATAAGACAAAAATTAAAAGGCATGCTGTGAAGTATCCAGAAAAATCCAGAGAAAGAAAAGATCCAAGTTTTACTCTTTTTCATTACCTGATTACATTTTATGCATTTAAAACAAAAATTCATTTTCTCATATCTTGAATTTTCATATAATCATTTTTTATTAATACTAAACACACCTCCCCACACGTGATAAAAATATATACAAAGAATGAAAATTTTGATTTCTATGTAGAATAATTAGATACAAATGACTTGATTTATTTAGCATGTGAAAAAATTCCAAGTGTACTCTTTTTAAAAAAGGAGAAAATCCTTTTTCTAATAAAAAGCATTGGAAATTTTTGCATATGATGAATAATATCAATGCACTAAAAAAAAACAAAAAAAAAACATGACGTATATTACCCAATTAAGTGTATTAGCTGAAAACCCACCCTATGGGGGGATTTTCGACTAATGTGAGAATTTGTATGATAATAAACATAATTGAGATGTTTATATGTATGCCACCCTGATGGTAATTGCTTATATTACAAATGTAATACACACATTGCTTAAAAAAATCCAAAAAACCCCACAGTTCAGCTGATAACAAAGCCTTCCTCAGATGATGACTCTTATATATATAATTGTTAATTCAACAACTTGGTTTATATATATATATATATATATATATATATATATATATATATATATATATATATACATACATATATATATCATAATATGTATAAGAAAACACATCATGAGAAGAAAAACAATTGTTTAAGAATGCTGGATGATATAAAGTGCTCAAGCAGAATAGTATAAACTACTTTTTTCAAAATGAAACTATGACTCAACTATTTTTTTTCAAAATGAAAATGAAAAATGAGAAAGTATTAAAGAAAATGTTATTTTTTCCCTTTGCAGTATTCAAATATTCTTTTGAACACCAATCATATCACATTTAAAAAAAAAAAAGAATGCTGCTAACAGAAATTTTTGTCTAATACTTTCTCATTTTTCATTTTGAAAAGAATTCTCAGTTTAGCCAAAACTATACTCATTCTTTTGTAATACAGAGTATTCACAAAGACCGTGTGCACTTTAAAATTCTTTAAAGTATTTACAGACTTTATGGATAACCTGTACTTTGTTTTTTCTTATTTCGACTTACTCTCAGATTTATTTCCATATTTTACCACCCATATATATATATATATATATATATATAGTGCAGTTTGCTATATCTATAAATAAAGAGTTCACATTACTGATTATAGAGCATATATCGATCTAAGTTAGGATAGTATGAACACAGAGTCAATGGTGCTTGGAGACAGTTAGGTTCTCACTGCTGCGATCATCAGATCAAGATGACTGTATCGGTGAGAAACAAGCGCCATTGACTCTGTGTCTACACTATCCTATCTTAGATCATTTCACTGAAATTTGGCAACACTAAGTTCCTTGTTTGCTGCAGTTCAAATAATGCAGAATTAATTTCCATATGAGCAAACCTAGCTTATTGGGTAGTGTATGGAAGTAGTTGCAGCAAAAAGGATATAATGCTACCAAAAAACTGCCAATTCTTGAATCCACCTCACTTTCAAACTGTCCAAAAAGTCATGAATGCTTCTCCACAACTGACAAAATCTAAGTGTTTTATTGCTGTTTTGCCTAAAACCAACATTGACTTTTAGCCAATATCTAACCAGTACCACTCTTATGCAAATCAGTACAATGACTGCCAAGCACCTGTAACATGTGGAGAGGAGGAAACAAGGACTGGCCATTTTTTGTAGCATTACATCCTTTTTGACACAAACTATTTCAGTCCATTTCCATAACATCGTCCACACTTACATTTTATATGTTCAAACTCAAAGCTAAAGTCTGGTTCATCTATAGCGAGAGCTGTACACAGGTTTGTTTTTTCTGTTGAAGAACTCCACTGCACCTGATGAAGTGATTTCAACTCCCCATTCCCTAATTACTTGATCACCTTCATCCTGATCAGGAGATCATGACCCAGTGGCTTCTCTTGAGCCACCAGGACATCAATTTTGTGTACAGAAGTGTACAATGTCCTTGTGGTATTTAATTCAAAGAGTAGAGGTAGATAGGTACATAGATAGATATAAAACCCATCACCATTATGTTTTATTTGCTTAGGCAAATATGTTGTGCTACATTTATACATACCCAGAAACCACAAGGAGAAAATCAAAGATTCACTCAATAAAATAATGCATTTTAATGGATTATACATGCAAGTGCAAGAGATTTGAGAATTTGTTATTCAGGATTTCAGAAGTCATAATGCTGGAAGATAGAAAGATTCCCTTTCAAAGCTTTAAGGAGAGATATTATGTCTCTATAGTCTATAATTCAAAGAATTGTCAGTGACATTTCCCAGTTTGTTTGGACAAACTACCATACATTGTGTTTCTGACGTTAACAAAATATTTTGGCTGATTCATTGTATAACCTTCTTAAAGTGTATAATCTTTTTCTATGGACATCTGGTTATGTAAAAAAGAAAGAGGCTTCTTCTCTTCCTTATGGATTATACATTTGAAGAAGACTGTAGAATGGATCGGGTGAAATGTCATAAATAAATTAGTGACATAAAGAAATGAGTTAAAATAGCCAAACAAACACTGTACTATTATGGTGCTATTAAAAATCTATGACAAATAATGTCATCATTTCTAGATTTGTTTAAAAATCAAAATTATGATTGTCATGTTTAAAACTTCTTTGGTATAAAATAATTTCCTTAAATACTATTAGGATATATCAAAAATATTTTTGTTTTAGAGAAGTTTACTCCAAATCTTATTTCATGTATTTATGATTCCACCATATATATATATATATATATATATATATATATATATATATTTAAAATCAGTTTGTTGCTATATCAATAAGGTCAGACTAATTCAACTCTTTTGCGGGTACATTATCCAATTTTCATTATCTCCCACTGCTACATTTTTCATTGAAGAAATTGTTTGTTTTAAGAACAGAACTTTAAATCACCATAAAATGTCATGATAATCAATGTGAGTATTATGAACTTGTATTGAAACAATAAGAACATTTTTTGAATAAAATCAGCAAATTTCCTTCTTGTTTTTCTGTCAACAAAACAAGACCAGAAATACAAATAGAGTTGCTTTAGTAAACATATTTTTCCTACATAAGTAATTTGTATATCCTCAATAGGCAATAGAGCAGCAGTCAGTAAATCCACTTCCTTCAGTTTACATTGATTAAAAGTCCATTGCTACAAATAGAAACAACAAACAAGACATTTCCAAGTAAAAATGTTGCTTTAAAAACATTGGATCCCCATAAAATGTCATGATAATCAATTTGAGTATTATGAACTGGTATTAAAATGATAAGAGCATTTTCTGAATACAATCAGCAAATTTCCTTGTTTTGTTTTTCTGTTTTTTGTTTTGTTTTTTATAATTAACCGTTTTACATCTTGTAAAGCAGTCTGGAAGATACATGGGCAAAGATTGTCCTTATTTTCATCATGAAAATCCCTACATCCATACCTTGTTTGATTTCTATGTGGCTAGGATAGTCTGTTACTGTATACAATACAGCTAGGTTTGTATTTCAGTTCTGGAAACATGATAGAAAAGTGATATTCCTTCAGATGATTTTTTTGTATCTTCAAAACCTTATAAGTATGTCCTTCCTCTCCCTTGAATTAGGATGGATTGGAACAGAGACAAACATTTTTTCAGCTACTTCTTTTCTGAACTTTGATGCTTCCATATTTGAATTAAGATTTGCTGATTAATATAATAACATTTACTAAGTCTAATTACCTAATGAAATGGTAAATGATATATTTGCACATGGCATGGCATGACATGAGGAATTTGATTATAGTTGCACACATAGTAGCTTTAAGAATTTGGCTATAATTGCATATGGCAGTGAAAGAGTTAAGAGATGACAGTTTTATATATACTGAGGTTAATATCTCTCCTTAAGTTTGTTAATCAGAGGAAGATATTAGACATGTATTTACAAAAAATACCATGTCATTTTATATCCAAGTTGCTTCTTGTTCACTGGATTCCTCTGTAATAAAGATGAAGTGATTAAAATACAAGAAAATAGAAGCTTTAAATCTAAAACTTCCACCACCATTACAGAATAACAATGTTAATAACATTTTGAATTTGCTGAGACAGCAACTGAAATTGATACATTAAGAAATACAGAAAAATCAAAGAGAGAATTGAGCAATTTCAACGTAATTGTTTCTACTATATTGAGGATAATGAAGAAAACATAGCAACTTGCTTTTAACAGAATATTTCAAAGGAAACTTTGAAAATTTACATTTTATTATCATTTTTAGAATTTAAATGGCTACCATTGATTTAACATTGCAAAATGATAGTAAGTAGTTTGTTTACTTTAAAATATAATTTTTATAATAAAATAAAACCTAAAACTAATATAATATACAAGACTTTTAATTTTGAATGCATACAAGGTTTTAGGCAGTTGTGTAACAATCTTTCTTAGCATTTCATAGTTAAGTTTTAAAAAGTAGTTTCAGTTTTTATAATCATAAAAAATATTTAGAATTTTGTAAATAAGTCTGTATTGCTATTAAAGAGCTGATTTGAATTATTCACTTCATATATTCTTTTGAAATAAGTTATTATTAACAGTGTAACATTATTTCAACAGTTTTGTTAATTTATTTCATTCGGAAACAATTTAACTGGCAAGTTATATTGAAAGCACTGGTACCATCAGATCATCAAAGTTAAGGCAGTGGTGAACCTGTTCAGTACTTAGATGAGAGACCATTTAGGAACAGCAGGTAATGTAAGCAACCTGAGGCCTGTATGCAAAGCTTAGTAAATAAATAACAACTATACTAACATTTGCTGTTTGTTTTATATATATATATATATATATATATAT
>CM042159.1:16206229-16251229 GCA_023376005.1 Doryteuthis pealeii | reverse complement strand
GTTTTCCGCATCTCCTGTCCTGATAATATGAATCAGAATTTTGTAACAATTGTGTTTTACCATTGGGACTTAACAAAAATGAGGGATTGGTTACAATCAGGCAGTAAATGAAAAAAAAAAGCATAGGTTACAGGAGGGTGTTAACATAAAGGTATATATATATATATATATATATATATATATATATATATATATATATATATAAAGAAAGAGAGATAGATAGAGAGAGAGAAAGTGACAGAAGAACAGCTAGGAATCAGGAAAATTTATTATATCAACCTCTTACCTACTATTTCCAGTTATTGGTAAACAATTTGTAGCAAACAGGTCGGCTTTGTCTTCAAGGAAGGTACCATTTGATTATTAATAATTTGATGTGTACTTTTTCTAATGTTCAGGCAAGTGTAGGATGCAGAATATGGTTTTCAATCTGCCTGTCTGTGGGTGTGGGGGAGCTTTTGATACTCAAGCACTTGATAGTAGGTAAGAGGTTAATAAACTTAGCATTTAGGAGGGAGGCATTGGTTTTTAAATTTGTGGAATTATTTTCTAAAGTGTCTATGAACAAATTTTAAATGTAGGTATGTATACAGGGTGGCTTAAAAGTTCTTAGCCAAACCAAGAAGAAAATGATATCTTTTAAAAATTTTCTTGATTAAAAAAAAAAATTGTTTAAAAGAAACTTGAGAAAAAAATGTGCCAAGAGTGCTGAACTACCAAGAGTGCTGATGAAAATGTGGAATAGTATATACATTTGATGGCAATAGATCATTCATCTCTTGGTCAGGCTGACAACTTTTCAGCACACACTTGTATACATTAGCTTTTGAAATAAAAGTTTAGAGCCTAATACAGTGAGTTGTATTATGATATGTAGTTTATATTATTGTGTATCAAAAAGTATTTTTTGTTTTCACAGACCTTTACTCCAAAGCTTATTTCATTGAAAGAGTATTTATGGCTCTCCTAAAGAGAGATGTTGAAAGTTCTTGATCCAACCAAGATGGGAATGACTTTGTTTTTTTTATTATGAATTTTATCAATTTTTTGGGAAGGGTTATACAACATTTCAAAAGAATATACCAGCTGTAGGATGAATATGTGAAATATCACATGCTTCATAGCTCTTGGTCATTCCTGTCTTTGTTGGTCTGAGAACTTTTCAGCACACCCTTATATATATGTATTATACAATTAACAATACTATTCAGCTGTACCTGTTATTTCAGATGTAATAGTGGATACAAGTGTTGAGATTCTGTCAATTTTGAAGCATTATTTTAAACTGGGCCTCAAAGCTGCTAAAGCTACTTACAGAATTTAGATCTGATTCTACTACCTAAAACTGGTTGAAGTGTTTTACTGCTGGTTACTCTACCTGAGATAAAGCTTAGAATTGGACAACCAATTATGGTTGATTATAATGTTTTAAAATGGAAGGTTTAAGAAAACTTTACCACAAATACTTGAAAACTTTTACAAAGAGTTAGAATTGTTGAAAGATACTATATGTAGAGCATTACATAAGTTTTAATAAATACGCAGGAGTTCTTGAGAGGTACCCCCATTAAACAGAAATATTTTTGATACACCTTAATATAGACAAAGTCTTGAAAATGATACAATTATCGTATTGAATGACTAAAAATACAAAATACGACCAAAGAATGAAATGATTAGAGAATGATAAAAATAGATGTTTGATTATAAGTTTTTATAAGGTAAAAAAATATCATTTATGACTGAATTTTAATGTTTAGATTGATCAAATTTGAAAGCATGGACATTGATTTTTTTAATAATTCTTTTTAACATTGTGGGGATATTCAAATGACATCGCAGCAACAAGCCCATGCCTTTGATAGATTTTCTGTATTACCAGTTCCAAAGCAGTTGATTGGAGAGAGAAAAAAAGGATATTATATGGTGTTAACCATGACCCCAACCCTGAGTGAAAATCAAAAAGTCACTAATGTGCAATACCTAATAACTAATAGTTAAACCAAACAAAGTAACAATAAAACAAAAGAAAAATAATAAATAAAATAAAAGACTAAAAATCGAAAATAAAATGCAAGATATTTTAATAGTGACATTAGTATAATCTAGAGCAAGATTAATCTATTATTATATAATGTTATCTCTGTCCCATAACTGTTGTAACATTTAGCATATGAAATTTATATTTAAATGTAATAACTACTCAGAGGTTTTATGGATTTAAATGTAACAACTACTATGGGTCAGAGGTTCTACTATTTTACAACTTCTGTCCCAAAATAGTTGTTACATTTAGTGTATGAAATTTATATGCAAATGTAACAACTAATATGGGTCAGAGGTAGTACTACTTTTTTTACACCATCAGTCTAAAAATAGTTGTTATATTTAGTGTAGGAAATTTACATGTAAATATAACAACTATCGTAGGATAGAGGAAACAATTACTATTATAAAGTAAGACAGCAAATATGGCAATTTTGAGGCATTATCTTAAATTTGACCTCAAAGCTTCTGCAGCCGCTCACAGAATTCAGGAAGTGGAAAGAAATTAAATGATGTCTGAGTTTATTGTCCAAAACTGGTTTAAGCCTTTTAAGGGGATAACTTGTTCCTTTAAAATAAAAACCCAGAATTGGATGACTATTAGTGAACAATTTTTGATTGTGCAATAGCCTTGAAATACTCAGAGAATAAATTACTTAAAGAATAAACAAAGCAATTTTCAATCCAGTTTACAACTTGAAATAATGTGAGGTCAGTGATTACACTCACCCCGGTCATTATAGCTTATGAAGGGAGATAACTATTAACTACTAATTATAGAGTGCTTCCTCTTATCTAATCATTTATTTGCAATAAATCATAATAGAGGGGTGAGTAAATAATTATCCATGATTTTTAGTATAACTTTAGAGAACAGTACAGTACACTATATAAGTCTGTATGATCAACCTAAAGCAAGGGTGGATAATCATTGATTATTAAATACTAATTATAAAGTACTTCCTCTTATCTAATAATTATGTTATTTGCAATTAATTATAATAGACTGGTGAGTAAATAATTATCCATGATTTTCAGTATAGCAGTACAGTACCCAAGTCTGTATGGTTAACCTTAGGAAAAGGTGGATAATTATTGACTATTAAATGCTAATTATACTTCCTCTTGAATTTTGAGCTTTATGTCCGCCAAAGACGGCTTTTAGGTGAGTATTTGATAGATTTTGTTTTAGTTGTTACTAAGTTTTTTTTGGTTGTTTTTTTTTTAAGCAGGTTTTGGTTGCTTAGTAGAAGGAGATATATAAACACAGATCAATTAATTGATACTGGTGACACTGATTTCAGAAAGCCAGACACAACAGTTATAGCATTGCCTTGCCAAGTTATAGGAACATATGGAAAGCATGAGAAAAAAGCAGAACGACAAGATCTAAAGTGATGGTGGGGGTTGGGGAATGGAAGAGTTTTTCAAAGCATGTGAGATACGGAGGAAAAAAGATTTTTTTTCCAAGAAGGAGGGAGGGAGGGAGAGTCAGTTGATTCATAGAATAGGTAAGGTGGGAAGTAGATAGGTAAAAAGAATATACAATATTTGCTAGACATAACAATTAAGGAGGATGTAGCATTGGTGATCAACGTCAATTGACGAGGATCAGAAAGCAGCAGCAGCAACACGCAGTCGGAAGGATTAATGGCCAACAGTTAATTCTTACTTATCCATGTTTTAATCTAGTTAATCCTCATTTAAAAAAAAAAAATCTACCTCTTGTCAGTCGGGAAATTAAGAATTGCTATTTCAGACATGCAAAGCCGGACAGTATGATAAGCAGTTTTCGTAGTCGAAGCTTGACACAAAACATTAAAGAAAGGTTTCTGTCAGAAAATAATCTACATGTCTAATAGTTAAACAGATACTACTCTTTCCACTACTGTGATGGCGACTCCTGGCACTTGTTCACTTGAGGGACAGGTTGTATAAATGATTAAATATTAAGTGATGTGAAGTAATTTGGGTTTTGAGAAGGGAGCTCAAATAGGTAAAATTGTTGTAAGCTAGGTGTAGCAAAAAAAAAAAAAATGAATAAATAAAAAAAGAGTAAAGTTTCAAGTTAACAGAAGTTTGTATTCACCTAATCCCTCTGCAATGGACAGGATGTGACACAAGGTCATCTTATAAGTGTAGCTCAGCCAGTTTGAATTCAGAGTTTTCTTTTTCCTAGACTGGTTGCTATACCAAACTAAATAGCCCACTCTTTCCTACTATTTGCTCATAGCTGGGAGGGGAGAAGAGATAGATCCATGCCTTTCCCAAGGTCATCAGTGCAAAATGAAATGTAAACAGCCTTATCTAGGATTTGAACTCAGGTCACTGAGTCTATTTCCAGAGAAAATAAACATACTGCCATGAATCTCCACCAGAAGTAACCAGAAATTGTTGGTTACATCATAAACTGGATACAAATACTTCTAAGAGAAAAATGGTATATCTAGTCCATGAGGAGAACATGTTATTGTAACCTTCTCCACATAACATTTGAAGACTAAAAGAGTAAAAAGATGCATATATATCACTAAGCTTAATACTTTTTATAATTTAGAAACTCATCTCCACTTGATTTATGATTACCTCATGTGGTGTAATGGTTAGCAAGTTGGATTAGCAGACCATTGTTAGTGAATTCGATTCTCAATGGGGGCCTCATACTTCTTGCCTTGTGCCATGACTAAGCTAAGCTTTTTAAACAATGCTTACATGAATGAAAATGTTCAAGGGCTTAATACATTTTTACAAGTGGAAAATTATCGAGTGCGACAAATTACTTAATGACCTATTCTATGCCTTGTATTTTTCAGCTATTAACCCTTAATATGCAGATATACTTTCCCTTAACTAATTGCTAGCACCAAATCTGAAGTAACAGAGCTTTTTTTTTAAAATGTATTCAAAAATTTCTTACTATAAATCCAGCTCCTTGTCATGGTCTAATGGTTTGCAGAGTAATTACTACTGAGTAGTGAGTCCAATTCTCACTAGATGGCCCTTAATTTTGTCCTTGTGGCAAATCTAAGCTGTGCTTAATTAAAAAGGGTGCCTCATGTAGCATAATGGTTAACTAGTTAGTATAACAGACAACTTTTAGTGGATTCAGTTTTCACTGTGTACCCCATATTTCTAGCCCTATGCCAACTTTAGTAAATGACAATCTCTTTCTCTGAATTGCAGTCATCTGTGCACATTTCTGAAGATGTAGGTGACATCATAGGAAATGGTGTTGACAAACCAAGTTCAAATTCTGGACAAGGTTATTTGCATTTCACAATATGATAATTTGGAAAGGCATGAACTCATCTCTTCTCCAATGAACTATGGGTAAATAGTAGGGAAAACTGGGCTTTCTAGCCTTGGTAAGAGCAACCAATCTAGGAGAAGGAAAACTATGAATTCAAACCAGTTGTACTCTGCTTAAAAACTGATCTTGTGTTGTACCCTCTTGTGGTGGATGGGTTGGGTAAATATAAACATTGTGTTAAACCTCATTCTGGCAATTCCTATGGTGATACTAATGGTGGCAAGTTGTATAATTCTTGGCTCTTCCCTTGAACAACATCAGTGTACTTAAACGAGGAAGAACTGCAGCATGGACAATTGCCGGTTTTTAATATAACGTTACTCAAGCGCCATAAAATAATCACATTTCTACTGCTTCACCAAGAGAAAATCCTTCTGTTTCCACTATAGTGAGTGCATATGTACAAAGAAAATGTTGTGATTCTTCATAAAAATACTCAAAAAATGTGTTTGTGCATACTAAGATGTGTTGGCAAGAAAAGACAGGGAAATATACAGAAGAATTGGTGAAAACAGAAAATGATTAATGCTGCTATGTTTTAATACTGATTGTTATTAGAGCAGCAGTGTTCCTTGGTCCAATCGGTGTTGAAAAATGCTTATGAGGTTTTAAGCTTGAACATTTTGCTTCTAATGTACAAGTTATTTTATAATTAAGCAGATAGCTCAGTATATCATCAATAGAACTATGCTCATTGAATGACAATAAAAACTTATATCTTTTAATGTGTCCTTCAGATAAGCCAATTGTTCACTGTAATATGGCACAGAATCTCACAAAAGAACAGAGAACTTTTCTTAGAAACCTAATCTAAAATTTTTTATATTAATACTTCTCATTCAAGTCTGAAAAATAGCAAAATTAAACATTTATTTGAAATATTCATTAACTTTTAGGGGGTTTTGAGGGTATCTAATATCTCTGAATGAACCCAAAGCCATCTTCCAAATGCCACGCTCAGTGCAAACTATTACTGTCGATACAGAAAGGAATGCAATACTGATAATACCAACAAAAAAACAAAAACCTGGAGAAGAAGCTAATTGACATGAATGTCAAGTTAGCTGTCCAGTAGCAAAATTCTCATTTTGATTTTCTTTTTCTCTAACTGGTGGAGGCATCACACAGAGATAAAGTTAGTGACCTGCCATTTTCATCTTTTGTTGGCTCCAGCAATTGTTATTCCCTGCTACAGCTGTTTTAATTAAGAATTTCCCTTCTTCTAGACTAGTTGCCCTATCATAACTAGAGAGTCCATTTTTGTTGGATTCAGTAATTGTTATCCTTTGCCACAACTGTTTAGATTAAGAATTTTTCTTCTTCTAGACTGGTTATGCCATCATAACTAGAGTCCACTATTTCCCTATAACTGGGGGAAGAAGGGATGTATTCATAACCTTCTGAAGAGCATTAGGGTGAAGTGAAACAGCCTTGTCAAACATTTCAGTTCAGTTCACTGAATCCATTTCCTATGATAGTAACCATTATGCCACGTGACGCTCTATTTTGGATACAGTCAAAACAATTATTCAGTTTAAATGACCAGTTAAACAGGGCAGCTGACCTATTAACAAAAGTTGCTGATTAGAATATGGAACTGTCTATCGTTTTGAGAAAGGTCATTAACATTCAGAATTCTTTTAACTATTAAACTCCTTCTTGTTTTATTGTTCACACTGTTGTCTACACAATATTTTGACCAGTACATTCTCCGGCCATCTCCATGCATAAAAGTATGAACAGTTTTGATATGTTGGCTTATGGAGAAGAATAGAAATAGAGAGCAAAAGGAGATAAGCGAAAGAATTCTGACTAATTAGTAAGACTATTGTATTAAGTAACACAATATTCACCATCAGTAAATGTTGATGCAAATGTTTCCAGCAGTAGTTTTTTTGTTGATAAAATCTAATATTCATATAAATTCATAGAATCATTATTCAGTCATCAAACTATTTACCTTAGATTTCTATGACCTTACACCATCATACAGATAAATTGGATATTTTGTCATAAAAGGAAAATCCCAGTTTTTATTAGATATTCTTTCAGGAATTTTTAGAGGATTTCTTTGTTTAATGGCATATCAATCCTTGTAAGTTATTTAATACTAAAGCCATCCTTGTATGTATTTACCAACCCCTCTGCGTGAGCAAGATGTGATACAAGGTGAATTTTTAAGTGGAGTTTAATGGGTTTGAATTCAGAGTTTTCCTTTCCCTAGACTGGTTGCCATACCAAGGTTAAAGAGCCGAGTCTGCAATACTATTAACTCATAGCTGGAAGGAGAATAGTTAGATGCATACATTTCTCAACTAGGTAGGATGTGACACAAGGGGCATCCAGCGAGGACTGAATTCGCTATTCAGTAGTAATGAATCTGAGACTAGCTTACTAACCATTACACCACGATGGGATGCCCTACCTTACCCAAGGGTATTAGTGCTATGTGAAATACAATTAGCCTCATCTAGGATTTGAACTCCATTTGAAAGCCATCCTTGTAGAAGAATAGTAGTGCTACTATTCAACCCATAGCTGGGAGAATGAAGGGGTTCATACCTTTCCCAAGGGTATAAGTCAGAAAAGGAACGTAATAGCACAACTGGAGTTGGAGCTTGCATACTACGATGTCGCAGTTCAGCATGTTAGCCACTATGCTATGGGGTCACTCACACCAGTTGCAATTGGTGCTCAAGTAAGAAATTTTACCTGAAGTAAAACAGGTAATTAGTCTGGAAAATATGCCATAAGTAAAACTTCTAAAAACAGCTAATAAATCATTTGCTGCATGGCAAAAAAAGGGGACATTTCTTTTTTAATATGTCCTTCAGACAAGCCAATTGCTTACTGTAATATGGCACAGTAACATTTTCTCCAGGTTTTAGCAATTCCTAATGAAGAGTTCCCTTCAAATTCCACAAAACATTGAGATCGTCTTTAATCATAAAAGATTCCGTTTAGGATAAAATATTGAAGACTGTGTTGTATCTATAATCATCTTTATTTTGAGTTCTTAGAATAAATTAATTTTGAATTGGCACCATCTTGGCCAAAATTGACCTTTTTCTTTACTGAGTCAGAAGAGAAAAAACAAATATCTATTTTGGATTCTTATTGCCATCATCTTGACTAAAACTGACCTTCAGCTTTGCCGAGCCAGAAGGAGAAAATAAGTGTTTAAAATCTGACCTTTATTCTTACTGAAAGAATAGAATAGAGATCACACTTGTCTACACAACATTTTGACAAGTACATTATCCGATCTTCTTCAGGCATAATATACACCTACATAAGAGTATGGACAGTTTACTGCATTCATTGTTGCATTCTTTGTTATCCACATAACATCATGACTGATACATTCTCCAGCAATCTTTGAATGCAATATGCTCAAACAGACAGGTATTTACCTAACCCCTCCACCACAGACAGGATGTGACACAATTTCAATATTTCGAGTGAAGTACTGGTTTGAATTCAGAGTTTTCTTTCTCCTAGGCTGGTGGCTGTAGAACCCAATCCACCCTATTATTTAGTCATTGTTGGGAGGAGAAGATATTGATTGATGCCTTTCCAAAGGGCATTAGCACGAAGTGTAAAATCAAACAACCTCATTTAGGATTTGAACTCTGGTCACTAATTCCATTTCCTATAATGATAACTGTTATGCTAAGCATGCCTCCAAACAGACAAGTACCCATTTTTATTAACTTCCAAATCTTCACTAAGGCTTATAGATGACTTACTTGAGTGGACTGATTGTAAAAAAAACAAAACAAATCAAATAACTGTAAACTTGCACTCTAAAGGTTTCTCTAGCATGGCACTGGAAACTTTTGCATCGACTTAACATTTAGCCTAGGAATGAAGAAAGTCAGGCAAAATGTCTAGCACAAAAGTGACTGAACAAAGTTAGGCATTTGACAAGACTTGAACCAAGCAACTGCTCACACTTCAGTGACTTTTGCATTCATACAGAGAAGAAAATAGAAGATAGAGAGTCGCAGTGGGTGGGGGGATACATCTGCAGTACAAACAGGCTACCACCGACAAACACCTGGACTACAGACAATGGGTTTCATAAATAGTGGGAAGAGTACTGACAAGTGAAAGTTTGGGTAGAGAGTTATTGTGGGTGCATACACAATTCTGATGAAGTTTTTTTTTTGAACAGCTCCGAAAGAGCATTTACTAAATGCTTACTTCATCTTTGTTGAGTTTAGTCATGGACGCTGTGATTTGATTTGCTGCTAGGGACAGTAGAGCATTATCAACACTGGCCTCACTCCCAATGGAGGTGCGTCTTCCAACATCCTTCATCTCAATGCTCTACAAGGCAAAAGGTAGGTCATAAAAAGGACACTTCCAATAGACTTTGCAGTGTTAGGTTTCACTAAATTCATATTAAACTTCTAAAAGCCTATTTTTTATATATATATATATATATATATATATATATGTGTGTATAAAAATATCACTTTGCTAGAATCATAAATTAGTTATGTATGTTGTGCTGACATATATGTATGTATATGTATATATGTATATACAGTACTGTTTATAAGTATTTTAACAAATTGAAAATTTAATTTTAATCACTTGGTTTTGAAAATTAAAAACAAAAACATCATATAAGAATAACCAAATTGTTTTTGTAATTAATATAACAAGACATGCATCTAGTCATGTTTTATGGTTCTGGTATTTTTTAACAGAATCAAATTGTTAAATTTTTTTTAAAAGTTTGTTTTTCTTGTGATTCTTAAACCTTGTTCAAAATCAATCAAAGAGATTGAAAAGACAAACTCAAATACTATTTGAAAGAGTTGCCAAACTAGTAAGTTAATTGTATTATCCCCACTGTGCTCAAAATCTTTGTCTTCCAGCAATCTTAAGAAGATATAGAATATAAGACATTTTGGGCTTGTTCAAATACTTATGAACAGTACTGTCTGTAAAACAATGCTCATAAAATATATGGAAAGTTTGGCACATTAATATTTGAACAAGTACAAAATATGCCCTTTTTTTGTTTTTTACTGCCTAAGATTGCAGGGTCATTAAGGAATTTGATCAGAGGTGTAGAGATACAATACCTCCCATAGATAGTTTTCATTTTCAGTAGGAGCCCTATAGGAAGTCACATGACAGTCTCAAAATCAACTCTTAATCCCCTTTTTCTTGTGGCTTTGTCCAGCCTGGCAAAGGAATGGTAAAGTCACATGGCCATCTTACCTACACTTACCAAGTAAGCCTTTTATATTTTGTACCCCTTCCACATACTGCTTGTTCATGGAAGAATATCTGTATAGTTCTAGCTGTTGGGGCACATTTGTGTATCCTTTCCTTTTAATACAAATTGTAGGTATATTGTGTATATAAAAAGTTAAATGTTCTTGTGTTTCATTCTGTTGTGTTCAGTATTGGTATATCACGGATATACTAATGCTAATATTAGTGAACAGCTAATATCTTTGAACAGTGGGGTCTTGACTAAAACATTTTCACTACCACCAAGCATCCAATAGAGAGGTCATTTCGCAACTGATCCAATTAGCAATATGAGTTCAACTTTCAATCTCCTTGATCAATTCGGAACAAGATTTAAGAATGATAGAAAAAAAAAGCATTTTTTAAAAACAATTTAATTCTATTAAAAAACATTTTTCAAATATTTAGCATTGAGAACCACAAAACATGCATACATTGTTATGTTGACTGCAATAAAATTTGATTTGTCTTGTATAATGTTCCAGTTTTTAATTCTTCAAACCAAGCAATTAAAATCAAATTGTCTATTTATTCAAATACTTATGAGCAATACTGTATATATATATATATATAATGACTTTAAAATATGGATGGCTCATGCATTTCATACTACATTCCATTGGCAGCAAATAATAATGTTGTCTGAAAATCAACAGACTTATTGGCAGCTCAAAGTTCTGGAATGAATAATAATCTGCAAAAGGGAACTTGGCAGATGATTCACAGTTAATACAACCAAAACAATGAAAAAATAAATGATGTAACAATTCAGTAAACTGGTCTTTCTTTCTTTGTGTTATTTTGGGCTATAGTAGCCATTGGAAATATATATAAATATATATATATATGTGTGTGTAAAATTAGAGGAATACGTATTTTAGTTTGATAAAACATAAAATCAAAAGTTTTTGCTGAAATGTCAACTGTGTAGAAATCAAAGTTCAATGAAAAAGTAAAATAGAATATAAAAAAAAAACATGTGAATAAATATTAAAATAATAATGATAATAATAATGTAGAGTTAAGAAAGAAAACACACTATAAATAAATGAATTCATTTTCAATTATAATGATTAAAAAAAAATGTATTCTAACTGCAACAACAGAACAGCCATCAAGCACTACCTGAAATAGGACTACATGGTGCAACATAAAACTGAAAAAAGAAAAATGTTCATAATACGGCTTTATACCCCCAACATTAACCACCAAGGGTCAGTGTCTATCAACACCATTCATTCTGGGGTATGGGTTTAAACAGCCAGTCCTTTAAAGTGAATAAAATTAAGGGTTCAAATTGGTGATTACATATACTGGAAATAGGGTTCATTTTTAATCTGAATAGGGAAATTACTTTCCTGTAAAATAAGATGAATATTCTTATTAGACAGACTGTTTTCCTTGTCTGTGCTGTTCATGTTCACAATATTTTGACAATATACCATCCAACATCCTTCTGGTATGGAACTTTGCAATGGACAGTTCACACCACCAATTCCATAGTAAATAAACCAGTAGAAGACTAGAGTACACAGACAAAACATTATGAACTAAGAACAACATAGACGAGGAAAACAGTCCATCTAATAAAAAATGAATTACAATAAATCCCATCTAAGAAAAGTCATACAAGATATATAAAGACTGATTAGAAAGATTTAAGACAAACATAGTTTAGAATAATGAACTTTTTTGACAATGCTTTCATTAATACTAGATAGATAATATAAAGAAATTAATTTTATTATTTTTACAATTCTCCAAATTAGAATAAAATAAAAACATGATTGTATTAGTAACTAAAAACTAGTTATTAAGAAGTTGGGCATAGTGTTTGAAATTTTCTCATTATTCCCATGTTTCTCTCTACTAAAAAGATATTCCTGAATATATTTAGATAATAAATAATTTTATAGTCTAAATATATTTGTATATAATTTGCTGTTGCAAATATGCAACAAATCACCTGAGAGGGTTAATATGTCATTTATTTTTAGGGACCATAAGTCAATGTCAGAAAATACATTGTAAAATTCTCACATTGGGGTATTAAAAAAAATCAATGAATTCAGTTTAATCAATTTTTTTTGTGAGCTGGAAGCAAAGATCTCACATGTTGATTATAAATAGTATGTGCTAAGCTGCTAATTATACTGTTGTTGTTGTTGTAATAATAATAATAATAATAATAATAATAATAATGAACTGTTAATATTTAAAACTATAAACTATTTATGAAGGAGTTAGGCATTGGGAATTTTTAAATTTCCTAAATATTCTCATGTTTCTCTCTACTGAAATACCAATAATTATTTATAATAATAATCATGTGCAAGTACATGCACATTTGAATACATCTACTAAAACATCCACAATAATTATTTGCAATTTAATCATCCTTAAATTTGGATATATCTTAAAAATTAATAAATACTTATCTATTTAGGGCATCTGAAATTTTTGGTACATTGTAATACGATCTCAACTAGAATCGGAGATTTCATGTGGGACATAGGTAATAATATGTGTTACCCAAGCTGTTCATTATTCTGTTGCTGTTTTTGTTGTTATAATAATAATTTTTATAATATTAATATTAACAATGTTTTTTATGCTGTTCTGAAAGTGTAATATCAGCTGCTGTGAGTGAATCTGTCATCTCAAATAACAACATATAAATATTTATTCATTTTATGATGAAAAACAGGAGCAGGAGAGAATCATAATATTATAATATATATATATATATATATATATATATAGTAGTGATTAAACACTACACATTTTATACTGCTTTCTATAGCTGGTGAGTGCTTTATACCTAAGGTGGAAAATACATTTATGATACTTTGTTGACATCAGGTGCAAAACAAGGCATATCATGTAAAAGAATCAATAAATAATCAAGAAAACAAAGAATTAATAATTTTTTCTTGATATCTATAAACCACACAGCTTTTCTGCAAAGAAAGAAATGTAATTATGTTTTTTTTTCTTTTAGAAAGGTAATAGATTACATGTAATCTAATCATAATTTACCAGATATCTGTCCATTGATATCTAGACTGCTGTCTAGATGAGCCAGTGCCATTTAAAAAGAAAACAAATTATGAAACCAATCTCAATTCTTTTGAACAACTGGTTTGTGCACATGCACAAATCTTTATATCCAAACCTTATTTGCTACCTACATTGCTACATTATGTACAGTAGCATGTGTATCATTTGTATCTAAGTCATTATGATCAAAATCAAGTTTGTAGTTGCTAATTTCAATCAATTAAGTCTGAACCATATGACAATCTCAGAACTCCCTTTTCAAACTCTTTGAACAGTAAAGGCATTGTTTCTGCCATTGCTAGGGAACATTATGGCTAAATGGCTATATTACCTACACTCATCAAGTAAGCCTTTTTCCATTTTGTATCACCTTTCCACATACTACTTGTTCATGGAACAATATGTGTATAATTCTAGCTATTGGGACACATTTGAATATAGCTTTCTTTTTAATACCGATGGTATGTATATTGTATATGTTAAATGTTCTTGTATGTTTGAGTTTATTTTTGTCTTTCCTTCTATTTTCTATATCACACTGTTTGAGACCTACTCTATTGATGCTAAACCACTAGACAAATGCACAGACTCCTAATTATTACTATTTCCAAATATCTATATGCTGAATTAATGGACTATGTAATACTTACTTCCTAATTAACTAAATATCTAACAAATGAATAACAACACAAGGCCCTGAGCCAGGCTATAGCTTAGGTTAATAAAACTCTGAGCACTGAGAAAATCACCCAGAATCAATGGACATTCATACAAAGATCAATAGATCAATCATATTGTGATTTTCACTTTCAAAGCAAATTATGATTGGGTAGAGACATATACATATGTAAAAGGCCCCAACACATGCGGAGCTCAATATATGCAAAAATGTATTAACTAATTAATAACCATCCATTGATTTTCCAATTACTTGCATTGCTCGGATTTTCCCTGCTGAAGCCTGGATTGGCTCAGTAGCAGCTAGAAATCTGCTTCCAAATACTAAAGTGAGTTCTTAGCACTTCCTTCTTATCTATGTTGTGTGGTTTGGTTTCTTTATTTAATGGCATATCAGACTTTCTGGATTATCTAATGCCAAAGCTATCCTTGTAGAAAAACAGTAGTGATACTATTTAACCCATAACTGGGGGGAATGTGGGGTTTCATAGGTTTTCCAAGGGTATCAGTCTGAAATCGAACATAATAGCACAACTGGAGTTCAAACAGGCTTGCTACGATGTCACAGTCTAGCACTTTAGCCACCACACCATGGGGACTTTGTAGTGTGGTTACACTACATGTAATTTATGTCTGATATAATATATGAAAGGCACTGTAATACATAGTTTTATAAAAAAAAATTTTTTTAATAATTTTATCTACATTTTTTTTTTTTTACTGAACTTTGAATAAAAAAAAATATTTATAAATATTAAGTACATAAATAGACATTTTTCAATATAAAAATATATATCATTCAAATATATAAAAAATCAATCAATTCGAAATTTACCTATTGCATTTTGGCAAAAGATCAAAACGAGCAATTATGGATTTAAAAATTTGTAAAATTGTAAAATTTGGGAAAATAAAAAAAAAGAATTTCAAAAATAGGTATTCATTATTTTAGTAAAATAAAGCTGTGTGATTTATAAGATAAGAACAATATTTTCAATAGCATAGTATTTGCAAAACATTAAACATTTTAAAAAACATACTGAAGAATTTCAACCAAATTAATAGTTGATACATTTTAAAAAGTTTTCCAGAAGAAAATTATGTACATCTGTATGTGTGTGTGTGTGTGAATATTTTATATCTCCATGCTTACAATATTCAACTTATTCAGTGTAATAAGGAGTCACAGGCATGAAGTTATGGGTGGAAAAAATTAACCTCAGTTCCTGTGACCACTGTTATGCAGGCATCTTACTATGAACTTTCCCCCTTTAGTGCAATGGGGGAGTTGCTAGTCTGAGATTGGAATCCCTAGAGTCAGGTTCACCTTTTTAATTTTTGCCACATTCTTGGAAGACAAGAACATGACTAAAGGAGATAACTCCATACTCCAGACAACTAAGGAAACTGTATGGGTGTGGGTGTGTGTATATCTATAAAATATAAGTATAATGTATTTATTTATTTTAAGGCAAATATAAACATCTACAAATATAATAATTCCTTTAAATGTAAATATAAATATAATGTATTCTATATAATCATGTATATGCACATGTAAAGTAGCAATCACAAAAATAAAATAAGAATTTCAACTATATGATAATTTTGATGTCTACATTTTTAAATTAAAAAAAAATAATGTATGTATGTGTGTGTGTCCAGTTATATACATATATATATATATATATATATATATATATATATATATATATATATATATATATATGTGTGTGTGTGTGTTTGTTTGTATTTAAGTGTATGAAAGAATCAATCACAAGAACAATAAAAATAGAAAATCAATAACAGTTGTGGCCATTATCAATCATTAGTAAAAATTGATTGAATTGCTGGACCATTAAAATGGAAAGTAAAGGCTATATATATATATATATATATATATATATATATATATATATATATATATATATATCATACAATATCTTGTTTTCCATTTTTAAACCAAAATCTGATGCCTAGCAAATCAACTTGAAAACAATTTTTTTTTAATTGAAAGAACCCAAAACATTTTGTATAATTAAAGATATATAAATAGACACACACACACACATACATAAAACCACAACTTTGGTCAGCTGGAAATCATCTTCAACTTGAGTTTAGTCAAAAATCTATAAATAGTTTTCTAACAATGGACAAAATTACCTTGCTGAATAGTTGGATACAAGTTGTATATTATATTTCTTTTCTGACATTAGTGTTTTCTAATGACCAAGAAGAGTTTGGTAATATTCTTACAAAATATATTGAAAGTTTGTGAAAATATTTTTGAAAGCATTTTCAATTGTATGATTCAATTGTGATCATGGTGCAACATTCAAGAAAAAAAATTGTTAAATTTTAGCAATATGTTGATAAACACTGAAAATGATTTTTTAAAAGTTCTGACAATAAAGAAGCAAATCTGAAAAAAAAGTGTAATAAGAAATAAAATCATGTAAAAAAAATTTAGAAAAAAAAAAAAAATATTAAAAAAATTAACCAATTGTGCTTAATATAAATAAACACCAGGAAGCATTTTACATAAACTGAAGTAAATTTTTTTTTTAATGTGTTAAAATCAGATGTGCAGAATACTAGTAAATTATCAGTGAAAGGGTCAATATATATATATATATATATATATATATATATATATATATATATATATATAATATAATGGTTAGTTCTTCATTACAAACATTATAATATACCACAATTCCCTCAAAAATATATTTTACCATTAAATTTCAAGCATGAAGAGAATTCCATGAATATCTCTGAATAATAATTACCTCTGCCACAAGAACCACCACCAACGACCCAAACTATTACCATTTGTAATTTTAAAATAAAATAATAATAATAATAATAATAATAATAATAATAATAATAATGGCAACTTAAAACCTCATTCCTTACAATCAGGGACCCGTTTCATGCACGAAGGGGAGAGACCAGCCATTTTTATTAAATCAGCTACCTTTTCGTTAGGTTTTCCTTGTAATTTTGTCTCATCAACACCAGAGAAACTTGGATTAACATAGCCTTCAACTTGTTTGGGCTGCTTGGGTTTTACCTGCTTCAGATTAAAAATACAAACTTTGCAAAAGATCTCTAATATTTGAGAGAGAGAGAGAGAGAGAGAGAGAGAGAGAGAGAGAGAGAGAGAGAGAGAGAGAGAGAGAGAGAGAAAGAAACAGTTTAACCCTTTCCAGATGTGGCTGGCTAAATAGATATATTTGTTTATAGCATAATCTGATAATACTGACTGTACATAGAAGGGTATACACTATTGATTCAGCAAGAGTAACAAAAAAGATTTCCATTTATTTTGACAGTTTTTCATTAAATGTCATTATATGAAAAGTTGTGTTTTGACTAAGACATTTTTCATATTTCAGCCCCTTTCAACTGTATTAAGTATTTTTGTAATAAGTGCTAAATACATAGAATTTATATATAACTTTAAATACATTTACATGTAGCATGTATAATGTAGAGTAGTTAATTGAGTCATACATTAAAAGAATATGAACAAAGTCTGGAGTAGTACCCCTCAAAATTGTATGTATTAACCAATCCCTCCACACAAGCAGGATGTGACACAAGCAGAGTTTAACAGTTATGAATTTAGAGTTTTCCTTGACCAGTTGCCATACCAAGGTTAAAGAGCCCAGTCTGCCCTACTATTTACCCATAGCTGGAGGTAGAATAGTTGGATGCATACCCTTCCCATGGGTATTAGCACTATTTGAAATGCAACCAGGATATGAATTAGTGTTGCTGTGTTCATTTCCTATGATGATAACCATTACACCACAAACACCTCCACTACCCTCAAAATTGAGGGCCTCTAATAACCTCATGCCCCTTCTCTGCCAGGCATGTTCATGAGTAAAACTATTCCTTATAATTATCAATTGTAAGCCCAGGTCATATAGTCTCACTACCTAGCCCTGCAGTTATACAATTTTCTGATATTATTTGTTATATTTAATATAATTTAATCCTTGATAATAACTGCCACATCTTAATAGATGATAGCCATATTATCACCTTCATAAAATTATAAAGTA
The DNA here is from genome assembly GCA_023376005.1 of Doryteuthis pealeii. Classification (NCBI taxonomy): domain Eukaryota; kingdom Metazoa; phylum Mollusca; class Cephalopoda; order Myopsida; family Loliginidae; genus Doryteuthis; species Doryteuthis pealeii. The sequence continues at coordinate 16,232,782 of CM042159.1, read as the reverse complement.
GTAAAACATCTGTATGTTGGATTATAGTGACATGTACTTATATGATATTTATGTCATTCTCCGGGTTTACATAGCTACAGCATAGTGACAAGCATAGTAAGTTAACTGGTGACTTTGCAAACTGCAGGTTTTATTTCAGAGTACCTTCTCTTAGACTTTTTCTGTCAAAGGATACCTATAAGTCAGCAGAGATTTGGTGCTGGAACTTCCTTCTTTAATTTTGATTTTGGAGTTAACTTCTCCTGGAAGGATTGCCTTTACCATGGCTTTGTCATTAAACTTAAGGTGCTAATACCCCACACCCTTGATAGTCATATTTACATGTTCTGCATCTTTAGGCAATTCTATTGAATCTTTTTGCTATTTAAAAAATGAAAACTAGATATAAATGGCAGAGCAGGATTTAGACCTTGGAGAGGCCAGAGAACTTCTGGTTAGGGGACCCCTCAAGTTGCATTAACATAGAAATTAAATTAGGTACCTGAGAAATAAAAAAAAATTGAAGTAAAATGAATTTATCAAAAAGAAAAAAATATGTTAGGCTCTGAAGAAAATATTAGATTTTATTTTTCACAATTATATTTACTGTAAAAATAAGCTTTACTACATTTTTCAGTTTGTATTATACAACAAAGTGTTATAATTCTTTTCAGCTTGCAGCAAATCATCATTATTTTTATCAATAATAGAACTAATTCTATAATTATTAAAGGTTTTATAAAGGAAGTCTGGGTGCCCCTCTGGTAGGAAGGCATGGAGCAATTGCCCCCTTATAAATCCGGCCCTTATAAAAGGTTTCTACCACATAACCTGAATATAATCTTACTAGAATATATATGGTGTCAAGGTGTTAACTTGTGTAGACAGCTTGCAAATTTAGTTTAAATATGAAATTAGGTTAAAATTTAGAAAACAAATTCAATCTGGAAAGGGTTAATCTTTTGTTAAAAAAATAAAACTATTAACAGACACTTCTATAATTCTGGTATAATTTGAATTATATTTTTTTGCTTTTATCTTTTTTGTATTCTCCTTGCTTTTAAAATAAAAAAAATAAAAATCTTTCACTTTTCCCCTATTTACACAGCTTAATTAAAAAGTAAACTAAAGTGTACTTTGAAATAATTATTCACAGATTTATCATTTTCACCTATTTAATAGAATAGTCTTATTATCATTAATTTTTGACAAGTCTTTCTTTCATCTTATTTCTGTAGTTTTTATCACAACTCTCAGACAGCCATCCTACAATGATTGGTCATCAGTTCGGATAAGAAATAAAGAATAAGCCTTTAGCAAAACTCGGACTTATATACCTTAACATGGTTTGGTTTCTTTGTTTAATGGTATATCAACCTTCAGGGGTTATTTAATGCCCAAGTCATCCTTGTCTGTATTTACAAATCCCTCTGCATGTGCAGGATGTGACACAAGGCAATTTTTTAAGCAGAGTTTAACAGGTTTGAATTCAGAGTTTTCCTTCTTCTAGACCAGTTACCATACCAAGGTTAAAGAGCCCAGTCTGCCCTACTATTTACCCATAGCTGGAGAGAGAATAATTGGATGCCATCTTTGTAGAAGAACATTAGTGGCACTATCTAACCCACAGCTGGGGAGGGGGTGAAGGAGTTCATACCTTTCCCAAGGGTATTAGTCTGAAAGTGAACATAATAGTATAACTGAAGTTCAAACACCTTATCATGAGTCAGCTGCCTTACCAATTAGGTCATAAAGATCAACTAATTACAGAACTTCAAATCTAACTATATAATTTTCATTTTTTTATTTCCACCATACACCTGATGCACTGCCATCTTTGTTTACATACACAATTAGTATTAGTTGTAATATTATTAAAAACTCATAACAACTCAATCATTATTGAGTTTTTTTTTCCAACTAGTACTTCTTTCATCAAATTTCTGTTGCTTTTTATCATGACTCCCATATCATAACCTACACTTGTTAGTAAGCAGCATTGATCAAAAATAAAGAATAAGCCCCTAAGCAAGGAATAAATGCCAAGAAGGTGTCTTATGGATAAGTAAGACAAACAAGAAAATTGTGATATAAGCAACAGAAATAAGGTGTAAGATAAACTAGTAAAAAATTAATGAAATATGTCATACAACCAAAATATAATTCTAGAATTTTAATAACATATTCTTTATTTGTGATTGATAAAGTTTACTGAAGACCATAAAATGACAGTCTGAGCAGTTGCAAAAGAAAGTAAGTGAAATTAAGATGAGAATACATACTTGTAAAAAATTAGGTGTAATTGACAGCAATGGTAAAGTTTTTGACTGTCAGAATTGGCAGTTAAAAAACTCACTTTTGCCTAATTAACAATAAAAATAATATTACTTCTGATAATTCTGGTGTATGTAAACAAAACATCAAAGATACCATCCCCAAGAATTTGAAGAAAATAAGGAATGAGGCTCTATGGTTAGATTTGATCATCTATAACAGTCACCTTTTGTACCTTAAATGATAGAGCAGACTTCACTGGTCACTCGTCTCATAACTTGGTGTGGTCGTAGGGTTACTACCCATATAACATATCTTGGGAAAGCCCCTTCCATGTCTACAACTGGTTTGAATTCAGAATTTTTCTTCTCCTAGACTTTCTTTCTCCAAGGTTAAAGATCCCAGTTTGGTCTACTATTTACCCCTAGCTGGAGGGAGAATAGTTGGATTCAAGTAAACTAAAGTTTGCTTTGAAATAATTATTCACAGACATCATTTTCACCTATTTGATAGAACAAAGTCTTTTTATAATTAATTTTTGACAAGTCACGTGGATTAATTAAGATGAAAGAAATAAGTGTTGAAAATTAAAGATAGAACACAATTCTGTCAAGACAAGAGAGTTCTATTCAGAAATAAGTCATATGGAACTTATCAGCAGACATTGCATGCAAGAATATATAAATACAGCAATGCATGAGTATTAACTAATACACGCACACGCACACACACACACACATATATATATATATATATATATATATATATATATATATATATATATATATACACACACACACACATATATATATATATATATATATATATATATATAGATAGGGTAGCAAAGACATGAAGTCAATGTCATTTAGTAACTAACAATTTCTAGCCTATGCAATTTTCAAAGCAATGTGTAAGTAAACTCATTGATTTTTAAAACAAGGTTGGATTGAAAATTGCATAGGTGAGAAACTAACAGTCACCATGTGCCGTTGACTTCATGTCTTCGCTATCCTAACTTAGATATACATGATATATCAATGATATTAAGCACCCTTTACTTGTGAATATAGAAAACTATACTATCAATATTTCAGGATTTCTACCGTGTTTTATTATCTTATTTTTTACTTGAAACACACACACACACATTATATATATATATAATATATATATATATAATATATATATATATATATATAACAGTATAGAAATATAGAAATGCATAATGAATGGGTATTAAGAATAATCTTATAATTATGGGATGGTTTATTACAATTTCTTAAGTGATAATTGTATTTTAAAATATTCAGCAGATGAGATGAATTGTAACTTGAAAATAGAAAAATATGAGAAATAATGAGGTTTCCTTTTGTGAGATAATGTGACAGTCAGTTAATAGATTAATATCCTCAAAAAATATTTAAAAGAAAAACAAGATAAACCTCTAAAAACGTCACTAAGAATGTGACAAGACAAATTGTTTGGTACAAGATATGAGAATATGAGGTTATTCAGAAAATTAAACCAAAAAATCACAAGTTATTCTATAAATCAGTTTTAATTCTTTATACACCTTGTTGAATAAAAGCTATTAAAATTTGTATCGCATTATAATTTTAACATTTTCATCAAAGAACTAATAATTCATTGAAGTACATAAAAATCAAAAGTCCTTAAAGAAATAGATTTTTATTATTGAAAAAAAAAAAAAAAAAAAAAAAAAAACACGGAATGAAAAAATTGTTTCCATTATGATTAATTTTTATTTAAATTCATAATTGATATCTTAATCTTCAAATAATACAGACTATAAGAAAGAGGTACTATTAAAATGCTGGGGCTAGAAGGAATTTTATAAGGCAGTATGAAGGTACTTTTGTATCCCTTTATACACTACATAAATGGCTTTATTCTTCAATTATATTGCTTTGATATTTAACCTGAAGTTAGACTCTTGTAATTTAAAAGATAATACAAAACAAGTATATTAGATCTTACATATGACTGGACAGTCTCCAGAGTCCACTAAAAATCAGATAAGAATCTCCATTACTCATACCAGCTGGAGCCCACCAATGCTTTGTAACTCAAATACAGGCTGAAGTAATACATAACACATCTAGTGACATAACAACAGTGTTTTTGACCAATCAGAGAGACTAAAAATTCTTCTCGGGTAGCTAATTACTGGTGGTATAAAGGCAAATGTAAAGCCAGTTCATTAGATATACAGTCCTCACCTTCAAGGTCTAACAAAAAAATCAGGTGCACTAAACCTGGAGAATAGTATTTGACTTTTTTCCTTTCACAGTCAACACACTATCTAGTAGGGATACAATAATTATTTCTCTTAGATAATTGATATGTCTGTTAGGAGTCAAATGACAGTCACAAAAACCTTCTTGACCTATTTTCACCTCTAATCTTTGAACAGTAGACATTGTTTTTACCCTTCCATGGAACATTAAAGCCACTTGGCTATATTATCCCACTTGTCAAGTAAACTTTTACCATTTCTGTACCCTTTCCACATACTGCTTGTGCATGGAACAATATGTGTATAATTCTATCATCAAACACATTTGTGTATTCTTTCTTTGTAATGTCACTTGAATGTATATCATGTATATTAAGTGTTTTATTTTTATAAGTATTTACCCAACCCATCTGTCACAAGCAGGATGCAACACAAGATCAATTTTTAAGCGGAGTTTAACAGGTTTGAATTCAGAGTTTTCCTTCTCCAGTGAAATGCAAACAGCCTCATTCAGGATTTGAAATCAATGATAATCATTATACCACAAGTGCTCCATAGATGTTCTTATATGTGTAATTGAGTTTATTATGTCTTTCCTTTCATTTTGTTCAGTGTTAGTATATCATGGATATACCAATGCTAATGTTGGTCCTTGGAGAATGGGGCTTGACTAAATATCTTCTTGACCACCAAGCATTCCAATACTCTCAACTGAACTTTATTTGAGAATATAACATATTCTGATAGAATTTGGTGACCAAACTAATGCTACAGCATTACCAAACTTTGTTATCTTTATTGAAAGGACTCTCAACATTTTTGTACTAAAAATTCTTTCTTTTGAATATAAAAGAATTTGGTTTCAAAGTTGTAGTGTACAGTTACCTCATAGGTTGAAAAGAATCAAGGTGGTATGCATTTTTTTGTTGTGGAAGACAAAATGGATGTTTCTTGAACCAGAAGAGAGAGCTGTCATGTTGAAAAAAAAGAAACAGTTGTTCTAGGTCTGGCTTTTCTTTTTTCAAGAGGATGCTGCTGATTGGCCAAAGAACCAGCCAATCAATATATTGGACCTACCTACATAAACTAGTGAGAGTCCACCTTTGATATCTTCTGAGCATGATTGTTGTGATTTGAATATAGAATAGAACTTTGTGAGAGAAACAAGTCCTGTGTTATTGTTACAGTATTAGTTGGCTTGGTGGTTAACACAAGACTTTGGCCAAATCATCTATGAAGGAATCAGATTTTGTCTGCATTATTACTATGATATTAGTTGGCTTGGTGATTAACACAAGACGTTGGCCAAATCGACATTATCTGGCATTGTTTGCAACACCAGTGCAAATATAAAATTAGACAGAGAAGATCAGCTTTGACCTCTTTTTTCTTTCTTTTTAAATTTTTTTTTATTGTACCTGTCTTTGTTTTAAACAACCATTGCATTTTGAAGAAATTACTTCTAGAGAGATAAAAACAAAAAAAGAGGCTGACTTCAGCTAGTTTATCTCTTGTTGCACATATTTATAAAACTAATATCTATTAATTTCTAATTAGAAGTTCCTATATGCTGTTTAAATCTATGCCATTCACTACTGGATTATTTGAGCAAATGTATACTGGTCCTTTCAATCATTTTATCTGCCAATGTTCAATTACTTTATTTCATAAGGATAGAGGGTGTCCTTTTTTATTCCATTCACGATCAGCTACATCTGATTCTTTTATAGATTACAAGGGTCTATTAAGTTGTATGAAATTGTTTTGAATTTGCTCAATATCAACTGATATATACTGATATATATCATCCCCAAAAATGGTAACATTTAACTGCTAAAATTAATAGCCTCAACATTCCTAGTTGTATCACTCTTTACAGCAGGCAACTTTAAGGTCCCAAAAGCATCAGTGTTCAACAAAGCTACTACAGGTATATGAAAACTGTTTTTTAATCTTATTTTGAACTTTTGTAGGTAACCAGTGAAGAAATAAAGATAATTTGTCTGGGACTGGTTCTAGGTTGACCTTATGGGATTGATAATCCATTTTTGGTAAAATATGAGATATATGGTTTTGATTTGTCTGAGAAGGCTTCTAGGTTGATCTTGTAGGGTTCATAACCTTTTCTGAGCAGAGGTATAAGTACATGCAATAAAGACAAACAACTCAGAATATACACACACCAAACAACAAATATATATTATCAAATAAATACTGATTTCTCATAGGAAATGTGCTACAACAACCAGGAACCACATGGTGAATGCAATACATTATAAAAACTGTTAACTCTGGCACCATCTTGCAGCCAGATTTAGTCAAATGAAGCTTATTTAGCAGTCCCAATAAGACTCAGTATTCTTATTACATTACATTACAATTTATTTGATTAAAATAAGGAAAACCAAACAAAAAACAACTATTCAAGCATGAAAATGGCATGGAAGCCAACATTTTTTTATACTGATCCAAATCTACCAACATCGCCAGAGATTACCGGCATTAGTGCACCATCTTATTAAACTATTTCAATGACTACCAACACAGGATACCAAGCAAATACTGAGCCATCTTGAACTGATCTCCAGTGTTTTTGAATACATAGAAGGGTGTACAGACTTTGATACTGATTTATGGAAATAAGTTTATTTATTAAGACACCAAGTGAGGTCTTTGCAAGACATCTGTTGGCTACAGGATGACACTGGTATTGAGGGTTTTTACTGTGTGTTGTATTCATCACATGATTCAAGTTGCTATAGTACAGGAGACTTTCAGTCCATGGGGCTACTTTGGTATGAGATTTACATGCCGTGATCAACAGAAATCAAATTCTATTTTAATATGCGATTTAAATAAATTATTAGTTTATTTCTAACCTAACATTTACTCAAAACCAATGCTTGAGCCCCTGTGAGGCTTGCTTCCTATAGGGCACTCTGCATTAAACCAACCTTGTGTCATATTCCAGCACCGTTGGGGTTGCATAAATACCCAGACAATAACAGTTGACTTTTGATTTCTGTTAGATCACCAAAGTTAAGCTGTGTCAAGCCTGTTCAGTACTTAAAAATAAGTGACCACTTAGTAACAGCACCTACTGTAAGCTACTATAGCTCAGAAGCTGGGTTTTTCGATTTTCTCTCTTTGGTGGCTGGGGATATGAGTCAGACAAGTGTAGTATGGATGGAGAGCAATTGAACCATTCAAAGATATGAGAGCTGGCTCCTACTAGAACAAAGAATCTACTCCACAAATTGTGTCTGTTATCCATTTCCACAGACTTCCACAGCCTCAAAAACTGATCGGAGGGAATAAAACAACATTGGGAGAACTGCTTCCTGCAGGGTAATCATTTATACCCATATAACTATTTCTATATAATAGAAGAAAATAATTTTTATAAGTGACTTTTTCCACTTTTGTTTTTTAATGATATAAGTTTCACAAAAATCAATTAATCAATTATATCTTCTACCAAGAAACTCTGGTTGCATTGAAAAGGAGGGATGGTTGGTTGGTTAATGGATTTTAACAACATATCAACCTGTCTGGGGTTATTTCATGCCTAGAAGTTAGGGTATAACATATGTTGTACATCTATAATAACACTTTTGTAGTTAACAATTTGAAAAGGAAGATTATGTTGAAAAATTAACATAAGTATATGTATAAAAAAGTGCTTTTTCATCAAGTTATGGATCTATTGACACATCTACATATATGATCTGAATCTAATAGAATTTTCATTTGAAATTTTTACTGTATAATGCTTGATGTACCTACATGTATTTAAAAGTTTAAATCAGAAAAAAATGGAATCTCTGGTGCTGCTGAAGTGATATTCAATCAAAATATTTTCTTTTCTTTGAAAACGGATTTTTTCATTGCTAAAAGAAAAGCTACTGAGTAAGTATGGCCAAAAATAGGAATTTAGTTTTGCTCTTCAACTATTTTTGCTATAATTTTAAACCACTTATTTCAATAAGATTATTATGGGGTAGAAAAATGATGGTAATAAATGGGTGCTGATAAGTGAATTGTATTCAAATAAAATAATGCGAGTTAATATACTTCAGTTCAGAGAGTAGAAAGAGATATTGAATGTTAGCTTCTCAGAATACATCCAAGATTTAATCATAACACTGGTTAACACTAATTTTATTGCCAATGATATTAGGGTACTTTTTAGAGTAACTTTAGGGTGCGGATTCCAAATATGGCATCAGTTTTGTCAAATTGGCTCTAGAATATTTCAGATAATAGATACCCTGTATTTGAGAAATCACGTTGAGTAGTCTTCAGAGTCCCAATCATTATCGTGTGTATATATTTATTGATAAACTTGTTTTTAGGTATTTTGGTCATCAAATTAATTTCAGATTGATGCAGGGATTAACTTATGTCCCTTTTGTCATGTTCTGTACTACATCCATGCAGGTAAAATCAATATTAGGCCAAAAGTGCTTCAATAGAGAACAACTATATCAGATCTTACATAATACTGGACCAGATCCCAGTAGAGCCTACTAAAAATCTGACAAGAATCTCTATTACTCATATCAACAGGAGCTCATCAATGTTTTGTGAGTCAAATACAGGCAGATGTAGTACAGAACACATCATGTGACACAGTAGGATTTTTTTTTACCATCCAGAACTTTGTTTGAATGACCAAAAAATTATTCTCTGAGAGCCACTTCCTGACAATATAAAGGCAAACAAAACCAGTTCATTAGTTAAAAGACATGCAGCACTCACCTTTGAGGTCTGCTACAAAATCAGGTCACACTAGTACACTAAACCTGGAGGATAGTATTTAACTTTTTTCTGCACAGTCAACACTGAGTTTCTCTTGTAGGGATATAATAAATAATTATCTCTCTTAGATAATTGGCGTGTCTGTTAGGTAAGGTGACACATGGTAAGTGTTTCTTGAATTCATGTAAGTTATATATTTTAGCTACTTTAACATCAAAAAGCCTGGCTATTGAGGAAGAAAGGTTTTACATTGTAAGTAGAAAAATGGACAGTGGAATCTGACAGTTTTGGAGTAAAATCATATTTTATGGAGTGCCCATTATCTCCAAAACAAGAGCGAATTCAAACAAAACTAATATTATTTTTTGATTCAGCACACTCTAAATACCCTAAATATTTAAGAAAGATCATTGGCAAGTAATTTTATTACCAATAATATTAGAGTGACTTTAGAGTAATTCTGGGGTGCTGATTGCAAATATGGCATCAGTTTTGATAAATTGACTCTACAATGTTTCAGATAATAGATGCCCTGTATTCGAGAATTCAGTTCGAGTAGCCTTCAGAGTCACTGTCATTATCATGTATATACATATGTTGCTAAACTTAGTCTTAGGGTTTTTTGTCCATCTAATTATTTTCAGATTTAATGCAGCATTTTATATATGTCTGTTTTTGTCATGTGGAATATTCTGTACTACATCAATGCAGGTAAGGTCAATAAGTGTTTCATGAGTAAATATGGGTTATGTATTTTAGCTACTTTGGTATTGAAAAGGCTGGATATTGAGGAAGAAAGATTTTAGATGGTAAATTGAAAAATAGGAGTGTGGAATCTGACAGTATTGGAGTGAAATTATAATTTGAGGGGGACCCATTAACTCAAAAACAAGAGTCAATTCAGACAAAACTAATATCAGTTTTAGATTCAGCACCCTCAGAATACTCTAGATATGTTTAAAAAAAGTTGTTGGCAACTGAAGATTTGTTGTTGTTGTTGTTGTTGAGCTGTGTAATCAGTGTTTTGCTCCTTTTTTTTAAATACAAAATCACAAACAATACCAATAAGGAGACCAAACTGTATAAGAAATACAAATAAGAAAAGATTAGGGAAGAAGAAACAAAACAATAGAAACATAATCATTCCTTGGACTACGCTTGCAGGGATTACTTTCTTGTAGGAGGGAAAAAACGAAACAATCATAAATTAATCAACACATCTGATCCTTGTCAGCATATAAAAAAAATATTAACAATATCAATATATATTTTATAGAAACTGAGAGAACCCAACATGTTATCAATACGTGTATGTTTAAAAGTGTGTGTTGCATGTGTATGTGAATGTGAAAGACTGTGAAACAGGAATATTTTAAATAATATCAAAAGCATTCCGGCATTCCATTTTGAAATAGTGAAAATAAGAGAAGCTAAAACATAAAGAAAAAAAAATTCCTGAAGACCTTACCACCACTACGATCCTGCAAATATGAGATTAAGCATACCTGTAAACTAGCAGTTTCGCTTTTTTGTACTGTGCTATCTTTCTTACGCCGGCTACTGCCGCGTCGTAGGAAACTGAACGACCGTTGCCAGGTAGATTTATCGTGACTCTTGTCAATGCTGTAAAAAAAAGAAAAGAAAATAATGTGTAAGATTGACAAAGTTTTTGATGTTTTGTAAGTTTCAGGACACAAAAAAAAAACTTGTATGAAACAAAACTCGTCTTTAGTTTGGTTTTCCAATAAAACACATGTTTTTCAATCATTAGAGTGTAAGACAGAATCTTGACATAAAGGGTAGGTCAGAGTCATAACATAATGGGTAAGTCAGAATTATAATTTAAACACAGTCCAACATGATTTATTTCTTATAGATATTAAACATTTAAAAAGTATATCATTTATCTTTAATGATAAAATGGTTGCATAAATTCATTTTTTTAAGAAAACAAATTGAGAAGAAACTTTAGACTATTATTTTTAAAATAATACTTAGAAAATGAACATTTCAGACATTAAATTTGAGATTTGTTAGATTTTCAAAATATAATAATTATAAATCTCAATATGTTTACTCTCCTTTACGTGTCAAATTGTGATTACCGAAGTTCAAATGTCTGCATTTCTCATAGTACTAATGCCTTTTGGAAAGGTATGAATCCAACTATTCTCCCTCTAGCCATGGGTAAATAGTAGGGAAGAATGGGCTCTTTAATATTGGTATGGCAACCAGTCTAGAAGGAAACCTCTAAATTCAAAACCAGTTATACACCTGGAGAGGGGTGGGCTTTGCCAGTCTATTCCTGTTCAAGACACACTATATGAGTACATGAGTAGTGCCCCCATGACCAAACCAGGTTATGTGAAGATACTAGCTGAGACAATGAATAAATCTTTTTTTTAAACTCAAGTGCTCTTTAGGGAGGGGGGGTCATCAGGACCTAAGCAAGTCCCTAAGCAACTGCTTATATCATTTAATCTTAAGTCAACTCTGATTTGCCAGTTATTTCATGGCAATGAGGTTGTTTTGAACCCTTGTGATGAAAATCTCAAGTGGTGAAAATGACTAAGGCAAACAATTATTTTACATCCAATCTATTAAACTCATCCAATTTAACCTGATATGCTTATTTTCTGCCAAACTTTAACAGAAATAAAAAGGTAATTTTTTATTGAATCAATTTCCAATGAGGATTGAGGCAAGCAGGGCAAAAGGTTATATTCAGAATAGAACAGGGGTGGACTGATTGGTTAGTCAATTGAGCAGTGTTCTAGGACCTAAACCACCAAGAAACCCAAGTAGCAAAAGCCTTGTTTTTAAAGTGGTCTCAAATCAATGTATCTATAGCTAAATATTTTAACACTATGAATATAGTCAGCTAGACATATTCATGAGAGTGATACTCTATCATCATCATCATCATCATCATCATCATCATCAGCAGCAGCAGCAGCTTGTTCTGACAGCATGGATTCCCATGACACACTCTGTTGCCACCCATCCCTATTGGTCACTGCAGGTCTTCTGGATGGCATCCAGAATCTGCAAAGAGCAGACTGATATGGGTTTTTGCTAGTCAGCCCACAGTCATTTGTATGTGTCCACAGAAGAACATCTCTTATGAGTTCATCCTTACTTCTTCAACAGTGTCCAGCATGTCTTGTACATCTTACTCAGATGGTTTGTATGATAGGTGGTAATGGCCATACAACTGTATTTTAGAGGGGTGCTGCTTCTAAGATTTTTTCTGCTATAGCCAGATTATTGATCATATGGAAATCTGATCTTTCTGATAAGATAAAGTGAGAATTATTCCAAGCTATTGCTGTGTCAGTGCTACTGTATGGCTGCACCACTTGAACTCTAACAAAATGCTTACAGAAAAAGCTAGATAGTCTATAATAACTGGAAATAAACACCCTTAACAGATTTCTCTATTCTTTTTTTAACATGGAGTTTTAGAAACAAATGTCTGATTAAAATTTTACATATTTGTATGAAATAGATGGTTGCATAGGATGGATTAAGGTAAGGAGCCAATCACTATTTTGTCCAGGGTCCCAGATTCCTATCACAAAGTTTACTCCTGCTGGAAGTTTGGTTTTATAAGTCTCACAAATCTTATCTATACTTTCTTGATATCCTTTAACACAAATTCCAGTCAAATGGCTTCTTCCCAAGAATAGCAGAACTGTGTAAGTAACTTATGGGTTCTTAGATGTTGGAGTAACTCCTCATCCATTTATACTTTCATATTGCCATTTTCCTTCATCCCTCACTCTCCATACATGGAGGTGGACTTAGCGAGTGTAACTATTATTGTTGTAAGAAATGGAATTGACAACATGAGTTCAAATTCTAGATGAGGTGGTTTGCGTTTCACTTCACGCTAATGCTCTTGGGAAAGGTATGAATCCATTGCTCCTCCCCTCCTAGCTATGAATAAATAGTAGGACAGACTGGGTTCTTCAGCCTTGATAAGGCAACCAGTCTAGAAGGAAAAACTTTCAAATAAAAACCAACTGTATGCTTAACAAATTGACCTTGTGTCACATCTTGTTCATGGTGGATGGGTTGGATAAATACACATTCTCCAGTCATTCTTTCTATTTATATACTTCATTGTGTTGCCATATCATCATAACACTTTACTGATTGTGGCCAATCTAGGGTTGCTTGGGGTAAATCTTAGTAATAAAAAAAAAAAGAGAACAAAAATGAATTTAAAAAAAATGAATTCATTTCTAATAGATATTAAAAAACATTCTTACCTGTGACCACCTTCCATTTCATTGTCTGAATGTTCTGAGTCAATGCTTTGACTGGAACGAGCCGATGGTGTCCTCATCACTCCCATGATCCTTTGGAAAATTGATGGCGGCCGCTAAAACGGAGTCAAAATAGGTTGCATTAGTATTTCTTTTTAAATGATTGGTAATTCCTGACTATAGCCCCAAATTATTTTTAATCCCTCTAAACTTTATATGAGGTGCTGCTGAAAAGTTCACAGTCCAACCAAGGGGATGACCTTAAATGTTTTAATTAACTTTTTGGAAGGGTTAGATAAACTTGAGAAACAATGTGTCAATTTTGTTGAACTATATGATGCATATATAGAATAGGATGTATGTCTCATGGCTCTAGGTCATTCCTTCCTTGGTCAGGCTGAGAACCTTTTAGCACACTTTGTAATATTACAACTATTCATTATCTCTAAGAACCTAAAATATCCTAGGGCTAAATCAATTAGAGAATTCTTTTTAGTTGGTTTTTAATTTGAATGAAGAAAAATAATATTGTACTGATCTATGTAGCTAGTCTGAGTTTGACACTACAACAACGATACTACTCTCAAAGAAACTTGATTGGCTGTTTTAGCAGTAGTAGTAGTAGTAGTAGTAGTAGTAATGACAATTTTCATAATATATAAAACAAGTTATTGTTATCATCTAAACTTCTACATATTAAATGAAATCATAAAGAATATATATATATATATATATATATATATATATATATATATATATATATATATTTGTTGTGTGTGTGTGTGTGTGTGTGTGTGTGTGTGTGCATGTATTTAGGCAGCAGATGGTTTTGTAGGTATATCTCATGAAGGACCATGGTTAAGGATTTAGGGTTGAGTTTTTTCTTCTTACCCTTTACATGTTCACAAGTGAGATATTTTATTGAAGATGAGAGACTAGGATTTAGAATTGAATTTTTATTAACCTTTTCAAACATCTGAGGTTTCAAACAATTACTAAACAGCATTTATCCTCAGATGCAACATCTCATTCACAAACATGTAAAAGCTTATTAAAAAAAAAACTCAACTCTAAATCTTTGTCTGCCATCTTTAAAAAAAATCTGCCTTGGTTTGAAAAACTGTCAGTTACCAAGTGCATTTGACTTCATGACTCCACTACCTTAACTTACATATAAATGCTCTATCAATGATATTAAGCACTCTTTACTTATAAATATACCAAACTATGTTATCAATATATATATATATATATATATATATATATTGATAAGAGTCTAATCATATAGTGTGGTTGATAATGATATAAGGTAAGTCAGAATCGATTCTGAAACTTTCTTTAAATTCTCAGCCTGGTTTAACCTATAAACTTTTCCAATATTGCTATTAAATCTTGTTCTAATTGATATGTGCCTGTAGTAAATATGAATAAATGTATAGAATTCTTCTTTATACATAATTTAATTACTTACATGTTTTAGTTCTTTCACAAGATGTCAAATCATTAGAGATGTGTGTTAAAACTTACTTTGCATAGATATTGTGAATTTGTGTCTTGCCTTTTCTGGAACTACTTTTGGAAATCATTGATATACCATTCTAAAATAATAACATCTGGTATATTTTTCAATATATTGTAGTTATTTTGATACTATTATTTAAGAAAATTAACATTAAATAATGACTTTGTTTATTTACTTAAATCTCAGTTTTTATGTGATAGATGTTTGCTGTCTTTCATCTATTATCATCTTTTGTATATTGCTTGTACCCACTAAATTGTTATGGTTCAGTTACAATGCAACTGGGGCTTTGTTGGACCCCCAACATCCATGTTATGAATGGAGGCTACTGTAATAAGGATAAAATCTTTTGATCTAAATGTCATTTTCAATATATTTATAATAAACTAATTTCAGCATTTAATTAGTACATAATGAAAACAACATTTTTGTTTTCAATAATTCTTAGATCTGTGTCTTGAAATGTTTTTTTGATTTTGTAGCAACTCAAATCTAATTTTCACTGTTTTCAAAACAAGCTTAAATAATATTTGATACATTTTCCACTCAGTGTAAAACCATGACACTTGCATAGTTTGTCGATCTGATACAGAGTTACTTACTCATCAAATTTCATTTAGATGGATTTTTTAATAACCTGATATAAAGTAAAATAAAAGAAATAATTTTTTAGTTGCTTGCACAAATTCAAGTGGACAAAATTTATTGTCTGTGATTATATTGGAACACTACTTATATAAGAGTCTAAAAAATATTTTTTGGCTCACTCTTTAGATAGCCATGGCAGATTATAACCCCTTGGCTCTATATTCAGGGTTTAAAAATCCCTCTTGAGACTAAAATCTTAACAGACATGTCTTAGACAATTTAGTTTTACTTTTACCAATTTTAAGTATTGCATACATTTATATGGTCTTGTAGGGAACAGTAAATAATTGTCTCCCTTGGTCGGCATGTTGATTGGACATGTCACAATCCCATAAAACATATATTCTTTTGTTCCCATTCTTTGAATGAAGGAGACTTCTTTTTATCTTTGTTGAATAGAAGAGAGTCTTTGTCTCCAACCATGGTGATAGACTTTTTCTCATCTTAGCATTTAAATGTAAAGACACATGGTTAAACCACCAAGACAAGTAAAACTTTTTACTGTTTTTGTATCCTTTCATATACTACTTGTTCATAGAACAATACATACCTATTTTATCTGTTGGTATATGTTTGTGTATTCTTGTTAATATTTTTTGTATGCTTATTATGTATATATTAAATGTTCCTATATGTATAAATGAGCATATCTTGTCTTTCCTTCCATCTATTCAGTGTTAATATATCATTGGATATACAAATGCTAATATTAGACCTTGCTGAGTGGGGAATTGACTAAATATCATCCCTAGCACCAACTAACACTAATAGATATACATGTGAATTTTGGTAGCTCTACATTAAACTGTTTGGTTGTTGATAGAAAACAGACAAGCTCTTTTGAATTATCACTATAAATATACCAAGTGTTTTTGTAGAATATTTCACAATTTAATAAAATGATTATAATAAATATTTTTCCTTCTGGCATTGGTATTATAAACTGTTAATCAAGACTAACTTATAAAACAGAATAGTATTATTAATTAGTTTGTATCTTTGTTGCTACAAAAGAAAAGGTAGAAATAATTTAATGCATACAAATATTATGAGTTATCTCCCTTGAACACAGATGACGGTTTACATAGTAATTGTTAGAAATATTGAAAAAAAAATATTAAAAAAATACTGGTAGTATCAGAAAAGCAAATAACATTCTTAATCAGGTCTACATTAAAGAGTTTGTTGTACCTGGATATATTTTGCACATCAATGGCAATACATTTAACAATAAATAACCACTACAGCAAGATACATCAAGTGCAAGCTAGGATAGTTTGTTAAAGCTTAAGCAAAATAAGCAAAATGGTAAAATAGCAATCTTTTTTTTTTCGGAGTGGGGTACATTCAATGTGGATAAAGGTTAATAGAAATGAAATGGTCAATAAGATAGTTTTAAGAACTTTGAGTATATAATGAAATTCAGTACAAAATATCTTTTCTTGAGTTTAATTTTAAAAATGACATCATCATCAAAATAAGTTATAAATGATTAATATTTTTCATAATTTTAAGAAGGGTCATTATAATTCCAAGAGTTTTTTGGACAATTGAACTCATTCTTTTTTATATTCTCCTCAAAAGTTTCAATCAATCTATTCTATGATTTTCAGAGAGGTGCGTCCCCGTGGCACAATGATTAATGTGCTGGACTGCAACATTATAGTCAGTGAATTTGAACAACAGTCATGCTATTACATTCACTTTCAGACTGGGAAAGGTATGAACCCCTTATCGTCTTGGCTATGGGTTAAATAGTACCACTAGTTTTTTTACAAGGATAGCTTAGGCATTAAATAACACATGAAGGTTGATATGTCATTAAACAAAGAAACCAAACCAAATAAGCAACTAATAATAATCCTTAGTAAACAATTATAGCTTCAAATAACTATTATTAATACAAATAATTTACAGTTATATGGTATCAAGTATTCCTATCTAATACTAATGAGTATATGGTTTTAAGTAATTATTTCTATTCAAAAATAGTCATTTGTTTGCACACACTTATATGGTTTCAAGTAACTAACGGTCTCTTGAAAGTTACTACTTGATCACAAGGGACATTTACTGATTGGTTCCAACATTTGTTAATGTTTTAATACTTCAGGTCAGTCATCTCAGTGAGTTTCCAAACCGTCCCTTATAGAAAGGTGAAATGTCTTTACATCCTCTAAAAATCTCTTATAGAAGTTGGAAAACAGAATTCAGTTTTTGATTATTTGATTTGGATGGAACACCAAATTTCACAACCTTTTAGATGTCTGAGGCATGCCCTGCTGTCTGTAGAATATTTTGGTAGGTCTTTTTTTATATCTGAATTCAAGTTTCTAATAGCAACCATGGTCATTATGACCCAATGTGCTGTAATCCTAAACAAGGACAATCAATATTCTTCATATTGGGCACAACAACAGTATGATATATTACCCTAGCTATGGGTTAAATAGTATCACTACTGTTCTTCTAAAAGGATGGCTTTTGTATTAAATAACCCATGAAAGTTGATATGCCATTAAACAAAGAAACCAAACCTAAATTATATTATAAGTATTGCTGATAATGTTTAAATTTTTTCTTTGCTACTGTTGTTTTTTTGCATTGCATTAGAAAAAGGAGAACCTTTTTTTCTACATGGATAGTACATGAAGAAGGCTGTAGAATAAATAGATTGGCTGAAGCATAAGAGGAAGACATTACATTTAACAAAAAAGAATGAATTGAGCTGTCCAAAAACACCTGGAAGTGATTAACATATAAGTAGATTTGAAGTGTAACCAAAATGATCAATAACTAAAAAGACAGTACATAGATTCAGTTTAGATAATGAAAAAATATAAAGATTTAGATAAAAGATATATTGTAATCTTGTGAGAAATTTTTTTTCTTATGTATTTAAGTCTGCTATGTTTAAAAATTGCTTTAATTTCTTTTGGGATTTTTATGTTTTTTTTTGGAGAAAAATTAACTTTAAAAGTGGGATGAAGTGAGGTAGCCATAAATAGAAGGTTTAGTTTACAGATGTGTAACCATATGAGAAGCATCAGCACTAAAGACGTAGAGTGAACCTGGCTGACCTCAGTTAAGAGTAACTTACATGATTATTGCGCCTTTGACAATTCTAACAAAACGAAGAGGCTGAATACACATAAAAGCAACACACATTTTCATTGAATAGACAGTTGGACAACCAGCCAAAGCATGCAGATTGACCAGGTTCCCTGTTGAGACAATTCACCTCCAGCCTCTCAACCTCAAGTCAGTGTTAACTCGGAGCTATTGCTGACAATAAAACTATATTTACAATGATTTGTTCACAACATCTATTTTCTAGATTTTGCTCATTTCATCTGATTCTGTGTCCAGTCACAAATGATGATCTAAGAAGCTGCATCTGAAAACCAACCAAATACTGGTCTAAGCCACAATGCTACAGTAGATGTAAAATTGGGTGCTGATATTTTTTTACAGTCAGAATGTAGCCATTTTATCCATCTTCAATCGATACTTTTATGGAAGATACTCAGATGAGCTGCAATTCCTTGGTTCCACTTATTTTAGAGTTTCCAGGAAAAACTCATTTTGTTATCTCTTGTGAGTAGCATCTCTTCTTTCAAAATCTTACCCCATTCCAACAGTTTCTTTCAAACTACAACCTTGAACTTTTTGTAAATCCAGGTTTACCATGAGTCTTACCCCATTTTAGTTTAAATTTCTACTTTACTGTCCCTTTGTAAGAAATTTTTGTTAAATCCTTGCCATTTATTTGTCATTTTGAAATCTTTTGCCTTCAGTAGCCAACTGGGTTTGTTTGGAGTATAAAACAAAATTTTACAGATCTTTCAGTTTCTCCCACTTTCTTAATTTTGGAATAATTATTGATTTTATCCCAAGTGAATACTTTATATTCTTATATTTTTTATTGTTTGCAATTTTTTGTTGAGATGACATTCAGCCATAAAGATCTAAAAGGTACATGGATGTAAAGTCAGGGTCCAGTTTATATTGAATTTACATTGTAAATTGAACATAAGGTGTCAAAAAATTGAACACAAAGTTTGTGTTCAATTATGCATTCAATTATGCATCCAGGGAGGCCTAAAGTTGTTATTAGCCAGACAGCGGGGTAGTCTATCCCCTTTTCACTAGTGTTAGACCAAGGAGATTGTTTTGGCATCTGAGGTGGAGCGACACACCTACCATCAGCTCCTCATTTAATGCACAGATCCCTGTACTACTTATACACTGAGTTAGTAAATTGAATTTCCACTTTATATCCACCTCACTCAGTCTCACTTTTGAAGTTAATTTTTCGCAAAAATGAAAATTTCCTAAAGAAAAGTTATTTTCAAACAATAAATCTAAATATATAAGAAAAAAAAACAACAACTATTTTCCAATGAAATCATAGATAGAATTTCATTATCCAAATCTTAACCTAAAAATATATGATATAGCTTGTAACTTTGCATATACCTTTACCTATTAGATTAAGAAAGTTATCAGATTTATCAAATTCAGTTTTTAATATATTAGAATACACACAAATATTATATATAATTATATATATATATATATATATATATATATATATATATATATATACATATTAACTCGTTCCCAAATATTACTTCTTAGAGAATGATATAATTGGTAAAGTGTATTAAAGTCAGTAACTCTTTATCTTTCATATATTAACAATTTGACAATTCATCATGACATCAATGTGTGTAAAATAAAAACTGCTTTTAAAATAAAACTGCTTTTCAATTCAATTCAAAAATTGACAAATTCATTAAATTTGTAAATCAATCTGTTAGTAACAGATTAACAGCATAGGTAGATTATGTTTCTGTGGTAATAATAAACAAATATATCTTAAATCTAAATAATAGTCTACATATTGAGCTGGTCATGTTGTGAAAATTATATTCTAGGAATCAATATTACTGTTCTTGAATATCAAAATTTATTAATTGCATATTAAAACTATAATAATTTCTAAACCAATCTACAAATAACTTTATATATATATATATATTATATATATATATATATATATATATATATATATATATATATTAGATAAAAAAATTGATATTAATTAAAATGTAATTAATTTACTATTAAAATCCTTGAATTTTAAAAAATCAACCTGTTACCAAGTTTCTTGAATATATTGACAATATCAAATAGTATTGATATTCTTGGATATTAAAATCAAATAGGACTTAAAATTTAGTACTAACTGAATATTCAAATTTCATAATTTTCTTAATCAACCTAATCCCAACAATTTAACAGTATATGTACATTATTTTTCATGCTGATAACAAACCAGTATAAATTCAACAAAATAACAGTCTCCATATCAAGCTATTTTGGGACTTGAAAAAAAATATATCTAAGACATGGTATTAATATTTAATGTGTCACAATAACAATGATTTATTTTGAAAAAAAATCAATACAAAGAAAATATCTCATAATTTGTATTGATTTAATAAATTCATTCTGACACAAAAAAGAAAAGAAAAGAAAAGAAACAAACATGTAACTAAAGAATTGCATCATTCACAATGTTACAGGTGTTACTTTGATTATTTATTATTATAAAAGCCATGCTTATAATAATGATAATAAAAAGATAATGATGATGATAATGTAAAATGATGAAGATGATGTTGATGATAAAAAGAACTGCATGCACATTTTTTTGAGTGATTTCAGATGTTCATTGACATGCAAAATAATTCAACTATATTTAAAGGGAGACAATAAAAGATACATAATTTGAAATCAAAAGTTTCATTTTAACTTCAATATAATGTAAGTATATTGAGGGGGAATAAATACAAACAAGTATCTCACACAGTTAGGGGTTAAGGGTTATTAGGCTATAATATTTAAATTACAAGTTATAGTTTATTTGTTTTTTCCATAATTTTAAGTAAACATTAACTCGTTTTGATAAAAGTTAGAATCATCAAAGAGCATTACTTAAGCTTAAAAAAGCAGACAGAAGCTCTTAGGAGGTACCCAGTGAACTCTCAGTAGATTGAGGAAATTATTAGGGTTTACTTATTAACGGGTGATGATATAATACTTAATAATATCTGTTCCATTAGAAATAATAAAATCCTAGTATCTTTGGTTTAGAAGAACATTAACTTTTTATTAAAAAATTGTTAAGAGTGTACTTATTTATAGGCAATATTATATTTTTCATATATCTAGAATATACTTCTATCGTGATTTAGTTGATATTAATATCTAATTGTTTTGTCAAATTTTGATTTTAGACATTAATAGTGCTATTCAGGTTTAAACTAGGAAGTGATACCATGAAAACTGAGAATTGTTTGGAAAATCAGGTATCATTATTGTTGATTTGATGGATTGCTAATTTATAGAATCTTCAACAATTTATAACAGAATAAATTAACTTGAAAATGTTTTTATGCAAATGAGGGATTAAAAAATCAACAGGACATAGAGGAATTTAAAACTATCCCATGACCATCAGGTACATCCTTACAACCCATATTTTGGTTGCATTCATTAGGGTAGGGATCACTGTGCTAAAGAAAAATTATAGTTTAGAATTTTCTCAAAAAATGTTAGAGGTGGGGGGCTTTATGTAAGCATTTGAAGATTTTTTACCAGAGTTTTATTCTTTAAATAAACATTGACTTCAGATCTGCTTCCTAGATTAGATTAAGTGTTCATTTAAAATTTTTTTGTCAATAATCTTATTTTGAATAAAGGTTACTTCATACCAGCTTTTGGGCAACTCATATGATGTAATGGTTAACAAGCTAGGTAATCTGACCATTTTTAATGAGTTTGATTTTTGCTGGGTGCATTATACTTCTAGCTTTGTGTCAAACTAGGTTATGCTTAGTGACAACTTTATACCAGATTTCTTTTTATACAATCAACTCTCTCCAGACTTAATCCATTTCTAAATTTTACTAATTTTAAGGAAACTCCGATTTAAATTTAAAATGTATACTCCTCAGTGGTCAGTTGGTATTATCCAATTCAATCAGAGGCAGATTGGGAGCTTAAAATTACCCAAACAAATACCTCAAATGGGTTCATTAATGTAGGCTATGA
This sequence comes from Doryteuthis pealeii, assembly GCA_023376005.1. Lineage (NCBI taxonomy): Eukaryota > Metazoa > Mollusca > Cephalopoda > Myopsida > Loliginidae > Doryteuthis > Doryteuthis pealeii. The sequence goes on along the minus strand of CM042159.1, from coordinate 16,209,945 downwards.
TGCTGAGAAGTAAAATGAGCCCATTCAGCTGAGGTAGATATTTACCCAACCCATTTGTCACAGGTAGGATGTGACACATGGTTGCAAGTATGGGGCATCTAGCAAGGATAAAATTTGCTATTCAGTAGAAGTAGATCTGTAAGACTAGCTTGCTAACCATTCCACCATGATATGATGCCCTTATCACCCAACCTGTTCACCACGACAGAAGGTCACAAGTATCGGGCATCCAGTAAGGATTGAACGCGCTATTCAGTAGTAATGGATATGTGAGACTAAATTGCTAATCATTACATCATGATGGGATGCCCATTTAGCTGAGTTATTGTTCTTTTACAAAAGTGTGCAATATATAAAGTATAATATTCAATCAATATAGCTAAGCAGTGAATATTTTAGAGAAAATCAAATAATTTAAAAATGTGATTAGAACAGTAAGATGTGTTTCTATTTGAAACAGCTTGTCCTTTTCACAGCTAGACTAGCTAATCAGATAACAGAAATGTTCCCTTAGAAAGAAATTATAAGTTAACAAGTGGAAAATTTAAACTACAGGACTTAGGGTCCAGGACATTAGTTTGGATATGAAGTTACATGTACAGGCACCTACAATTAATATAGTGTAGAATAGTAGTGAAACTAAAGAGGCTAATTAGGTTATCAGCCCACCAGAATTTTCCTTGGTGTCTTGGTGGCCCAATCTTCTGCTGGATATTTTGGGCTAACCAGTGCTACTGGAAAGGATTGATACCTAAATTCCAAGACACATTAAGTGGGAGACGAGTTTTAATAGTGGGATACTAAAACCTTTTCAGTCCAACTAAAATAAATATCCTTTCTTGGTTGGACTGAGAAATCAGTACACTCTCATAAGAATAACCAGCATAAAATATCTTTATAATTAATCTTTGATTGGTAGAAAAACATCTACAAATATTGAAATATAAAGTTATAAGACAGATAGTGTGGATACTTGTAAGAATTAAGGGATATACTTAAATGGTTCTTTTTTTATTGGTCAGAGAGTTTTAGATTTCTTTAGGCTGTTTTCACTTTATAATTACTTTTACTTATGTAGTTTATCAATCTGGGGATTTGATGATACTTTAAATCAGGACTTCTCAAAGTGTTCCATATAGACCCCTGGGAGAGGATACAATTTTGGCAGGGTGAATAAAAGCATAAGGGTACCCGGGGGGGGGAATTTACTAGTTTGCATTTATAAAACCCTTTATGATAGGAGAATGAAAAGTCACTGGATCATGTAAACTACTTGCCAGATATTGAACACCTATTGAACATGGCATCTAGTGATGTGTTATTTGCATATGCCCCATTCAAAATATACAGGTCATTTAAATGAATGAAAGAACTGGCTTTGACTGAAATGATCCAGATTTTTTAGCTTTGTTAATGATGCATATCATACTTTCATGAAAGAAAACTTTTTAAAACAATTATATCATAAATAAATTATTTTATAAAAATATTGAATTCTAAAATATCTCTTTTTATAATAGGTTATGAGATATCTTTAGAAAAGAAGATTATTGTTTAATATTAAAAATAAAAATATAGACTTAAAAAAAAAAAAACTAATGAACAAGTAAGATCAAAATACAATATCTTAAATTTTAATTCTCAGCTTTGGTAACAGATTATTAATAAATGAAATTATTATTAATGAAAAATCCTGCACTAACTGAAGAGATCCAGATCTTCAATTGTTAAATCAGTTTCAGTATTTACAGGTATTTGTTGATATGGGTGTTATTATAGGATTCAATATTCCATTTATAATAACTTTTCTGCATTTTGTAAAAATTTTAATCTTGAAACTAAAAACATTTTAAAAAATGACCCATTCAGTGAGACTAAGAAAAAATGTCAGCAATATTTAATTAATTCATTTAGGGGAGAATAGAAATTAAATTTGGTTACAAGGGGTACACCAAGTAGAATGTTTGAGAAGCCCTGCTCTAAATAGTAAAGGATAAAAAAATGTTTCTTTTTAAATAATATATATATATATATATATATATATATATATATATATTATATATTATATATATATATATGTATATATGTATGTATGTATTATTTATATATATATATATATATATATATATATATATATTTATATATATTATATATGTATATATATAAAATATGAAAAACAAAGTATTCAAATGATGATTTAATTATAGTTACATACCTTGTTTTCATATTTTATATATTTACATACTGTTGAATTTATCTCCATTTTTCCTGATAAAGGAAACTGATTCGAATTTAAGGATAAGAGATAAATTCAGAATGTAGCAGAGAGGAAAGTGGTATTATTGAATCATGAACACACAGTCATGCAGTGGAATAATGTGTACTATGATTACAATTTACAATTAGTATGTATTTACTGTAAAAAGGTTTACATGGAACAGATTTATAATAAATTACAGAAGAAACATTCATATTTAAACTTTTACATTCCATTTTAGGCAATAGAATTATTTTTCACAAAAAGAAAAATTCTTTATATTGAAAATTCTTTATATTTTGCATTCAAATTATAATTAATATTTAATTGTCATTATTTTTAACATTATACAATTCCATATTAATGGATTCTTTTTAAAATTCAAGAATGAACAATTTCTTTAATATTTGCGAGGCATCTGAAAGTGCCATTAACTGTTCCATGCTTAAAGAAAGAAAGAAAGAAAAAGAAAGAAAAAGAATTGTCTGAAACGACAACTTAATGAAGTAAGAAAAAAGAAAGATGTTATGGAGGATAGTTGCCTTTGAGAACCTGAGGATCTTAGAATAGAACCGAAGGATTTAAAACAGTTTAAAAAGGAAAAAGAGCTAAAGCATGCATGTGTTTAATAATGTCTACATATATTCTAACTTGAAATATTAAAAGAAAGGCAAATAAAAAGTGGTTTGTAGTGTTTACTAAACAGAAGCTATGAAGGGCAGACAAGTCTAGCTGCTCTATTTGATGATGTGGTTAATCTGAATAGCTGAAGTGCAAGACAGATGAAAAAAAATCTTGAGAAAGAGAGAGAGAGAAAGACAGACAAAAAGAGAGAGACAGAGAGAAATGGAAGATAGTTACCTCCTCAGAGTCAGAATACTGCAGCTTCAAAACGAGGGGAAGCAACATGTCATTGGTTGGAGAACGCAAATGACAATAATATCAATTAAAACGTCACATGATGAGAAACATTAGGTTATACTGTTTAACATTATTATTAATATTACCAAATGAATTCTAATCAATTATCATTGTTAGATAACAACATGTTCTTTTTTTAAATACTTTTGTTACAAACAGCGTTGATTACTGTGTCATGGAACCACGCATATATTAATTTTTAAAAAGTCATGCATACTTTAAAATCCTGTATAAAAACACTTAGGTGCAGACATAGCTTTTTGATTAATTAATATCTAAAAAGATATAATTTTATAAAATAAACTATGATTCCATGTAATTTTTTTCTATTCTGATAAATTATAAAAAGAAAGTAACATTTAACATGAGGAAACATAAGGTTATATATACTGTTTATCATTAATTATTTAACATTAATATGAAAAATGAAATCTAACAATTATTAATTGTTATTTGAATTTTTTCATATTTTTGTTTTGCATAACAGTTGCTTAATTATTAATCATGAATTACATAATGCTTAACTAAAAATCTCTCT